>JAOQMS010000180.1:22656420-22678850 GCA_027563885.1 Erythroxylum longipes | reverse complement strand
ACTAGTTCATTTATTTCTAATATTATTATTATTTGATTGTCACCAAAATTAGTAATCGTGAAGTCCTCTTGACTTAAAAATATATACATATATAACACCTTAATTTAGAAAATTTTTATAGATCTACAATTTCAGCTCACAGAACACATAATAAAAAAATGCTATCACATAAATCATATCACGTATTTTTCAACCATTAGAACAATGCATTCAATCATATATCATGCTCAGGAAATCATAATGAAATGCACAAGCAATATGGCTCGAGAAAATCCCATAAAACAGAATGGCAAAACTGAAGTTTACACCATGAACAGAATGAGTCCATTTTCCAGAGCTCATATGCCATAAGCAGGAAGCTGGGAGAAGGCTTTTGGTCAACGTGTACGTGAAAAATGAAATGGTATCTGTCTTACCCACATAAGCAAAATTTTCCATGCTTACATATTTCATATTATATCCATATTTTCATGCTTCTTAAATTTTCTGTTTTTCATTAACATCAAAGCAATCGAGTTCTTACAAAGCAAACATAATATTAATCACATATTATTTTTCCCATATTTACAATGATTCAAAGTAAGCATTTAAGTACACATAAAAGAAAATAATTTAGCTCATAACACAAAAACTATAAACATATTACCCACCTATTTCCTTGTAATTTCAAACTTAAGTTCATCTCTCCTCTTGCTCTTTCCTTCAATTTTCTTGGTTTCCTTTAAGCAAACAAACTTCCATTCAAACTAATATATAAATTGAAAATCCTTAATTCTAATATCCAAGAATGAGCTCAGACTTAATCTACTCTTAGTTTATCTAAGCTAGAAGAACTAAGATCTAGTTAAAAGGTTATAAAAATCTAAGAACATAAATCTCTTGTTCTTCTTCTCTCTCTTCATTTTCAGCACATAACCTATTTTCTCTACTTCCTTTTTCTATCAAAACAAGAAGAATAAATAAAGATTACCTATAAACTCAATTGAATATTCTTCTTCCTCTTCATATCTCCTTTATCTTTTTTTCCTTCTTCTTCTTCTTTTTTTTTGTTCGTTTTCTGCTTCTCTTCTTCTACTTCTTTCTGCATTTTTCTTCTCTCTTTCTTTCTTATTCTTCACGACTCTCTCTCTGTTTCCTATCCTCTCAAACACGTTTATCTTCTTTTCTCTTATTTTGACACGATTCTCTTCTTCCTCTTTCTCTAGTTTCTTCTAGGTTCTTCTTTTCTTTCTTTCTAAACCTCACGAATACGTCTCTTTCTTTCCAGTGAACGCACCCTTCATTTGTTCTTCTCTTATTAATCTAAAACAAACTCTAATCTTCCAAACTTACCTTTCCATATTTACTCTAATACCTTATAACTCTTTAACTTAATTCTAATACTTCCATTTAATCCATGCAACCATATGTAATTAAAAATATTCATACATAAACTCCATAAATTTCTAATTCAAGAATTCTTATTTTTACTCATGACTAAACGGCAAAATTTTCTCATTTAATAATTCTAGCTTCCAAGAAAAAGTTCAGGTTCCAATAATTCTCCCCCTTAAAGAATTTCGACCTCGAAATTCTTACCTGAGTGATAAAAAAAATGGGGTATTGCTATCTTATATTTTCCTTAGTCTCCCAAGTAGCTTCTTCACCTGAATGATTTCTTCCAAACGACAATATCCAGTGGAATCGCTCAATTTAGTTGCTTATTCAAATACCCTACTATCTTAACTGGTTCCTTAATATATCTCAGGCTTCTAGAAATTTCACTTCCATTTTTACCGAACTGCATCACACCTCATTAAGGCGATACAATACTCTTAAAACACTTTTATATTCTACTTGTTGTTCCATATCTCTTCAGCATTGATCCACTTATTTCTTCTGTTTTTTCTTGATTCGTGCAGATTCTACTACAGATTAATTTTTACGTCATATGCATTCATTTACTTGCATTTATCAAATACAATCGCTTTCGCACTTCAATTTTATCATACCTAAGTTCCTTTAACAATAACAACAACATCACCTCAACTTCGCGAACCTAATAATATAGGTAGGCTACCTTACATTAAATAAAATTCATGCACTCTCTATAGCATATTCAACTTCTTAAGCCTGAGTCCTATTTCTAACTGCTCCAATAGTCACTTTTGATTTGTTTAATAGTCATTCATTCCTAGAAATGGAACATTTAATTTACGCGATATGATTCAATAAAACATCTCTATCCCAAGAAGGTTTCTCACCTCAATCATCTACACTGTTTCCATAATCTTTGTCAATAAACTATATTCATCATTGCTGTTTCAGCCATTCTTAATATCTCAATAAGATTAATTTCAACTATTCATGATATTTCAATAAAATCAATTATTGTCACACTTTACATAATCAGAATAATAGAAAGGTATTTTCACCAATTAATATCTCATGCTAATGATACTTCAATCACAATTTATTATGAACAACATTTGAATATTCTATGACTATTCAAAAGTTACTTCTCTATAATAGTTACCTTTTTAACATAACCACCTAATCCCATATTTCCATTGTGTTACTCTGATTCATCTCATGAATTTAACTATAGGGATCATAGATTACCTCCTATACCATATCCAAATATAAATTTCATATGTGCTCAATCACATTATCCACCAATGTAACCACATTATCGGATATGCACTCATAATAACTGGTCAACATAACCTTGAGAACTTCTACATATATCACTATCATTTATTTCATCTTTCATACGTAAGTTCTTAATCAATTCAGAGTTATAGACACATAACTATCTTGAAATTCTGATCTCAAATCTACTAACACAATCTTATACCAGATCATAACTCTTATCACATTAATTAAACAATCATTTTAAATTCCAAGTTTAACCTTTCAATTCCACTTTGCTTGTACACTTTAAATCTTGTCATTTCTACCTATGTCTCTATTTCTTTCTTAGTCAATTCATGAAAATATGTTCACATCCATATCAATTCAAGTACATATCCACAACAAAATTCCGTTACCTTATTCGCTAACATAACCACAAATACTGAATCTATGTCTAACATATTGGACTACGTAGTATTTCTTATTTCTAGATATCCACAAACTGTCATTATTTTACACTCTGACAAATCACCATTCTTCTCATTGTTTCTAAGAGCTCAAACTCTTAACGAAAGTTCATACGTGTGACTTATGCGGTTGCAATTACTGGGATTATATACTCATCAGTACCCTTCTCTAATAGTGAGGAATCAGGTGCAACAGATTCTTGCAAAACATCTCGTGTTCTTCCACAAGATGGCATTTTACTCCTTTAATAAAACTTTGTCTTTTAGCTTACTTTTCATTTTAATCTTATTTCTTACATGTATGCATGATATGCATGTCACTTAATGCATTCAATAAACTCAACAATACAAACACTTTATCACACATCATATATTTCATAGTATAACATATTCTAGGCTTAGGAATCCCTAGAAAACCTTGGGCTCTGACACCAAAAATGTTGACCCCAAGTTTCGGTTCTTATTTTGTGGCGACAAGGCGTCAAAATTGGGATAAAGGTATACATTATTACAAAAGCAAAAGACCCGAATCCAACAATCATAAATTATACATACATAACTACCAAATTAACCATTTGATTAAGAATATTTATCCAAAAGCCATCAAACAACTATTAATTTATTCCCAACCAAAAACATATGGCGATGTAACAGAAGAGGGATTTGGACATGAACAGACGATATTTCTTCTAACTCTTACTGTCATTCATTTTTCAAATAAAATCAGAGTATGTATATTGATCCTATTTACAAACAAAAGCCACATCAGTAGCATAATCCAAAAATACAACATGAATGCTCATGTTTAACATGATTATAAAGCTACCAAAAGATGATCCAAACTAACTTAATTGCAAATGAAATACTTATTGGAGATTTGCTGAAGTTTTTGTAAGGTTCACTATTGATCTACTGATTCTTGCACCTGAGAAGTGGAAAATTACGGGATGAGCTGCAAATTTCAGTGGCTAATATGCTTATAGCCATTGGTGACGAGCCACAAACAATCAAACACATATATATACATATATAACACCTTAATCTAGAATTTTTTTGCATATCTAAAATTCCAGCTCACAGAACACATAATAAAAAAACATGCTATCATATAAATCATATCACATATTTTTCAACCATTAGAACAATGCATTAAATCATATATCATGCTCAGAAAATCACAATGAAATGCACAAACAATATGGCTCCAAAGAATCCCATAAAATAAAATGGTGAAACCGAAGTTTACACCATGAATAGAATGAGTCCATTTTTCGGAGCTCATATGCCACAAGCGGGTAGCCGAGAGAAGGATTTGGGTCAACGTGTACGTGATAAATAAAATGGTATCTCTCTTGCCCATATAAGCAAAATTTTCCATGCTTACATATTTCATATCATATCCATATTTTCATGCCTCTTAAATTTTCTATTTTTCATTAACATCAAAGCAATCGAATTCTTACAAAGCAAACATAATATCAATCACAGATTATTTTTCCCACATTTACAATGATTTAAAGCAAGCATTTAAGTACACACACAAGAAAATAATTCAGCTCATCAACACAAAAACTATAAACATATTACCCACATATTTCCTAGTGACTTCAAACTTAAGTTCATCTCTCCTCTTGCTCTTTCCTTCAATTTTCTTGGTTTCCTTTAAGCAAACAAACTTCCATTCAAACTAATATATAAATATAAAATCCTTGAAGTTTTAATATCCAATAATGAGCTTAGACTTAATCTACTCTTAGTTTATCTAAGCTAGAAGAACTAAGATCTAGTTAAAAGTTCATAAAAATCTAAGAACATAAATCTCTTGTTCTTCTTCTTTCTCTCTTCATTTTCAGCACATAACCTATTTTCTCTACTTCCTTTTTTTTAATCAAAACAAGAAGAATAAATAAAGATTACCTATAAACTCAATTGAATATTCTTCTTCCTCTTCTTATCTCTTTTATCTTTCTTTCCTTCTTTTTTTCTGGTTCGTTTTCTGCTTCTCTTCTTCTACTTCTTTTTACATTTTTCTTCTCTCTTTCTTTCTTATTTTTCATGACTCTCTCTCTTTTTCCTAACCTCTTAAACATGTCTCTCTTCTTTTCTCTTATTGTTACGAGACTCTTTTCTTCCTCTATCTCTAGTTTCTTCTAGGTTCTTCTTTTCTTTCTTTCTAAACCTCACAAATACGTCTCTTTCTTTCCAGCACACATACCCTTCATTTGTTCTTCTCTTATTAATCTAAAACAAACTCTAATCTTCTAAACTTACCCTTCCATATTTACTCTAATACCTTATAACTCTTTAACTTAATTCTAACACTTCCATTTAATCCATGCAACTATATGTAATTAAAAATATTCATAAATAAATTCCATAAATTTCTAATTCAAGAATTCTAATTTTTACTTATGACTAAATGCCAACAATTTCTTATTTAATAATTCTAAATTCCAAGAAAAAGTTCGAGGTCCAACAATATGTCAATGGAATATTGGTCCACTACTAGATTAATGGATAAATATATAGTTGAACAATACAAGTTCTTTAAAAAGTTGTAGTACATCAAATTAGGCCTTAGAAAAATTCATTAGGAGAACCTTGATATCAACACCTCTAAAATTAAACTATCTAATATTCAGTTCCAGCTCGATACTGATCTTATACATCTATCATTGATTAAAGAGGAAAATTTTGGGCCAAATAATCATATGAGAGCACTAAAAGTTAGAAGTTCTATTCTAAGGTAGAAACCTAAAGTTTAATGGTTGATGGTAGAGGATAAGAATTCTTTATTCTTCTTTTAAATCCATAATGGCCAGGAGGAACACTAATAAGATAACCTATTTTTGTAATAATGAGGGATAGAAAGTCGAGGGATAGCCAACCTTAAAGGTACTATCCCCCAACCACTTCCAAAAGGTTCTAGGGAATCCTTCTAAACTTAATGATATACGAAAACACTAAAAAGCTTCATTTTTTAAAATCTATATCTAAGAACCAATTAATGGAACTGATTAAACCAGTTAAGATACATGAAATTGAAGCAACAATTTTCAGTCTTCACCCCAACAAAGCCCTTGGCCCATATGGGTTTAATTCCAATTTTTTTTGGAATTATGGTCACTAAACTCCTTAAGCAGTTAAACATGACTACAATTTGCTTGTTCTTAAGTTACCTAACCCAAACACTCTCAAAGACTTTAGAACTATCTTTTGTTCTAATATAAACAAAATAATCTCAAAGATAATTTCACGTAGATTCAACTCTATGATGGACTCTTTAATTTGTAAGTACCAAAGGGCCTTTATTAAAGGCAAACCTATTGGTGATAACATCCTATTGGTTCAGGAGTTGTTGAAGGGATACTAAAGTAAGAGTTTTAAGCTTTATTGTTTTATGAAAATAGACTTTTAGAAGGCTTTTGACACTATCAATTGGATCTTCATTCTTCAGACCTTTAAAGCTCTAAGTTTTTCTAGTAAGTTCATTGGTTGGATTCAACAATGCATCTCCATAGCTAATTTTAGTATTTTTGATCAATATTAAACTTAATTACACTTTAAAAAATGAGAGAGGAATCATACAAGGTGATCCTATATCACCTTATTTATTTACAATCTTCATGCTAATCTCTAGCTTTATAAGTCTTAAAACTAAATTTATAAGCTCCAAAACAGATATCTTAGCATTCTAATAAGAACCAAAAGGCTATCATTTATAGATTTTCAAGCTATATCTTTGACTTCATCCATAAAAGAGTAGGACATTGGTTGAACATAAGCTTATCCTATATTGTAAGAACTTAACTTATCAAATCTATCCTGAGCAACTTGCATGCCTATTAGTTATCATACATAGCATTTCCTAAAAGTATCACGAAATTATCAAAGAGAATAATGAGGAATTTCCTCTAGATTAGGGATGCCTATAAGTAAATTCATGATAAGGTTAAATGGGAGGACATTAGATTGCCTAGAGATAAGGGAGGACTAGGATTCTAGCCAATTCAGTTATGTAATCAAGTATTACTATATAAGAGAGTCTTGAAAAATATTGATTAATAAGGAAAACCTCTAAATTAAGTGGGCTCATTCTTACTATCTAGAAGGATCCAGGCATTAGAAAGTTCAACCCATACTGACTACTCACGAACAATGGTTAAAATGCTGAAGTTAAGGAGTATGCTCTGTCAAAACATCTAGTATATCATTAGAAATGGAGAAAGTATATGGATGTGGTATGATACTTGGTCTAAGTTAGGGCTCTTTATCTGCTCCCTCATGCATTCTAATTGAGAAACGTGATGAATCCAGGAGATAAAGTATTTGAGATTGTTAATGGTAGTGAATGGAAGATTAAAAAAATGGAATTTTATTGCATTAAGGACAATCTCCTTTACTACAACCTCGATAAGATAAAATAAGATACTATCATATAGACCAAGCATTATTCAGGCTTATTTAACAAAAAATCAACTTTACATATATTTAGGAATCCTAGATATTAAGTGAGCTAGAAGGAATTAATATGGTATAGCAAAATTGCTCCAAAACTCTCCTTATTATGTGGCTAGCCACAAAGAATAGACACTCAAAACTTAATATGACTGATGGCAACAATCCTCTTCTAATAACCTATAAACTTTGCAATATTGAAGAGGAAACTAAATACCATCTCTTCTTTAATTATATCATCTTTAAAGGACTCTGAATATTAATTTAACAATTGAACAATCATTACTGTGCCACTAATGATTGTAACATCATCATCTCCTGGTCAAAGAAGAATACATCTAAGGGCAGGTGAATTTCTCATAACAACTATCTCCTTCTGTGATACCATTTATGCTTTGTGGAAAGTAAGGAATGAGAGCATTTTTAATGACAAAACACATTACAAAGGAACATTTTACCGTAATACTATGGAGTGGATAACAGCTTTATCATTATTAGTGTAGGCATTAACTTATTATTCCCCTATAATGGTTATAAGATAGAGACTTAACTAAACTGATGATCCCTCTATCTAAGTCCTATTTTGAACTATTAAAAGATAAGCTACATCTTACAATTGGACTATATCTATATAAATGGTATGTTTACTATAATAGCTAGAGTTTAAGAAACTTGTGTAATCATCAACTAGTACTATGTTAGAATTGCTAGTGCTTTGATATCTTCATTGGCATAAAAGGTTTTACCTCCTTGTAACTGATTTGGAGACCTTTTATTAATAAATACTTGTGTTGTGATATTTATGGGGTAAACATCCCACTCAAAAATGTTAGGCATCAAACTATTTATAGGAGCATCCAACTTAAATGGATAAATGGCTTTAAGGGACCTCTTATAGGAATACTTATAGTATATAGTTCAGTAAGTATTACGATTTTACATGAAATGATTAGGCTTCACTTGGATTTCTACAACAACAATAACAAGAGGAGTATCAATGTCTTAAAGATGTCCTCATGAAATTCATAGTTTCAACTAAGGTTGCTCTCTGTAACACTAAAGAACCATGTGTTTTATATGGATACGCTAAGCCACATTCGAGCGAACATGTGACTATAATAGTGTTATAGAGTATAAAGGGGTAAAGGTTGAAAAAAAGGAGGAAGTTATTGTTTAAGAAGAGAAGGAAGAAGAGATAAAGGAAGATGCAAAGGAGGTAGGCTTAGCAATTAGGCATAAGCCTAGCTTGAGGCTCAACAACTATAAAGAAAACGATGTCATTTTTTATTTTTTAATTTTAAAAATAAATTAAATCAAGCTAGCTAAGTTAAGTCAGTCTTCAGACTACCCAAGCTCAGTTATGCTTAGGTTTGACTGCCTTAGGCTTGATTAGGTCTTGGATTAAGCCCAAGCTTAGGCAAAAGTTGTCGAGCGAGGTTTGTGCTTAGGTTGGTTCGGCCAACTTAACCCATTGCCACTCCTAAAAGGACGAACTAAATAAGAATAGATTGAGGAGTTATCCACAATAATTTTAAGTATATTTTTGTCTTATTAAATTTTTACTAGTTAGGTTTTAGTGATGTATATTTTATGCATAGTACATTCAAGGAAGAGTGTTACAAAGTAAATGTCTTAAGTGATTGAATTACTTATTATATAATCAACATTTTAACTAATATAAATACTTTATATGATGTTTAATTATATAGAAAAATTGATAAAATCATTTCATATCTAAGATAAGACGACTATACATATTGTAATCATCACCTCATAAAATTAAAAAGAAAGCCAACTAGTAATTTAATTTCTCTAGCCTGTTGGTCTTTTTGTCTAATTATTCTCTAACTTTTATTCTCTATACTCTCAATAATAATAATAATAATAATCCTCAATTTTTATAAAAATGCACTAGTTCTCCTAAACACAATGTTAGTGTTGTGCTTCCTTGTTCGTACCATTTTGTCGCAGGTTGTCTCCAATTCGTCTTTTACGTTAGGTTTGGTTGATGTCTCCGTAGGTAGAGACAGATAAGAAAACACAAAAATCCTATGCCCAACAATGTTTGGTTGCTAACACTGCTCATTTTTGTTCCGTCTCCAGTTCACAAAAACATAAATTTTGTTCCTTCCAAAACTGTAGCACAACTTTCTTATGCCTGTCACAGAAACAAAACACGCGGGCAGTTGGACAAAAATACCCCCATATTATTACTAATATTTCACACATGCCCAAGTGTATAAATAGAAAAAAGAACATTCTTAATAAAATATAAGGCTTGAGTGTATCTTTAATCTATTGTATAATTAATTCCATGAATACTTAGATGTTTTATTAAATTATAATGTACTAGAATTTCTAACTTGTAGAATTTTTTTTTCAATAACTCATTTCATTAAATATTTAGGCTTCTCATTTCATTAAATATTTAGGTTCTTCATTTTATTTCATCGTAATTAAAAAATACAAATACAATTATAAAAAATATTGATACAATTATAAAAAAGTATTTAAGTAATTGATTTTATTGTTAACTTGTAGGAATTTTTTGCTATTCAATAGCTCATTTTATTAAATTTTTAGGTTCCTAATTTTTTAATTCATTATTTATAGATAAAATTAAAAAAATACTAATACAAATCATTCGTTTTAAAATAATCAATAAATTACATATTTCCAATCATATTACTTTAATCGACACTGTTTTCTATATTCTGTCAATTGCAACCAAACACATTTCTATCTTCGAGACATACAGTTTTATCTGTTTTGTCCATTACAATCAAACATTTCACTTTTTCAATTTTTTTTTTTTCTGTTTTGTCTCTAAATTTTTGTTTCGTTCTGTCTCTAAATTTTTGTTTCGTTCTGTCTCAGTATATAAATCACAGTAACCAGTATATGGATCACGGTAACCATAAGAAGCGTCATATGCACATTAACAAGTGCATCAAAAATTCATTGTTACGTGCTTATATTAAAGACAATACTATACAGAGATGAATAAGATTATACATAGAATATCTGTCCCACGTTCAATAGACTCTCGTGAGGAACATTAAAAATTACACTGTTCTCCCTGCATATTTTCCTAAGGAATGCATATATGTAATCAACAGCTATCTTCTTATAGAATCTTGAATCCCTGCTTGCCCTAATAACTGTGTTCCCCATTATGTGTACCACCCCAGCATCCCTACAACTGTTCAAAAACTCTATCTCATCTACCTCTGTCTGGCTGCTTAGATGTCCAGATGACAGAACTGTTGAGTTCACATTTGACGGGCCAATCGCTGGCATAATCGAGTCGACTGAGGAGATTGTAAGATCTATGACAGAAGTGGTTGTGTGGCCATCATTTTTCAGTAAGGCATCCCTTGAATACTCGGTTTGTTGATCATATAGACTATATTCGTCGGAGTCTGAACACCCTTCCATCATGGACTCCAGCCGGACAAACAGGAAGAGGTTATCAAACAGTTTCTTCTCAAATTCTTCATCCTTCTTATGGAGGTCTTTGTAGCCATATCTTGCAACACACCTGAACATGCGGAAATTCTTTGGTCCTATTCGCTTGACAAGGAATCTCTCTTCTTCAGGGACTGTGTACACAGGGAGGTATTTCACACAGACAAAAACAACAACAGAATGGATGGCAGGTAGGTTTGTGATGAAGTGGGAAAAGATACGAGGAACCCCACTAGCTAGCTCGGTGTAAACTAGTCCTATCCCAGGAACTCTCACTAGTCCTAAACTAGGGCCAAGTCCAACAATCCACGCCATAGAAACCTTACTATGCATCTCAAATTCGTATCTTTTTACTGTACTATAATGCCAAA
This sequence comes from Erythroxylum longipes, assembly GCA_027563885.1. Taxonomy (NCBI): domain Eukaryota; kingdom Viridiplantae; phylum Streptophyta; class Magnoliopsida; order Malpighiales; family Erythroxylaceae; genus Erythroxylum; species Erythroxylum longipes. Next base: position 22,667,473 of record JAOQMS010000180.1, on the reverse strand, counting down.
CATACATTATGAGAAGAAAGGCTCCTGCAATGACCAGAGGCACCCACCCTCCTTGGTCAACCTTGAACAGAACTGCAGAAAAGTAGGTGCATTCTACAGCTAGTGATAAAGCTGTGAAGATCACCACAAGAATCCAACGGCAACGCCAAATAAGTATCATGACGAGTACCATCAACAATGTGGTGACAAGCATGACAATCACAACAGCTGTACCTGTTAAAGATTATTTATAGCAGCCAACATATCAGAAATGAAGTCGCTTAGGTCCATGGAGATTCAAACAAAAATAATGGGGTGCATAAACCCCAAGGATGAACTTACCATAAGCATTTCCAATTTGACTTTGGTTTTTGAATCCAGCAGTCACGCAAATGCAAAGAATCATAAGAATCCAATTGATATCTGGGACATAAATCTGGCCAAGGAACGTCTTCGAAGTATGTACAACTTTGACTCTTGGGAAACAGCCATGTGCGAGGGCCTGCTTTATTATGGAAAAAGTTGCAGATATGGTAGCCTGACTTGCAACTACAGCAGCGGCAGTTGCAACAATAAACACAGGCCAATATATGCTATCTGCAAAGAGATAAAAGTTAACATCTCCCAACACTGGCACGGAACAAGGCATATGACTCTCTATGTCATTAGGAAGTGGAATGTCAAAGCTATCATCCTTTAACTGTGCTGCTACAAGATCTCCTCTTGGGATTTCCCCCAATGAAAAATAATGTGGAATTGCAGTGCACTTAGTTTTCTTAACGCAGTCAATATTAACAGGGTCAGCCCAGAAAGACTATCAAAAGTTATATGTTGTCCAAAAACTGTGAGTAAGCTGCCGATGAGTATGGCCCGTAGATTTCTATGGTTGAGTTATTGAAAGGATATTTTTTGATAGTATGGTGTGTGCCTAACTACCTTAGCTAAACATGAAACCAGATTTGAGCCCATAAGGAGAAACATTATTGATAACCTTTTCCTTCAAACCATGCAGTAGAATTAGCTTTCATGTGGTGATAACAAGCCCTCTTTGCACCACTTTTCTTCAATTGAATAGCATAAATAGTAACTTATCTCATCTGGGCTATAGCTTTTGCTGATGGATTAGTAAATCATCAACTTTTACCGATAATTATTTCTTTATTAAATTGGTGGGCTTCATCCAGGAAAATATAAGCAATTATGTAACTTCAGAGGTTGTAGCAATCAACAAAAAATCTCTTCCCTGCTTAAATAACTGTTAAGGTCAGTATTAACCTTAAAATATACCATAAATTGAACTAATGCATGAAGCTTGTTTTGGTCCAAATCCAGTTTGAGTAACTTAAAATCTTGGACAGGCAGATCTCCAGTAGAAAGGCATCTAAGGGTACGGTATGAGATTGAATGATCAAGTAGAACTTTTGCCCAATTATTAAGAAAAGCGAACAAAAATAGTCGCATCAAGATTCCAAGACAGCAAGCCTAACCAGTAAAATTCGCAAAATGTTCTTCACCCAAAGCTACGATGCAAGTATAGCTATATGAAAATTCCAAGCGCATTATGTTGCAGTTTTGTAGGCCAAACAAAAAGGTTGCATGTCAGGGACAAATAACAAAATACCTGGAATGGAGCGATAAAATACATCGCTCACATGATCCTGGTTTTGCATAAGATAAGCAGCTTGTCCAGAATATGCCAAAAGAAGGCAAGGAAACACAACAACTGTAAAGGCAATTTGTACAGCTGAAACTGGAAAATGGGCTAGATCTGCAAAAAGTGCCTCCGTACCTGTAATTATGACTCTAATCAGAATATTGGAAAAGGTTCATATACACTTGTTTAAACTTAGAATACAATGCAAAGCATAACCGCTTAAAAGTGTGGGGTACAAGAAATTTATGCAAAACTTTCGGTAAGAGCACATAGTTACCTGTTATACTGAGCATAATGCCACCAAGGGAAGTAAAGCCATCTTTACCTCCTCTTCGAAAGTACCGATAAATATACACAGGCAAAAAAGCTTTAAGGACACTTCTGTCATATTTCAAGATGTTGAACATACCAATGCCTCCAATTAACAGGAACCAAACAAGCACAATTGGTGCAAAGAGCCATCCAACTCTATCTGTCCCATAGTGTTGCATGCTAAACAAGCCTACCAATATTATGACAGAAACAATTACAACTACATCTGCATCCACAGACAAAGTTAAAAGAAGTGGTTATAAATGAGATTAAGATTGAACGATACAGTTTCAGCAGTATCTGGGAGAGGAATATACCATTACTCATGTGAGGATGATCTACCTTGATGCCACCAGAAGCCGAAAGAACTGCCAAATATAGTACAGCATTAAACATTTTTGAGAAAATTATGAGGAAAGACATGACATTGTATCAGTATTACCACAGATACTGTAAGATCCATATATTAAAAGAAAAAACTCTCCCAAGATACACATCACGAATATGAGCCATATGCAGGACATGAGAACCAATAGATATTTTATCCTAATCTAATTCCAACTGTACAATGAAGAAAAGAAAAAGAAAAACAATAGATTTATTCTCCTATAGATTTCGCACGCACATCAATTTTGTTGGTGAGTTTTCATAAACCAAAAGTCTGCTTCGCATGTTTAGAGACTTTATCTATAACGAGTACTTTATTACAGTGAAGATATGAAAGGACAAGCCACTTGATTAAAAAGTTACAGTTCATATTAAATAATTTTCCTTGTCTGCTAAGATGCACATTCACACAATTGAAAGTGTTAATATGTTTTTCTTCTTATGCAAGTACTATTAAATCACATTTCTCACCACAATTACAGAAAGGAAAACAGGAAATGGAATATAATGGCCCCACACATGTCTGGTTATAAAGTCGAAAGTATAAATGGCATGTGGCGCTCCCACCAGACTGTTAGAACACTCATGAAACGTATGTTTCATGCTTCCAATGAATTGTAATAAATGTTCTATCAATTGCACCATGATGATGGCTATTACAATCAGGAAAACTTCCCATGAAGCAATCTCTATATCTTGCCAATAATCATAAATGTTTGAACACAGATTCATATGGGTGTATGATAGAATTACTCGGTTCTTATTTTATTCCAAGACCAGCAATAAAGAGCGCAGAAAACACAGCAGACACTCCCATGTAATGAATATTGATGATAAGTTAGACGGCAAAGTACCAGATATAGCTGGTGTGAGAATTCCATCGCCAATCACCATACAAGTGCCAACAAGGACAAGAATAAGAAGTGCATTCTTCCTAGATGCGTGTCTCTCCAGCCACCGCTTAGTTTTAGCAGCAAATGATTGTTCACGGAAAGTTGAACGACTATATGTTGTCAGCTCCTCATCTGTCCTGTGCTGATTAGGAATCGACTTTACTTTTGCATGTCGACAAAGTAACGAATAAAGTGCAAGCGTTCCACCTAAGAAATGACATCTAGGGACTTATCAGTACCAATAGAGGAAAACATTGCATACTAAGATATTGAACAAAATAGATTGTTTTGGTAAAATGTTAAATTCCCAAACCCTAACTAGTCTGAAGAGATGAAGTAAAACAAAGAAAATCTATAAAGACCAATGCTGAGGGTCTATTTTCTTATGTCTTCACAATCGCATATTGTCAAAAAACTGTAAGAAACTCCCTCAGCATGTTTTTATCACATGGCACTACAAAGACCCTTTTAAGGTCAACGTTTAATATCCAAGCCAAAGTGTATAGTCTAGTGAAATTCATTTACCTTGACCATTGTCAGTTGCCCTACAAACAATGAAGACATACTTGAGAAGTGGGATAAGAGTAAGAGAGTAAATGATCAATGAAAGCGCGCCAATTACATCTTCTGTATCTTTAATTCCATGAGGGAATGTATTGTAGAACACATACAAGGGTGACGTCCCCAAGTCTCCATAAACAACTCCAAGACTCTGGAAAGAAAGCCTCAAAAGCAAAAGCGCGGAGAATTTCTGAAGGAATCAAAATTGTACATGCAACAAAAATGAAATCAGTACCGACTCCATCATTCTTAAAAGTCACTAACTCAATGACCCAATAACAGATTTGTACTTATTTCTAAGTTTCTTAGCATAAAGTATGTAAGTAATAGATGTTGAGAAACTGCAAATCCATATGAAGAAATTCAAGTTGGAGATGGTAATTTTGAAATTCATGGGGTCTAGCACAGAAGGGTAAAAGGAGTATAACTAAACAAAACAATCTATCAGTTCATGGCTGTGCGCAAATATCCAATAGTGAAAATTCTAACTTAAATAAAGAACTGGTTTATTGGTCAAAAAAATCGCACACCAAGACAGAGCGGAATCAATCTGTTTCAATACCTTCTCTCTGTACATATTTCTGAGCCTTCCAGCTTCCTCATCCATAGGCTGGTCAAGCTTTTGATCCAAAACCCACATACTACCTTTATTGATGTCGGGGTCTCCATCAATCTCAGCTCTTGAAGACATTTCCATATTCCTTTTAACCCAATTCGCTGTCTCTTCAAATAGCTCTCTATATCCAACTCTTAGGACCACCGAGTTCAAACACAAAATCTCCACAAATCCAATCCTAGCTAACAAAGCCAATCACAAAGAAAGTGGGTAGCTTTAACTGAAAAAAAGAGTTGCAACTAAAGCAAACTCAGACAATTAAATTACTAGTTGCAAAACTGACATCCCAATAGAAGCTTTTGCCTAATAAACCGCAGACACCCAATTAAGGAAACTCCCGCTCTATAGCTCTCTCGTACTCGTGAACAGAGACTTCAAACACTCATTCAAATTCATCCGTAGGTTCAGTATAAACCAGATAGAAAAAATTCTGGCACACCCCTTGAGCAAAAAAGAGAATTTCAGCTAAATCCTAATTCTATTCCGAAGCATGACGATAAAGATAATCGATAATCGCCAGGCGAAAAGGGTCGAGAGAGGAATAGAACCAGGCTTATATATATATATATATATATAGTGTGTGTGTGTATATATATATATATATATAGAGAGAGAGAGAGAGAGAGCAATATGTGCAGTTTGTCAGAAACTTTCAGCTTGCTTATGTACTGACTATATACGAATGGAAACAGAGCTTTCGCTCTGGCAGTTAAAAACTAAACGACACCAAATATGGAGTCCGGAGTTGGAGCGCATCTCTTAAAGGGAGAAGAGAAGGTGTGCAGAAGTTATGTTACGTTTTATTTGTTGGATGGATTCACCAAAAGTGCTTTTCTAAGGTTAAACTAAACCACATTTGTTATTGTTCGACGACGTGATGTCATCTCTCCTTTTTCCCTTGAGTTGTTTACGATTCCAAATAATGAACTTTTTGACAAAAACCATCATGATCGCTGATGTAATCATCATGATCGCTAATGTCTGGGGAAGGTTCTTCTTCACTACCGCAAAGTGTACAAATACAATTTCCCCTCGCTCTAAAGTTAATCCAAGCCTGCACATAGATCGTTTTGGTCATATCGTAATTTATTAGTTATCTAAAAAAAAGATGTTACCACGGTTAATCGCCGAAATATGTCAGTGTAAATGTCTTGTCCGACATAATTTTAGTCTGGGATACTCCCTTCCTCTTTGTAATTATTTGCAGATAAAACAATTATAATTTTGACGTTATCAAAGAAAACGACAAGAATGATAAAATCGCACAGAAAAGTATAACAGAAGTTGCTCGCGTGCTTGGGAAACAGCTAATAAGCTGTTTTTTTACTCTTTGACTCAAAATAATTGTTTAACCTATATTAAAAAGTTATTTATCTGTTTAGTTACGAGTTAATTAATTGGCTGATTTAATTCAATTAATTAATTTTTAAAAATCTCCTTAACTACAACGTTTGGGGTTAATTAAATTTTTTAATTTTTATTAAATTTTATAATATTATTTCAAATTTTAAAATACATAATATTAAGTTTTTAAACATAAAGAGCCACATCAAATTAATTTTTTGGTATATAACTACTATATATCGTATCTATGACATACTATAATTATAAATATTTTAATTTATTAAATAATAAAACTTATAAATATTATATAAAAAAATGATGTAACTCGCTACATTATTTATATTAATAGAGAATTTAACGTTGAATTATTATTATTATTATTATTATTAAAGTTATAAACTTAATTTTTGTGAAATTAAATATTTAAAATCTAAATTCTTATAAGAATATTCAACGAAATATTAAGAAATATAATATTTATACCTTTATAATTTTTTAAAAATCATGCTTTTATAATTCATTTTACACATCAACAGCTAATACTAGACAACTAATTTTACTAAACATCTTTTATAAACAACTGATGCTATCTGCTGGTCAAATCAGTTGATATAATCAATTATCAACTAACTGTTGATAGAATAAGCTAACAACTAATGTAATCCGCTGTTTGCCAAACAATGCCTATTTAGTTTTCTGATTTATTTGTCTTTCTAAAAAGACTCACTCCTTTATTTATATAGCTCATATCTACCGAAAACATGATTTTAATATATTGAAAAAATCATCCTTTTTAATTTCTTCATTGTTTATGTATGCTTATTTTATTTTTGACACTTCGAGTGGTATTACCTTAAAAGTGATTGTAAGTCTTAGGTGAGTTGTAAGTTTTCAGCGGTCATTGTTGGTTAGATACACACTATTTTTCTATTGATATTTCGCTATACTAAGGTTCTTTATGGAGACCTTTTTATTTGTAGCAACGATTAATGGGCTCACTAAGAATATCCAAAGGGATATCCCTTGGTTATGTTATTTGTTGATGACATTATTTTAATAAATGACATGGTCAATGCCAAACTAAAATTTTAGAGGGATAAATTATAGTTGAACGGCTTTAAATTGAGCAGGACTAAGACTCAGTACTTAGAGTATAACTTTTCGAGCCATAACGTGGCTTCCGATGTGGAGGTAAACATTGGTTCAGAAGTTATACTAAAAAAAGAGTGTTTCAAACATCTAAGATTTTTCATCCAAAGTAATGGAGAGATTAATGAAGACATAACTTACCATATCATATCAGAGTAGCTTAAATAGAAAATTACATCAGGAGTTTTATGTGACAAGAAGATATCGCTCAAGCTCCAAGGTAAATTCTATTATTTAGCGATTGGTCAACTATGCTCCATTGGATGAAGTGATGATGGTGCATAGTCATAAGTTAATAGTGACATAAATGAAGAGGCTCTGTTGGATGAGCAACCTTACTAGAAAAGATAAAGTAAAAAATGTAATGGAAATAGACAAATTAAAGGTGACCAATATTAATGAAAAATAAAGAGAGAGAAGACTTAGGTAGTTTAAATATGTTAAGAGAAGACAACCTGACACTTAGTGAGAAGATACGAGAAGACTGTACTTAAAGATTATAAGAGGAGAAAAGGAAGTTCTAAGAAGAATTAGGGAAAGGTGATGAGAAATGATATAACTCTCTACTAGAACTTATTAAGGACATGACTCTCAATAAAAAACTTTGGCGTATTAGAATAAGGGTAAAAGATCTCACGTAGAGAGATTCTTCTCTTTCTCATAGGTCTTTTAAATATTTTTCTTTGAGTCTTATTTCATGTATTTATCCTAAATATTTAATACGTAATACTTTTCTTTTAGTTACTTAGCCTAAACATTTCTTCATTTAGCCTAAATATTTTCTTATAATGGCTTATTTGATTGATTTATTTACTTGCCTCCTTCCTTATTTGTGTATTTATTTACATATTTTATTTTTATTTTTTACTTTTTAAATATTTATTATATTATTTATTATGTCACTTATTTTTATTTTTTATTTATATATACTTATTTATTTATTTATTCATTTATTTATTATTATTATTATTATCTCTTATCTCTATTTTAATTTTAATTTTAATTATAATTATTTTAATATGTATATTTTTTTCTATGTGGGCCTATAAAAAACAACCTCTATACAAGTTAATGGTAAAGATGCGTACTTGTAGACCTTTCCAAAGCCCGTGTATCAACAACACTTTCACTGAGTAGTTGTTATTACTGTACTATTTAGTGAAAGAGATTTCTAGTTCTCAATATTTTTTTACGTTTTTTTTCCTCATTTTAACTTACTAACCCAATCCACCAACTCTAAAATCATTTTTTTCCTATTCTAAATTCCCACCACTTGTTTTGCTTTCATCGCTCCTAAACATCTATCAGTTTTTTTTAATTGTTATTGGTATGTCTTTTTTCTGTCCTTACGAACCCTGCCACAGCTCTTTCAAACTCATCACCAACCTTAGAACTTGATTCTACCACCTCTTTTCCTCTTCTTTCAAACTTGAGTGCTAGTTTGAAAGATAAGTTAAACTCCTCAATGACTGGTTAAATTCAGAAGATAGTATGAAGAAAAGTAGTTAGCAACCTAGTTATATTTGGTCAATTACGTTATGTTTCATTACCTATTATAGAGGCTCCGATCTCCCTATCTTTAAAGTAGTTGTAGTTGGGTGCAAAAAATAACAGGTTACCTTGATTAATATTTCCTTAAAAATTGATTTTCATTTTCTTTAGTCTAACAATTGACATATAACAACTGGAGGCAACTAGGTATAGAGAACACTCTGATAAGTGAAGATGATTTCTTCATCTCCGAATTCTCCATAAAAGAAATGACACAAAAGATTGTCGATATCGGCCCTTGTTAATAAGATCTCATCTTGAATAATTATTTGATATTATCTCCTTTATTTTGATTTTATTTTTGTGCTTAATTGCTAAAATTAATGTTTGTTTTGTTTTAGGAGATGAAAAGTAGAGATTGCATCAAATTGAGACTCTATTGATGATGATGACAAATTTTGGATAAAGTGAAGAGATTGATGCAATGGATAAGGTTGATCACTTGAAGAGCTAGAATTCGACTAGAAGACTTTGCCTTATCCTTATCATGTAGAAGTTTGAATTTAAATTTGTTTTAGATAGACATCTTTACAAGTTAAAGTTAGATTAGGATTATATTGGAAAACCTTAAAAAAGTGACGTTCCTCTCAACAGAAAAAGGTTCTCTCCTTTTATGGTTTTAGCAATTCTTAGTCTTTCTTCTATTTTTTTATTGGAGTGAAAGCAATGTGTTGCTAAACTCAATTGTTCTGATTCAAGGGGATTTAATACTTTGATTGTAACTTTGTGAGGTTTTATGTTTCAAACTTTATTTCACGTTTTTATTCCAAATATTTCTAGTTTTGAGTTCTCATTTTTCATGAATGATTGATATTCGGTTAATCTGCCAATTTAATTTAATATTGATTATTTTATAGCTATCTAGGAATTCAGTAATCTGTAATTGTCATGAAGGAATGATACAAGTAGCAAATAGGTTATTTATGAGTTTTCATATTTAACTTATGATTATTGGGGTGCCATCGATTCATGCATCATATGCATGACAATGTAGTGGAAGTGTCTGAATCTAAATTATGGCCACATGACAACCTCGAAAATTTAGAAACACATATACATGCATAGACAGATCATAAGAACATGAAATTTAACCACTTATACCTTTTGTTATCCTCCTTTCTTGATTCTTCTCCTTGTTTGGGTTGTAGCAAACACCAAACTCACCCTTGATCATCCAAGAACACGCAAAGAGGAAGAAGAAGCAGTGCATAAGGGTAGTTAGAACACCAAACTTAATGAGTTCAAGTAGATGTTCAAATGGAGAGATAGATCAAGAATATCTTGCACGCAATTAGATTTATAGAACAATTGCTTAAATTACATGACGAAGACTCAAGACCACTTCTCTCTCTCCCTAGAACTCTTCTAGACCCCTTATCCTCTCACTTGAGTGTGTAAAAACTTGTTAGACCTTCTGTACAAAAGTAAAGAACTCACTTATGTACATCTGCTGAGACTTCGGTCTTGATCGTGGCTTATAAGCCATGATCGTGGCCTACTTAATTGACAGCCTCGCCTTCAGTCATGATTGAGGCCTATGAGCCACAATCGTGGCCTACTTAAAACTAGCCATACACATTTTGTTTTTCATTCGATCTTTTATGCGTGTAACCTTTAGGCTCCCAGTTATTTTAGGCACTTGAATCAACTTTTAATTTGAGCAAATCATGGATGGTTTCATGCCACTTGAATTATCTATTAATTCAAGCAAATTATGAAGGGTTTCATGATGCCAATTTACCAGAATTTAAGTGGATTAACATACGAACTCTTTGATAGTTAATTATCCGACTTACGAACCTTTCCATAGATAATTACACGCAATTCGCCCTTTCACCATACTATACCCAACTTGGTTCGGAGTATGGGCTATGTGTCAACTCCCACTAGATTGACAACGTAACATCTAGTCCAAGTGTTGTTAGTTCTTGTCCTGGGATCTCATTACGCTATGTGTCATTGAAGACTCTCTTCATGACACATAATTACTTTGGCCAAAGACTCCTGAATAATGACCCCGATAAGAGGCCATGGGTATCATCTCCTTCTATCAGGAGTGGTGAGTCCTTTATTGGCTACCCAATTACCTTCGATTACCAATAGCTATACCTAATCACCACTCTAAGAGTGACCTCGTCTTGAGTTAACAAGGAATGATGTTGTAACATCCCCTCACTTATGGAAAGGGCATTTTGGTCATTTTGGATCAGGTTAGAATTATTTAAAGTGTTTTTGACATATTCATGCATTCATATATGCACATGAAAAATAAGTAGTGAATGTTTGCACATGAAATGATTGTACATGCATTCATGACATTTTCCCGTTTTTTAATTGTAAATAATTGAGTTATATAGAAAATGTGTTTTGTTTGATTGAGAATTGGAATTCAAGAGGTTCATTAGGGTTTTCCCAATTTTAGAGAATTATAGGAATTTTTTGAGAATTTTTCGGAATTGTTTCCGGACCCGAAAAATTGTCAAGTGACAGATTATGGGTCATCCGGTAGTGAAATTTGTTGTCCAATGGAAATGGAAACTTAGACATATGAAATTAAGAATTTTTGGAAGTGAGCCATTGGAAATTGGAGAGAAATTGAAGTGAATT
>JAOQMS010000180.1:22645774-22655829 GCA_027563885.1 Erythroxylum longipes | reverse complement strand
GATAGAATTGATCTTTGAGGTTTTCATGAAAGTTATAGATCTTGAAATCCTCTTTCCAACCGTATAAAGAATACCCTAAACTGATTCCCCTAAATAAAGTTATGATGATTGGAAGATATCGTCTGTGTTTCCCAGACTTCGTCTGTGACACTGTTCACGCTATCGTCTAGGTTACTTTTAACACACATCTTCTGTCCAATTGTTGACCCCTTAGAAGATAGAATTGATCTTTGAGGTTTGCATGAAATTTATAGATCTTGAAATCCTCTTTCCAACCGTATAAAGAATACCCTGAACCGATTCCCCTAGAGAAAGTTATGATGATTGTAAGAGATATCGTCTGTGTTTCCCAGACTTCGTCTGTGACACTATTCACGCTATCGTCTGGGTCACTGTTCACCGTGTATCTTCTGTCCCATTTTCGACCCTTCAGAAGATAAAGTTGTTCTTCGAGGTCTTCATGAAGAATATAGTTCTTGAAGTCCTCTTTCTATCTATCTAAAGAAACCCTAGTTTGGATGCTTCTGGAAGAAGTTATACTAATAGCCCCGAAGCAAGTATTTGTGTAAGGTGAGGACTCACCCACGCTGATCATTGAAGGATTCAGGTTGAAAGGTAGGAATGGACTAGTCGACTATTCTAAGAGATGATCTGAGACTAGAAAAGGGGAGTTTGAGAAGATAATCAGATAAGAGTTAAGGTGTTCTCTTTGGGAGATAACTTACATATTAAGATATTCTGCATAAGAGTTAGACTCCGGAAACGGAGTCTGATAGGTGTGGTATCAGAGAAAGCAGGAGTCGGACTCCGATAACGGGGTCTGGCAAGGAACCTTTGATGAAATTAAGAATACTTTGTTCATTTTTATCTATTAAAAAGGGACAACAAATGGATCATTACGGTTAATTTTAATACCTCATGCAAACAAGGGATACAATGCAACCTTTCTTGAAACATAAAATAGGGGATGTTAATAATACTTGATTCTAGTTTGATCATTACCTAACCTAGGTCCCCTATACAAATTAAGAGAGTTCCATTCCCTTAGAACCTTTATTCCTGCTCATACCAAAGGTCTATGATCTGATCAAAGATGATAGTTAGGTTTGGTGTTTCCACTTTTTTAAGAGATTCGAGGAGATATTAAACAACATGCCACACTACTTCCCCAATATCTCTAAAGAGGACACCTTCTAATGTACCTAGGATAGCTCTTTGAAATTCACTACTAAAACTTGTAAAACAAAATCCTATTAGGATCACCATTGCTAAAGACTGGTCTAGCCTAATTTGGATTCTACTTTAGTCCTTTCTCACTCCTTCATTCTTTAGCTTATAACTAGTAGGAAACTAAGAACAAAGGACAATCCCAAGTTTTCTTTAATAAATAGTAGTTGCGTTCTTTGCTTAGATGTTGATGAGGACCTAGATCATTTATTTTTCAACTGTACAAACTCCTCTTACTTATGGAATCAAATGCTAATTCTTTTCAACTTACATTGCTACTATTCAAATTACTAAGATATAATTAGCTATACTTTTGGAATCAAGTTGTATACAAAAGAGATAAGATATTATTTAAGTTAACTTTTGGGCTATTGATATACCTAATATGGCATGAAAGAAACAAAAGACTCTTTGGAAACTATGCTATCAATATTTAAACTAGCTTATACAGACTCTTATTCAAGATTAGTATTGATGTTATTACAATGGAACTCACAACACTAATATCTCCTAGAATGTGTGCTAAGTTAGATTATTATAAGACCTTGATCATTGATTTTCTTTACTTGTTATGAATATATCCTACTTAGCCTTGGTTAAAGTTCTGAAGTTTCACATTAGAGTTGTAGTTGTTTAATGAATTTTACTTAATTTCCAAAAAAAAAAGAATACTTAAAGATTACAAATTTAATATCTATAAATAATTTTAAAAATTAAAGTTAAGACCTAATGTATTCTAACATATATATGCAAGTGACATTAAAAATAGATATTGTTATTCTTCCTATTTTTTGGATGCATGGTCATTTTCTCTTCTTTCCTTTCATTTATCCTTTATAGAATTAAATTGATAATAAGGTATTAGTAATTATACCTAGCTACCATATCGACTTACTGAAGATAGTTTTGTCTTGCATTTTAGCAAACTTGAGAAGCCTAAATTCCCTAGTCTAATTTAAGAGTTATGATAACTTGAATTCAAATCCTACGAAAAAAAACTGCAGTATTTTGGAAATTTAAACAATAATTATTTTATACAAACAACATCAAAAGTTACATAGCTATCTGTGTAATCAATGTTAATTGAAATATGCTGATATTTTAATTTCTGATAGGCTACTGCCTTTTGTGCTTCTTACAATTTCACATAATTAATCACTTTCTTGTCGCAGCCAGAAAAACTATTAGGCATGTAATTCAAATCCTTGGTTTGGAGGGTTTGCACAGATGAAATTGGAAATGTAGAGTTATGGTCTACAACATTGAACTCAACTCCACTCATATTCATCTGAGTGTTTTCAATAGTATGGAGAAGATTCTTCAATGATACTTAAAGCAAAATGACATCTTTCTTTCTAATTGGGAAACATTTTACAATTAACAATAGATTACTACTCATTTAGCACATTCAAATTCCAAGTAGTATATAAAAATATTCAAAGGAACTGAGAAGTTTCCAAGTTCACCCAATAAGCACCATAGCGTATAGTGCCCAATATCCAATTTCCAATGCCTTTCATCAACAGCTTACTATTCTTAGGTCATTGTTTATTTTCTCTTTCTAATTTTGAAATACCATTGCCCATCCATCAAACCATATAGCATCTAAAAGTAAATATAATGCCATGAAAGTTAAGGAAAGTTTTAAATTTAGCACACAATTTACCTTTAGCTTTGCTAGTGGCCAGCGCACGGGCACACCATTGATTCTGAAACTTCAAATGTAACAAGGACATTTAAAATAGTCATAGGCGATATTCTTAAATGATACAAATATTCCTTCATACAAATTGAGATTTTTTAATTAAAGTAATGCCTTCAACTTGAAAAGTCAACTAGCTTAAATTCTTTTATCTCCTTCTCTCACTTTTCATCTTTCTAAATGCCACATTCATGAAGAAAAAAATTCCTTGCCATATCAAAATTGACTTCACCATATTTTTACTACTACAGAAGGAAAAAAAACACCTTAGGGATGAGGGTATATTTGTGTATTTTATGTTATGTATGAGACTAAGAAAAATAGTTTGTTCTCCATTAAATTATCACATTGGTTGATACATGGATCATTTTTCCTAAGAAAAAGTAATGTTTTTTCAAGAAAGTAATTAATGAATTTTATAATACAATAATAGAGTCATTACATAACATTACAATTCAAACCACTCCAAACCATATAGAGTACACTAGCTACACTTACAAAAATTGCAAAACATTTAGGGGATAACAAAATTGTTTTATAGGTTCAGTCTCACTTTTAGCCTTGTTTTGATGAAGTTTTTATAGATATTTGTTAAAGCAATCAACCTTTCATATAACCTACCTAGTTGTAATCTAAGGTATCCTTAGCATTCCTAAATAGTTTGGCATTCCTCATTTTCCATATATAGTGATCTAGCATAAAAAAAACTATTTTGAATAACTTGTAATCTCCTTTCAAGTTGCAGTTCACCCTAGTTGCTCATCTAAGTGTGTCTGTCCATATCTAGTTGTTATTCTTTAGGTTGAATGTTAGCAGAAATTGTCTCCACAATTGATTAATTGGAGCACTTTTGAAGAATAGGTGGTTTAGTGTCTCTAATGTGTCTCCACTCAGTTCACATTTCATATTAGACACCTATAATTTTAACTTCTCTCCTATTACTAACCTCTACAATGCCGCTAACTACAATGTAAATAAATAAGTTGGTGCAGTCTTTAAGTCCCATATGAATTTATGATATTGGAATTTATCTAGGGATCCTAACAGTAGCCTTTTACATGAATCAGTTGAGAATAGTTTAGACTTTTGTAGCTCTCATTGTATATAATCAGGTTAAAGCTGATCAGGCTAGTAACTTTGGAGATTTTCCATGATGATACAAGAACCCCTTGATAAATGAAAAGGTCAACTCTAGTTGCCATTTTGGGTGAGCGTTTGAACCATAGTATTTATAGGCATAGAACCTCTTAGGTTATGGAAGTATAAAATGAGATATAATGGCCCTAGTGGATGCCAGTTGTCATACTAAAATTTTATATTACTTATATTTCCAATAAAGTGCTTGACGTGAGGTTGCATAAGCTATCTAGTGCTTAAGATCTGATGAAATGCATAAGATTGTGTTTTTTTACACTGAATGGTACATATGTTTCTTATCTAATATGCACAGTATGGATCCACGTCACCCAAAGACTTTCTTTCTCCATATTGATTCTCCAAAGTCTCCTAGCCATTATTTCTTTAGCCATCCTGGTTGCTGATGTGATTTCCAGGCCTTTATATTCCTTAGGCAAATAGATATTGCTCCATTTGGCCTTAGGAGTTTTTCCATAGGTGTTATTCTCTCCATTACATATGAAATCTCTTATAATTCTATCAATTTTCTTGAGGATGCTCTTTGGCAATGCAAGGTGAGATAACTAGTAGAAGTGCAAGTTACCGAGGATTAATATAGTCAGCTATATTCTGCCTCCATATGGAAGGAATTTGTTACTCCATGTTGGGATTCTCTTCTCAATGGAAGATATTAGGGGCCTGTATTCTATTTCCTATATCCTTTCTTGTTGAAATTGGATCACCAAGATAAGTTAGTTGCGCTTATAGAATCTTCAAGCCTATATTGGAGATCAAACCTATAGATTCCACTCAATTGTATTTAGAAAGATAAGCATAACTCTTATTTGGTTTGAAAGTTAGTCCTGAGATTTCCCTAAACACTGATAGAGAATGTAGAAAAACTCCAATGGATATAGGATCATTAGCCAACAATATTATCATATCATTAGCAAAAAAGAGCTATGACATTTTAACATTTCCACATCTGCAATGATACCTAAATTTTCGATTTTTTATAATGTTCTTATTAGTGATTATATGTAATACCTATATAATGATTGCAAAGAGGTAAAGGGATAATGGATTTCCTTGCCTCAAACCTCTTGAATATTTAAACAGTTCTGATGGCTTCTCATTAACTAACACTACATAGGAGACAGTGGTAATGTATGTATGAATCCATTTAATGAATCTGTTAGGATAACCAAAGGCTTGGAGGGAAGAGATGATGAATGTCCATCTTAATATATCAAAACCCTTGGTGAAATCAATTTGGGGAGTATAACTACTGATGTTCAACCTAGAATTGTAATCTTTGAAGAGTTCCTGGGCCAACATTATATTGTATCCCATGCTTTTTCTAGGTATATATGCTCCTTGTCTTGCATTTATCAGCAAAGGAAGGGCTTGCTTAAACCTATTTGATAGCACTTTCAAGACAATTTTGAATATAACATTACAACAAGTAATAGGTCTATAATTAATGAGGCTCATTAGATTGGAAAATTTTGGTATCAAGAAAAGATAGGCTTTATTGAGTTTAGTCAATAACCTATCACTTCGGAAGAACGCCTACACTACTTGTACAATTCTAGGACCAATTAGATCCCATTTGATTTGAAAGAACCTTGCATTAAAGCCATCTAGTCTTGGGGCCTTGTCTCGATAAAAGGAGAATTATACTGCTTAATTTCCTCATTGGTAACTTCTTTGACTAGTATTGAATGGTGAGTTTACACTATAGAGACTTACATAATTCTCAGCAAATTATGGAAGAAAATTTGAGGTGTTCCAGCTGGTTCCATTGATTTCCAAGAAGTGAATTTCTAGCAAGTTCTTTAAGTTTAGTCCATCTTTGTACTAGATTTTCATAAGGATCAATAAGAGATACAATTTTGTTCCTGTATTTCCTCCTTGGATATCATTGTAGAAATATCTTGTACTTCTATACCCTTTATGAAGGCATATTGTTTTTAGATTTATGTTATAATTAAGAGTTATAAGCTTTTAAAGCTTCAAAGTACTTCTTCAATTCAACCTTTTCTCTTTCCTTCAAAGTTGTATTCTTTGGAGAGTTAGATAAAGCCCTATAAGCTTCCATAAGATTCTACAAAACCATCTTTTTATCTTACTGTATTGGATCAAGATTATGTTTCAGTAAGGAGGCACATTCTTTTTTAATGTCTTTTAGCATTTGCATACTTTGAAAAGCTTTATTACCATAACCTTTCTTCTCCTTCACCCTGGAAATGATTAAGTTAACTTGGGGATGCTTTAGGAGTGAGTTGAAGAATCTGAAAGGAGATCTCTTCTTTACTAGCATACTATGAATGTCAATAGTAATAGGAATGTGATCTAAGAAGAGTGGTGACTTAAAAGTGGCAAAGCTCTCCCTTAACTTTGCTAGCTAAAATCTATTTATTAAGTACATATCAAGTTTTCTCTACAAGAATCTCTCCCCATGCTAATGGTTAACCCAAGTAAACAAAGCTCTATGGTATATGAGATCCACCAAACCCAAAGAGGAAATGAGATTAATCAATTATTTTACATCAAAGTGTGAAGTAACCTTACCCTATTTGATTTAGAGTGTGAAAGTACACAATTGAAGTCTTCAGTAATCATCTAAGGCATAGTCATACTAACCTCTATCTTATCTAAATCTCTCCATAAGCCAGCTCTCTGGTATTCCCAATTAGCAGCATAGATCATAGAAATGGCTAAAGACTATTACTAGTTTTGAGCATGAATTCACAATGAATAAGCTAATCAAAGCGAAACCAATTGGATAAGTGCAAGTGAGCAGGATCAAAAGAGACAATGAATCTACTATTAGGATGCGTGGAACGGTTCTTTAAAGTGGTCCGATTAGTATGCAAGAATTTTAGGCCCATTAGGAAATTCTCTTCCTTTATTATAGTCCCAATAAGGTTTTCCAACTGCTCAGAAGTTCCTTAGAGCCAATTGTTTATGTGGACAATTAAGTCCACGAACATTCCATATAATGCACACCATGATGAGTTTTTAGATTTGGTTTTCCTTCTCCTTGATTTATGATTGTTAGTCCCCAGTTCTATCCATTCCTCAAGTTGGTCCTTTGCCTTAGGATCATAATCATCTTTTTTTCAGTTTCAATTGTAGCATCACTATTATTAGTACCTTATTGCTACATTTTGATGAAATAGGTTAAATTACCTCATTCCTTACAAGTTCTTCAATCTTTACAGGTTCCTCTTCTAGCAAAGTGGTCTCCTTATTTATATGTTTCTTAGCATTTAGGCCATTTAGAAAAAAGTGATGTTCTTAGCATAAGTAATTATTACATAGTGCAATTTATTTTCTACATTTCAATATCCAATATCATTAAAAAACTTGTTGATGAAGCCAATTATCACTTTTATCTTGAATGGCTCATTATTTGTTGGTTAGCCCAGTCACAACTCATAATAAATATTCGTCGCAAGTATTAGCAACTTTGTTTAGCAATAGTTCAGGCGAGCTAGCTTTTCTAACAGTGGAGATTCAGGCAAGATCTCCTCAGCTATGGCTTCATCTTCGTCTTCTTCTCCAACCTCTCGATCCCCCCTATCCCCTTTACCATCTTCACCTTCTGTTCCCCAAATCCCTAATCCGAAATCCCCAAATCGAGCCCCAATCCCATATCAAAACACGAACCCTAATACTCCAGTGCCTTCCCCGACTCCTTGTCCACTCCAAAAATTGATCCCTTTGGTCCCTTCTCCTTCTCTTTCTAAAGGAACCATTCCTCCAACTACCACCTCAACCCCTTTTCCACCCCAGAAACCCCTTATCCTTGCACTGGTTAGATCCTAGAAGAGCGTAGTAGAGGCCGATAATAGTGCTTCTTCTGAGACTCCGGAGCTCACCCCTTCTGAAGTTTGAGAGAATCAAATCTTTGTGATTCCTCCAAGGGAGCTCGCGCAGCGAGGAGCGTCAAAGTTTCGCATTGCTCTGTTCGGTTTCTTTCTGGGGAAGAGTCCGGCTTACCCAGTGGTGCAGCGTGCCCTGTCGAGATCATGGGCAGACTTTGGGCTCCAGGAGATATTGTTCACAAGCTCCAACAATTTTCTATTCCGATTTGAGTCTGAGCAAGGAATGAAGTCCATGGTGGAACGGGGTCCGTGGCACATTCAAGGTAAGCCCTTGTTTCTCTGACAGTGGAGCTTGAATGGAGGCGACTTGGCAGAGATTCACAAAGCTCCGGTGTGGGCTCGCTTCTATAATATTTTAGTTGAATACTGGAATACCGAAGGATTGGGTATAATTGCCAGTGCTGTGGGGACTCCTCTATTTATGGATACTCCAACTGCAAGAATGTCCAGGATTAGCTATGCAAGATTATGTGTGGAACTGGAGCTAACGAAGCAGTGGCCATTAGTGTTCCAATTGGCCACGTATGGTGAGGAAGGGCAACTTACCTTTAAGGAAGTCTCTATTGAGTATGAATGGCAGCCACCTACGAGTGAACAGAGGTATATGTGGGCGCCTACTGGGCGCAAGTTTGCTACTGGTCTTTACCAAGAGCTGGAACAGAGCAAGGCTCCTGAGCCACAAGAGTTCCCTGAGCCACCTACGGAGAGACCCAAGCATAACCTAGAAAATGCTCCTCCTCTGGAGAAACCCAAGGATATTATGTTAGGCCCATTCCAGCAGGACACAGTTGACACTAAGAAGGTCCAAGATGCAAATGAGGTTAGTGTAGCTAGGAATTCTCTTATGGGTGAACCTCAGATCCACCCTTCTGAAGACTTTAGTGGCGACAGTGGGGAGTCTAATGCTCAGCCAGAACAACAGACAGGTATACCTCCATCCCCTTCTTCTGAATTGAGACCTGCTAGTCTTGGGATTGTGGGTGGGGTAGAGGGGTACTTCTCAGTTAGAAGGACTAGAAAAGCTAGGAAAAAACAGAAGTAGTAGGTTTGTGGCATAGCTGGCTTTGTGAATATGGAGTTTGTGTTTTGGAACGTGAGGGGACTTAATCACCCCAATAAACAGCACTCTATCCATGCTTGGCTTAAAAAATCCTCAGCTTCTTTTGTTTGCTTAGTTGAAACTAGGATTAGATCTCTTGATTTTTTGAATTCTGTTTGTCATGCCTTGTTTCCTAGATGGGATCGCTTTAGCAACTTAGACCCCTCGTCCAATGCTAGGATTTTGATTGCTTGGAATTCTGAAATCCTCCAGTGCTCTATCATTAGCTATTCTGATCAGTTTGTTCATATGGAACTTCTCCCTAGACATAGTTCAGATTCCTTCCAAGTGTCTTGTGTTTATGGAGCTAATAATCCGACCTATAGGAAGCTCCTTTGGAGTGATCTTACCAATATTTCCTTTTCTGTAGGCCAAAACCCGTGGCTGCTTGCAGGTGACTTGAATGCTATTCTCCATCCTTAAGAATCCGACCCTCCTAGTGTCTCTGCCATGAGTAGTCAACATTATTTTAGGCAGTTTGTAGGGGATACTCGCTTATTCGACTTAAATTCTAGTGGTCCTCTGTTCACTTAGTCCAATAAACATTTAGGAGATTCCTTCACAGCTCGTAAGCTTGATAGGACCTTTATCAACTCTTGTTGGAGCATTCGGTTCCCTTCTTCTCATTATGTCATCCACAATTCTCATATTTCTGATCATTCTCCTTTAGTGGTAAAGTCTATAGGGAACCACCCGAAGCACTCTTCCCCCTTTAGGTTCTTTAACCTTTTAGCTGATCAACCAAACTTCCTGCGGATTGTTGAGGAAGCTTGGGCCTTCCCTTTCATAGGTACTCCTATGTTTAAGGTAGTGGCTAAACTTAAGAAAGTTAAGCAAGCTCTCAAAATTATGCACTCTGGTTAAATTGGTGATATCAATGCTAGAGTTGAGAACTGTCATGCCCATTTGAATCACATCCAGGACCAACTGAAATCCTCTCGTAGATCTACCCTTCTGCAAGCTAGGGAGATTGAGGCCATCAGAGAACTCTATAGATCTCTCGAGGATCAGGAATCGT
>JAOQMS010000180.1:22625237-22635900 GCA_027563885.1 Erythroxylum longipes | reverse complement strand
AATTTGGTATACCGACGGAATATTTTTCAATTCCGTCGGTAATTTCCGTCTGTAATTAACTATTTTCTTGTAGTGTTTGATTTTAAGTGATATGAAATACTAATTGAACTGTGTTATATACTTGCGATATTTATGTCTGTTTTAAGTGAGCACATCAATGATGGTTCACTCACTGACTTCGCAAACTCACCAAAATTGCACCATTGTTTTCAAGTTTAAGAGAAATCTGGTTATTCAAGTTGAAGTAACTTCTACATTTGGATATGGGTTAGTGTCGGGATCAGTTGTACCTGCAAACGTCTTAGTTATGTTGTATCAAGGATTTTATCTCTCAACTGTTGTATATTGTACATGTGAATTTCTCAAATGTAATGATATTTGAAACTGTATATGTTTGTGAATAAAAATGGAATAATATGATTATTGGAATGTATTATGTTATGTGAGATGGATTAAAAATTAAAAATAAATTGATTTAACCATCTTAACATGCCATTTTCGTAGAGTATGTTCGCGAATATCCTTCGGTATATCAGGTATATGCTCTATGGGAGTGGTTTGTTATAAATTCTATGGTGGCAGCTTTGTGTCTCCTTAAAATCCTTTGATTCCACCTTGAATTCTCTTGGTTTTTCTCTCAAAAATATGTTCTTCTCTCTCCCTTGGATGTCTTGCAGGACCTCCTAGTTTCTAGGGTTTAAAATTGAGTTTTTATACCACATTTAATGCTTAAAAGGACGTAGGAAGGAGGAAGTTGCCAACTGGAATTGTCCAGAAAACTTTGTTTTTTTTCTTGACTTCAATCCATGATATCTTATTGATTTCTTATCCAAATTGGGTCGTTATTTCACCAATTTGAAACTAAATATCTCCTCTTTATTTTGGATAAAAAAGAAAAAAATCCAATAAGAATTGTATCTTTCCAAGGCTTAACATTGGTGATGGGTCGGCCTAGGAAAATTCCAGCTTTCCTTTGGGTCACATGACTTGTTTTTTCTTTGGTTCTTCAATCCTTCCATCTCTCAAAACCACCTTCAACCCTATTGATTAACAACAAAATTAGTCACTTAATGATGCCTAAAACACATGGAATTCATACCAACAAAATGTAAGAAAAAGAAGTGCAACAATGCCATGCAAAATTCATGCAAAACCTAATCTTAAAGACCTAATTCACATACATTCATGCATATTCGCATACATTCATACATAATCATGCAATTATATGAAACTAAAACAAAACATAAGCTAAACAAGATAATAACAACCAATTTATCACAATTAACTAATAAATAATCCTAAGAAAAGTGTGTACAAATGCCACCTATCAATATTGTATCTTCTTATTATTATATTATGCAATTTTGAATTCAAACTAAATATTTTTATTATTATTAATTTAATATTTTCTTCTAATTCTCTAAAATTATTTTTGATAATTAATTTCCTAGTCATTTCTTTCTACTTATTTATGTTTCTTCTCACCATAAAATATTTTTTAAGTTAAATATGCTTTAAATTTTTATGGTACTTCAAATTAAATTAATATTCTTTGTATTTTTATAAATTTTTTGCTCAATAAACATTTATATAAAAGTCTATATAACGTAATATAAGTTCACAAGGATTTCACACGTGACACATCGTAGTGAAAGTAGTTCTTATTTTACATTTATATGAAAGAATATCTTTAAAAAACTAAGTTACTATGTAAATTATTTAGCATATATATATCAATATATTCTCATCACTCCAAATAAGTATATTTATAAAATCAAGATATAATATAAAATTTTAAATATTCCACACATCCTCGTAAAATTAAATTCTACTTTACATTTTATGAAATAATTAAAAATGAGACACAATATAAAGTATGAGGTATGAATGTATTGATAAAAATTCAGACATAGCATAAATGCATCAATATTTTTTCATTTGTCTAAATACAAAAATTTATAAATTCATGATAAAATATAGAATTTTTTAGATAACAATTTTATAAAATCAAAGCATAATCAAAGATTTACTAAATTGAAATTATTTATGCACTAATGAAGAATTTAATTATTTTTATTTTTATATGTAAAACATAGTTATATTTACCATAGATTAATATATGGCTAAGTCTAATGAAGAAAGTTTAACTTTAAAGATATAGATAAATTACATTAACGTTAATTAAATATTTAATTATAAAAATCAAGGTCAATTTATAGTTATGAAAATTGTTAAAATTAGTATATTTTAATCATTTTAAAATTTGTCCTTGTTAAATATCATTTTACAAATATAATATCAAAATTATACATTTCGTAATTATAAATACATAGATAAAATATTATACAAAATGTAAATGCCTTATATATTAGATCTAAAGTTGAATTCACACATATAAAAAGATTCCTAATTCTTAACATCAGTCATTTTGAAATTTCAATATATTGAATAGCAGTCTCTAATATTACAATAAATTATGTAACTTTAGATACATAAATTAAATATTATAAAAATTAATTCATACATAACAGATCAAGTAACTTTAAGTACGTAAATAAAGTATTGTAAATATTAATTCATATACCTATGTATCATATGTTAAAACATGCAGTAAGAAGAGAATGCAACTCTTTGAAAGATTGCTCCCTCTCTCTCTTACTTCTTTCACCCTCCAATTAACTTGAACTCGATTCCCATTGCCTAGACTAGTAACCCACTTTGCATTCCACCTTTCTGCCCACTCGCTTTTATCTTTTTTTAATGTTATTGGTAAAAATCCATGGCACCATCTTTAACCATCCCATATTCTTCAGAATCACCCATTGCTCCTATTCCGTCATCCTTTCCTTCCGCTCCCTAAGCTTGAACCTCGCTTTCCCGCCCCTCTATGCTACCCTCAAGGTTTCTCCTTATTCCATTGACCCAGTAGTATCTTCAGTAACTTATGCTCCTTCTTTGAGTAAGGAAAATGATGACTCCCAACACCAAGTCATCTAGGGTAAGGTAGTAGGTGACGTTAAGAGCTTTGGTTCATTAAGGAATGTGAATCCCCCTAACCCGAATGCTTCTGTCAACCCTCTAATTAAGGTGTTACAGCTTGGGGCTAAGAAATGGAGTTCCACTCTTGTAGGCTATTTCTTGAAAAAAGAAAAGTTAACTTTTCCCATAATTAAACAGTGGGCACTTATTGCTTGGAAAGAATTTGGACTTTTAAAAAGGTACTTATCAATGAAGAAGAGCTATTTATCTTCAATTTTGATTTAATAGAAAATGCACCGAAATTTTAGGAAAACAACTCTCTTAAGGTTTTTTACTTATAGAAGCCAAAGAAAAAGAGTATATGCAAATTTGGAAACCAAAACAGAAGGAATCCATGGAGTTAAAATCCCATATTATTTACATTGTTTTACCTTTAACTTATCCAAATGTGGACTTAAACCCCTCTAAGGTTGTAAAAGATCCCAATTGCCTCTTGAATCATAATTAACACGTGATGCGCTCAATTGCTAAAAACTCTTCCCCATGTATATGTCCCCGTTTATCTTCAAACCTATTGTACACTCAATTTCAAATAATGTCGTAACCTTTTTAACTGAAGCCGACTCTTTAGTCCCCTATGAAGTTATATTGGTGAAACCCAAATCACTTGTGACATATGACAAGGTGGATTCTTATATTGAGTTAGGCCACACAAACCTTGAAATAGGAATTGGAGACATTTTTTTCCTCCCAGTTCTTGAACCTAGCACTGGTAAAGGTAAAACTATTAAGAAAGCAAAGAAGAAAAGAACATTCTTTCCCCTCTTTAATTAAGTTTCTTGTATAGAATGTAAAGGGCTTAAATAACCCCACTAAGAAATCTACCGTTAAAGATTTCATTTTTTCCTAAATAAGCCACACTTTCTGGGTCTAATAGAAACTAAAACTAAACTTAATCAATTTCAAAACGGCCTTTAATTTTTAAATAAAAGCTTGACCACTATTAGCGATCGTAAAGCACACTATAATGGGAGAATTATAATTTCTTTTGACCCCTCCCTCTTCACTCTACAAATTTTATAATCAATTTTTTACACTGTAATCTTCAAGTGAAGCAAACTAATACTCCTTTGTTTATCGCTGTCATATATGCCACTAATCTACATTTTCAAATAAAACAGTTTTTGAATGATCTTAACCATTTAAGTTACATCAACTCTCTACCTTGGATTGTTGTCAATGACTTCAACTGTATATGTATCCACATAAAGCTCAAGGTAATATGAGGAATCTCAATCCTAATCTTGAGGAGCTGACATAACTTATAAGAATTTTAAAGCTAACCAATTTGAACTACTCAAATAGATTTTATACATGGTCAAACAGATAATATAGTGATTAGTTCCAACGGAAAAAGATAGATATGTGTATGGTGAATTCCCGCTAGTTAACTTAATACCCTCTCAGTCATACAAATTTTGGGAAACAGATAACCTCTAACCACTCCCTCGTACGCATACATTCTATCCCTATTAAAGAGAGAAAGAAAACTCCTTTCATGTTCTACAACTCTCTATTAAAGCACCCGAATTTCAACATAGCTCTTTGTAATGGTATGTTTACTGCTTTCATTGGTTCTTTTGCTTATAAATGTTTTATAAAACTCAAAGCTATCAAAATGGAGCTGATAAAATTGCATGAAGGACTAGTAATCCAATGCACTAAAAAAATGAAACTCTAAAAGATCTTAATTCCTGTTAGGAGAAGTTGGCTTACAATCCAATGGATTCCTCCCTAAATAAGCAAGAGCTTACAAAACTAAGGAAATACCCTCAGGCAATAGATGTTTAAATTCTCAATTTTGGAAAAAAATTAAAAACCAACCGGATAAAAAAGGGTGACAGCAATTCCAAGTTCTTCTTTAGGAAAAAATTCAAACAAAAAGAATTCATAATAATATTATAACTCTCACTAATCCTAAAGTTATTTCGATTTCAAGTTAACTAAATCTAAAGAATCTAGCTTTTGGTTATTTATCAAGGCTTATGGCCACTCATCAAGAAACTCTCCTATTGCCTAAATAACTTAGGAATGTACTGAAGATCCCATTTTCTACTAAAGATAATAAAGCAATTACAAAGGAAGTCACTAATGAGAGATTAAATCCACTATACTCTCCTTCCTTCCTGATAAATCCCATAGCCCTGATGGATATAATGTAAAAAATTTTCATTCAACATGGAATTATACTAGAGAGATGGTGACAACTGTAGTAAAGAAGTTCTTCAACTCAGGTAGATTTCTACCTAAGATAAATCAAATTTACCTGTTTCTGGCTCAAAAATTCCTAAAGACACCTCTACAAATGATTATAGACTTTTTGATTGTTGCAATATGGTATGTAAGATCATTGCAAAAATATTAGCTAGCATTTTGAAGACTATCCTACCTGACTTTATTAATCCATGCTAATGTGCCTATATTCTTAGTAGGAACATAGGAGATAAAATATGGATATCTTAAGATCTATTTAAGTCTTACAACTCCATAGCATTTATTAAAAGTTATGCACTAAAGATTGACTTTACAAAGGCATTTGATTCATTAAGTTAGAGCCTTATAATCTCTTCCTTTCAGGCTATATTTCTTCTCTACAAATTTATTTCTTAAATTATAAGTTATATAAGTTATGTGTCTTATTCTATTTTGACAAATGGTGAGCCTATAAATATTTTCAAAGCTGTAAGACGTATAAGACAAGGTGACCCACTTTCACCCTATCTCATTGCCATATGTATGGAAGTCTTCCACAAACTCAATAATATCATAATTGGTAAGGAATCATGATGCAAATATCACTATAAATGTGATAATTTGAGATTTTTCTAGCTTTCTTTGCTAATGATTTGTCTTTGTTAAGTATAACTAATCCTAATTCTATTGAATTACTCTTAAACTCATCTAAATATTTCAACATTTTTTAGGCTTAGTTTTCAATCTAAATAAGAGATCATTTTGAATTTATGTTGGTTATGAATCCATTGTTGCTGCACTACTCACATTCAAAGGTTTAACTCAATAATTGCCACCTTTTAAATACCTTGGTGTGCCTATAGCTAAGAGAAAACTTACCAAAAGAGATTGCAGTCCTCTACTAAACTTAATTAATAGAAGACTGCATAATTGGTTCCTATCTTATGATGACTGCATAATTGGTTCCTATCTTATGATGGGAGACTTCAGTTAGTAATCTCTATTTTAAGTAACTTCTCCATATATTGGATATCATATCTTGCACCCCTAAAACTGCGTTAAAGTATAATGATAAAACAATGAGAGACTTCCTCTATAGTGGATCCAATAAATAAAACTAAAATTTTCAACGTGAATTGTGTGTCAATTAAAGAAGTATGATGGCTTTTGAATCACCTCAATTTGATCTATGAACAAAGTTATGCTTATAAAGAGACTTTAGAAAGTATGTTCTGAGGATGAAAACTTATGAGTGAAATGATCATATCTACATCTACTCAAAGGGACAAGTATCTGGATCCTAGTGTTTCGTGGACTTTCAATCAAATTTAAAAAATGAGGGAGTTAGTTCCTCCTTACATTAAACTCAAAATTCATCATAGAAGTAGGACTTTCATCTAGTTTGATTCTTGGCACACTATAGGTGATAGGTGTGCATTAGGATATGTTTTTTATAGGTAATTAGCATATGTTTTCTTGCATAATGGTTGCTTATCGCTCTAGTTTAGGATTTAGTTTGCATGTTTTCATTAAGTTTGATTTCCATTGTGTTCTTGTGTGTTGGATGCTAATTAAGGGTAATAATTGCTTATTTTTGTGTAGGAAAGGAGAGCAAACAAGTTGGAGGATGAACAAGAGAGTATAGAAGAGAAGACAAGAGGATTACATCTGGGACCAATTCCTACGTTCGTGGGAATTAGACAAATTCCTACGAGACGTGGGAAATCACGATAGAATGTTTCTACCTATAATTCCCACACTCGTGGGAATCATGCAGATTCCCACAGACGTGGGAATTGAAACCTGAAGTAATATGCGAGGCTTTATTAAACCTAGGGTTTTTGGACTATAAAAAGAGAAGGAAGCCTCCATCTTCAAGTAAGACGACACCTACCTGTAGGAAGACCATCTTTGGGTTAAGAACACATGTTTGGAGCATCAAGGAAGGATTGAAAACAAGGATCATCATCAAGATTGGGCAAAATAGCACATCAACACCAAAATCCCATATTTTGGCAAAGAAGAGAAGGAGTTTTCTTATTCACTTTCTATCATTTTAATCTCTTCCTTTGTTTGTAAAGATGGATTATTTGAATGTTGATAGTGTTATGGAGACTATGTTTGTCAAAACTTATGTTTTATTGAATTGAATGAAGTGTCTTTGATAATTGTTGTTCTTAATTGCCAAATTGCAACAAATCGAGAGAGTGAGTGAGATGAAAACAATGTAGGATTGTACAACGAGAGTTGGCAACCTATAGGCTAGCAATTATTATGTCAATTGAATAATTAGAAGAGAGATCTCAATTAGTCAATTGATCATCCATAGGATAGTGTAATAACTAATTGAATCGGTAGAGTCATTGGGTAGGTTGAGAGATCGTTCAATCGATTCCTGTCAATTCAATTAGGAAAAAATAGTTACACCTTAAGAGAGGGTAATTAGTACATTCAGAAATCTAGGATGAAACACAATTCAATCAATAAAATATGAGGGGGACAGAATAAGGAAAAAGTAATCTCTAGCATTTAGATCCTTGAATTCAAATTTTCTGCAATTGCGATATTGTCAATTATTTACATTAGTCTTTTAATTTTAATTTATTTTCTAGATTAATTGCATTAAACAATTTTATTTCTTAAACAAAGTCTTTTCTAAATTAAGTGGTGTCTGGGCATCAATCCCTGTAGGATCGATATCTGCTCTTTCTACCTACCAGTCACGACCCGTTCACTTGCAGTTTTTGAGCGTAAAATAAGTAGATAGGTTTCACAATCCATCAATAAG
Source organism: Erythroxylum longipes (assembly GCA_027563885.1). NCBI lineage: Eukaryota > Viridiplantae > Streptophyta > Magnoliopsida > Malpighiales > Erythroxylaceae > Erythroxylum > Erythroxylum longipes. The sequence continues at coordinate 22,627,880 of JAOQMS010000180.1, read as the reverse complement.
TTTTTGGCGTCGTTGTCAGGGATTGATTGTTTAGCATCCTGTTTAATTTAGATTACTTTGATTTAAGAGTTTTGATATGTTACCTTGTGGAATTGCAGGTGCATGAATACAAGGAGCACACGGAGGATGAAAGAAGTTACTGAAGACGAATTCCCTGACATTAAGAAGAATGAAAGAGAAATAAGAAGGGCAAAGCGTTTAAATTTCTCAGATCAAGATATGGCTGAAGAAGGAGAGCAAGGAGGACCAGAAAGAACACTCATAGATTTCACGAGGCTAGTGTTTAGTCCTCAAGGAGTGGCGAGGCCGATAGTTCAAGCAAATAACTTTGAGATTAAGCCGGCGTTACTCAACATTCTTTAAAACAATGTGCAGTTCTACGGGTTATCCAACGAGGATCCGAATGCCCACATCACAAATTTTTTGGAGATATGTGACACATTCAGATTCAACGGAATGTCTGATGATGCATTGAAGTTGCGACTATTTTCATTCACATTGAAGGATTGGGCTAAAGCATGGTACAATTCTTTGAATCCAGGCCAGATCACAACTTGGGAGTAGCTCGCCCAAGCATTCATCGCAAATATTTTCCTTTAACAAAGACGATAAGGATTATAAAGGAAATAACAAATTTCTAGCAGAGTGACAGAGAATCTCTCTACAAATCTTAGGAGCGATTTAAAGAACTTTAAAGGAGCTGCCATCATCATAACCTCCTGAAGGAATTCCTACTTCAAACATGTTGTAATGGAGTGAATCTAAGCATAAGGGGCACAATTGATGCAGCAGCCTGAGGTTCATTAATGAGGAAGACGATGGAAGCAGCCCATGATTTATTGGAGGAATTAGCAAGCAACAACTGCATGTGGTCGAGTGAGATAAGTAGACAAGGACAGAAGGAATAAAAAGGTATGATATCTGTTGACTTAGTTACTACCTTGCAGGCTCAAATTACGGCCTTCACAAAGCAGCTAAACAATATGCAATGGGCGTCCACCTCAGCAGCTAAGGTAATGCAAGCACAATATAAGTTGTGTAGGGAGAATAACCACAACTCAGTAGATTGTTTCCTATTGGGAACTAGTGGGACTGAATAGGTAAGTTATCTAGGCCAGCCATAGCAAGGTAATAACCCATACTTGAGCACATATAATTTGATTTGGAAAAACCACCCTAATTTTTCTTGGAGTAATAATAATGCAGGTGGCCAACAAAGACCACAAGGACCGCCAGGATTTCAGTAAGATTGAATCAGATCATTGGAAAGTAAAATGGACAAATTTATGGAAACGTTTGATTCCAAAATGGGAGCTCAAGAGGAGAATCATAAAAGGATGCATGTAAGCCAAGAGAAGAATCAAAAGAGGATGGAGAAAATTTTTGATCAAATCGTGAAGAACCATGCCTCATCGATTCATAACTTGGAGGTGCAGGTATGTCAACTTACTGATGCTTTATTTTCTCAATGTACAGGTATCTAACAAGCAATACTGCAGTCATCCCAAGGGAGCAACTCAAAGCTATTACACTTCGAAGTGGAAAGCAAATGGATGAGCCAAATGTATGAAAAGATAACCAAGAAAAAGAGAAAAGTAAGGAGATTGAAGAAAAAGAAGAAGAAGAAGAAGGAAAGTCCTATGTACTACCACCAACATACAAACCGAAACTCCCGTATCCATAGATAGTAAAACAACATCAAGTGGACAATCAATTTTCCAAGCTTTTGGAAAAATTGATGAAGCTACAGATTGATTTGTCATTAGTAGAAGCTTTGGAGTGCATGCCTAATTATGCAAAATTTTTAAAGGATATACTCATGCACAAGTGTACTTGGGAAGACAATCAGACAGCTACTTTGACGGAGAACTACAGTTCTATTATTTCAAGTCATATGCCTTCAAAATTGCAGGATCCAGGGAGCTTTACTATTCCATGTGTTGTCGAAGGGTTTGAATTTTCCAAATGTTTATGCGATTTAGGTGCAAGCATTAACTTGATGCCTTTGTCTATTTTCAGGAAACAAGGATTAGGGGAGGTCAAAACAACTTCGACGTTGATTCAACTTGCAGATCAATCAATCAAAAAACCATTTGGAGTTGTGGAATATGTATTGGTAAAAGTGGATAAATTTATAATTCCTGTTGATTTTGTTGTGTTAGATTTGGAAGCTGATAAGAATTGTCCATTAATTCTAGGTAGGCCCTTTATGAATACTGGTAGGCATTAGTTGATGTGCATGAAGGGAAACTTGTATTGAGAATTGGTGATGAAAAGGTTGAGTTTAACATGATAAAATCTTTGAAGAAACCAATGGATGGAAATGTGTGTATGAAAATTGATGTGGTAGACGAATGTGTAAAGGATATTAAGGAAGTCAACGAGTTTAATGAAAAACACACAGATGAAAGTGAAAAGGAGGAGGATGTATATAAGGAAGTGGAGCTCGAAAGATTAGAGAGGGTTAGTGCACCTACACCACCCTCTACAGTTAAAACCTCCAATTCTAGAGCTTAAATGTAACATCCCCTCACTTATGGGAAGGGCATTTTGGTAATTTGGAATCGGTTAGGAGTGTTAAATAATGCATTGACATATTCATGCATTCATATATGCACATGCATAATAATTAGTGAATTTTTT
>JAOQMS010000180.1:22589628-22620101 GCA_027563885.1 Erythroxylum longipes | reverse complement strand
ATATTTGTTTACAATTATTGTTATAAAATGTGTATGAGGATGAAACTATTTTTTATTTTATTTTTTTACTATCTAATGCTTATGATGCATACGAAAATAATGTTTGCAAATCTCAATTTATTGTGAATTATTAATCTGTGATCTAGTTATACAATTCATAGTATCTTGAAAGAATTTGTGAATATATATGAATTAAAATATTATTATTATTTATGTAACCATTCAGATTTAAGTGTTATTTATTTGTTCATCTAAGCTGTTTCAATGTCGTACTTTGCACGGGATTAGAACTAATGCTGTAAAATATTCACACTTTCGAAAATGTATCCACGGGAAAGTTCAGGAACAAGATTCTATTGATATATGGGATACTCGGCAATTTCTCCCTAGATCATAAGAAGTAGATTATTCAATCAATGGAATAAGAAGATTCCACCCAGCCGTGAAGTCATTGGCTGTTTCTTTAGTCAATTCTTCATACCTCAAAATCAGTAGGCAGAGCAGTCTTATGTCCGGTGAACAAGGTCCTTCTAGTTGGCTGTCTTTGTCCCGCTATTTTCATGAAGTTGGCCAAGCAGGTATGAAATCTCCAATAATTTGCCCCTCAATGAAACTATTGAAAGCTAATATGTTTATTTGTATGATAAACCCACACCAACTAGTGAGTTGGTACAATAGGGCACCATCGCGTGGGTTATAAATTGTAAGTCTTCAATTCAAAGTGATGTCATAACCCGCCACTGTCGCATAAAAACAGTCCGCCGATTATATCCGTGTTGTATCTTATTTAAAGAACGAAATGTAATCTAAAGCTTATTTGGGGATATGCGCCTACGGATTCTCAAATAACCAAACTTCCCTGCTCCAGGGGATGACCCCTCAAAAATAAATGGCAAATAGCCAGTTGCACTCTTGTATCTGTGCTGAATCTGCATGTTCGATAGACAGATTGTCGGTCAGGTATATAAGAAAGAAGTGTATCCCTGTGAAACGCATGCATAATCTCTGAATTCATAGAAAAGATATCAGGCCAAACTATCTCTTTAAAACGGCAAGAGGATAGTGGAGTGCAACCCATTTTCCCAACAAAGCATAAGATGGACAACTCAACAAAAAGCGGAAAAGTGGTAGTTTCAAATGCAAATCATGCGACGCACCTATTTTTAAAAGATGACGTGGAAAGGGAGAAAAAAAATATATTAGGAGGAAGAATAGGAAATTACCTCAAGAATTTGTTGGCTGCTCCGTAAACAATTCCGACCAACCACACAAACTGTTCCCCCGGAACCTCCACCAGTAATTTTTGCTCCATACAGAGTTCCATCCTCAGATTTAGACAGTTTGCCATGTTGCATTTCTTGTACCAATCGTACGAGCCTATCTGTCCCATCGGAGCCAAGTCCACAAGCACTATAGCTGTAGTGACACTGGACAAAGATTGAACATACATCAAGGACCACTTTACTCTCCATTTTCTATGCTTCTACCTAACCATCGACTCATCATTCCAGTGATTGAGAAACGTAATAGCATTAGATGAAGATCACCGATTATGTGTAAATGAGGTTGGTCCAATCTATGATTGAAAAATTCAACATGCAGAAAAGTGCAACACAAAAAATTGTCCGTTATCCTGGATATAGAAATTATAGTAACAGGAACTTGACATGATTTTATCACAAAACTTATGTCAGAATTATGGAAGGCTATCCGTGCTGTTGGGATATAATTAAACAAATTAGGAAACTTAGCATATACCTGATACAATAGTTCTCCAAGAGCTGTAAGCTGCTCATCTGAAGTTGTTGATGTTAACAATGCCTTGAAAGCCTAAAATCAAATGCCAGAAATGAGTGATTCTGTTTAAATGTATTAATGATAAATAAGACCACAACTGTAGCCAGTTCCTCTAATCAAGTAACAAAAAGTTCAGAATTTTATGGTACAGAATGCTTAATGTAAATTTACCAACCTTGACCCGAAAATTTTCATATATAGGGTGTTTGGCAGCTGCTTTCACCCCATATGTGCGATTCTGATCAATCACCGTGACAGGATCATTATGACCAGCATACTTGTTGACAAATGTCTCACCAAGAATGGAATCAGGAAGAATATTAGCATAAAGTGCTTCAAATCTGTAAATAATAAACACAAATGTTATCATTCCACCTAAATTAAAAATTGGAGTAACAACTGAAAATCTAGATAATCTCGTCAGTAGAGAAATGAATGAAGAATGCAAATACAAGTGAAACCATAGAGGTACATTACCTGTGTGGTGACAAGTTGCATAAGTAATCTAATGAAGCTTCAGCCTTGAGTAGTTCAACACCATCATCATCTAAGTCATCCGGCACTGATCCATTAGCAGTGGTGACCAAACTATGCGATGTAGTGGATGCTATGGATTTTATTATCTCTCGACCCATGAAGGCACCTATTCTGACAGATCCATAGTCTGCACCACCGACACTTCCAAACCAAAATGCCAATTAATTAGTTGCCTGGAAAACGTGAAATCTGCATGAAGGCAGTTTGTTGCATATTATAACAATCCAACCATAGCCCCAAAAGACTAAGACCTTAGAATTTAAAACAGGCATAAAAAATGCATGAATACATAATTCAAGCATTAGTTAATAAAGTTAATGAGCAAAGCCATAAGCAACAAGAAGAATTAATTTCAACAAGAATCCAACCATCCAAAATTCGGATGAAAAGGATTTCTATATATATTGTTGGAAATTAGTATTATGTTCTGTATCCTATACAGAATTGCTACTTAGGCATCCTTACATTGAAATAGTACGTCCCCTAGTTGGAATATTAATAATAGATTATACTGCCCTTCTAGTGTAAATATGGGCACAAAACCTAGTAACTGTAAAGGCCATTCTGTTCTCTTCCATATTCTACACATCTCATCAGGGTGAATGGTCAACAAAGAATTGGTTGACATTACATGTTTTCAGTTAAAAAGCAAGGGACTGAATAATGAAGTCAAACTTAGACAACTTGATTTTGGTTTCCATAAAAAGAGCTGAGGAGAAACGGGCAGAGAAAGAACAACCACAGACCTCATCATAGTAGATTTCAGATTCAAATGCTATAAACAGTCAAAGGAACATGAGAGCAAGGCAGTTGAAAAGCACCTGTGACGTATTCCAGAATCAATTCCCCAAAATCGAATGTGGGTAGGAATTTCTACAAGTCCAATAACCTCAGCAGGCTACATGGTGAACAATCAGGCTAGCAGCATTAATCCTTCATCTCCACAACAACCTAAGCAAAGATTTTGTTATGTAACTAGCTAAACATACCTGGCACACCATTGCAAGAAGTTTGTTGGCCTCACCACAAGCTGATGTCATCTGATCCATGACACCACATGGGGCTCCAACAACATGATTCTCCACCTAAGAAGCATTTTAATAAGCAATGTATTCGCTGTGCACAACTTCTATATCACTAGCAGTAATAACAAAGAAAAACAAACAAGCAGGGGCTGAGTCACAATAAACCTTTTGGGAGAGCAAGGCAATATCTTTAGGACTGATGCTAAATCCTGCAAATTATGAGTGGAGACTGAATGTTAAGGTTATAATTGTTCATATGTCCAACTTGCTTAACTAGACAAAGAGAACCAAGATCATCAGGAGATATATCTAATAGTACAATCAAAGAAAATCAACCATCCAGAAGGATGATAATTTTACTCTATGTAGCATTCTGGATGGCTGATTTTCTATGCAGCATTCTTCATAAATTACACGTAGTAACCCATTCTATCTCCAAACAAAATGTAACAACACAACTTGCCTTTCTGGATAGTAAAACATGGGAGACATATAAGCTGCGCGCACAGGAAATGAAATTGATTTACATTTTTGTTAAGCTACAAACCGAACTAACAATTACCATGGGCAGCAGCTATTGCAGACATGCTAGCAACCTCCACAGAGGCAGAAGATGATACACCTTTGCCTTCAGGAACTGCAGAAGAAACCTACAAATTTTGAATTGAAGTTATGTCTGGATGTTAGCAATAGCCTCAACAAGTGCCATTAGAATACAGAAATCAATGTAAAGATTGTTTTCATCTTCTTCAATTGCAAAACAATTGTACATATTTTCCACCAATCTTGTTCAATTGCAATTAATATCATTTATTATGCAAATTAAGCCAATAGCAAGGAATAAAGAAAGGTCAGATCAGCAGTGCAAAGCAATAGTCGAGAGTCAAATAAGTAAATACAGTGGCATCCCCGAAATATTTTGGAGTTGAGACGCCGTGAATTATACCAGCAGGCTGATACTATCCTCAAAGCGGACACCTAGTTCTCTCATCAAAACAAGAATTGTTCCTGCAACATAAGCTGCCCACCTGGAAAGGTATCATATTACTAAAAAGATAAATCTTTACAGTGATAGCCAGGAAGAAGAAAGTTACATACTTCTGTGATGGATCTTGAGAAAAATATTTCTTTGCTTTGTCATATGACATAGGTTGATCCCCATCCATAAAATCAGACAAATCCATGTCGAAGGTTGGCCCCCGGTTGCTAAGTTCTGAGCCATATGATACCTGGTGAAATCAGGATCAATACACATACTTGAAAGTGCCAGCACTAGATAAGATTACAACAAAAAGAACAAGAACCACTTCCCAACCTTATATTTGAGATAAGCACTAAGAAAAAGCTGAATATTGAACTGCTATGATTCATTTAACCCAACATGGTGAACTGATGTCTAATAATCAAAGTACATCCAGACTAATCTATAAACAGGATCCGCATCAGTAAATGGTATAGTGAAATATACTTACAATTTGCAGAACCGGAGTAGGGCCTTGACCTTTTGCATTTTGACGGGCCTCGGCATGCTTCCAAAGTCTATACTTGCTTGGATGATTCCTTTGCACAGCAACATGACAAGCTTCTCTTATGGGCATCTTTGAAGGAAAAAGAAAAAAAGGAAAAACCTCGTTAACCAGTACAATGGCAAGAAAAATTTGATCAATAAGAATGAGTTCTAAATCATGGCAAAATCAACAAATTGAATGGACCAGCAAATATCAACATAACATAAGAACCATCAGCAGCCAAGATTTTGGAAATCGTGGAAAATCAACTATTTGAGATTGCATCTCAAATCTCTAACGCACTGCCACCTATTGCAAACACATCAACACACATGCAGGAGAAGAAGACAAATAAGCAGTCCATAGTAGAGACCAGCAAAGTTCTTGAATGTTGACACGACTTGCTCACACGCGAGTTCGAGCAAGGATATACAGTTACAATGGCATGCATTAATAATAAAAACTAACAACAAATAGACAAAAACAATCACAAAAATTTCAGCCATGACAAAACTATCATCAGTAAAAACCTAACCTGCAGGACGAGACTCCCAGAATAATCGGCAATCCCTCCCATCACATCAAGCCTTCCAGGAGCTCTTGTCACAAAGACATCTTCCTGTGAAAATGATCTAGCACATATGAGACTGTTCCATAAGTTGAAAGCACAGAAACCTACCAAATAAAGATACCAATTGAATAAAATGTGACAGCCAAGAGGTCAATATTTAGCAAATACTAATAGGTTGAACCGATCTCAACTATCTTAGATCATCTTATAAAGAATAGCATCTACTGATAAGAAGCATAACATTTTGAAGCCGAAAGAAAAGATCAACCAAATCAGAAAGAGGGACATTAGGCAAATTAGCAGGCCTATTTCATCTTAGTGTCCTTCCATTTGAGTTAGAAACCCAAATAACAAATAAAAACTTGGCCGTGATTTGTCATTATATGCGACTATCTCCAATATAACTAGAAATTCCTATTTATTTGTTACAAACTCGACCATAGATCAATTCCACTTTTATTGGGAAGGATACAGTAAAGACTCTCAGTTCCCAACAAGCCACCACTACAAGTACGGCATCCTCAAAATTGTAACCTTCCTAGACCATATCACATCATGGATCTGATGAAATACATTTATAGTGAAATAACCTCCCAATTGAAGAGTGCTGCAGCTGCTTTGCGCTCCCGCATCTGGCGCTTCTCAGTGCTCTTCTCAGAATCATAAATGGTATCAAGATCTGCCAGGCTCTTTAAGAAACTCATTGTATCTGAAAGACCTTGAAAATCTCCATGAACAATCTCAAAATCTTCAGTCCATCTAAGGAAAAATTTGCAAGAGTTTTTCAGTATACATGAAAATCAGGAGCTCCTTATGGGTTACAAAGAAGGATGAAACTTACGAGCTAAGAACAGATACATTCTCACCCCTATGGAAAGAAGGTGACCCCGTGGATTTGCTAAGCTCATTTTCAGCATTTGCATACCATTCGGGGATGCTAATATCTCGCCCAGGTGCCCTTTGCAGTTGATACCCAAGAATTATAGCATCTCTTAATCTTCTTGCTCCACTAAACTACATTAGTGATTATGCAAAATACAGTTAAAATTTCAAAATAAGCTGGAGCAAACATCGTCATTCTTTAACTACTTATTCATATTTCCCAATAGTCCTTAAATGTAGTCTTTGGTACCTGTTTTTATAAAGATTGGCTGCACACAAGAATATCAACATATACAACTTAAGAACCATATGGTATAAAACTCTTGACCATGAATAAAAATTCCTCGAATCTCAGCACCTAGGACAGAAAGGTGAAAACTGAATGTGGAACTCAAAAGGAGAGATGAAAGTGGAAACAAAGCGTCAAGTAACAAAGGGGCAGGTCTTGTTTAAACATAACTGTGAAACAGAACGACAAATTCCCCCAACCCAGCAGAGTTTTATTAGAGAACAAGGCATCAAAATAGGAGAACAAAATATTAACTCTATTTACAAAATTTTGTTTAAGCATTATTCTTTCCTAGATAATTATCATTAAGTTTTACCTAGTCTTGTTATAACGTATTTACCCTTCCTTTTAATTAATAGATTCCAAAAACATTAAGCTGATCTTTGACCTCAACAGCACTCAAAACCTAAGCTTATGTTAGACCTCTAATTACTAAGGTTTATTCTAGAAGGGTAAAGGAAAGGGTAACTGAGTAAAGTTACCACTTTCTGTTATAGTCAGGGGGGCTGATAGGTATTACGTGCATGTGGGAAGGGAGAGAATAGGAGTTGGTTGCATGGCTGACGTGGGAAAGGGACTAGTATAAATGATGTAATGATTGGGAGGGGAAAGGTAGGCAATTTCTAAGTACATTCTAGTGAGCCTAAGGCTAGGAGAGAGCGGCACTCTCAAATTTGCCAGCAACTCACACTGTAACTTGACAGAGTTGAGTTACTTATCAATAAAATTCAGTAAACGAACTCTCCATTACTGAGAGTTCTATCACTGGTATCAGAGCAAGGATCCTCAAAATGGCTAACAAGAAGAATGATAATCGGATGGATGGTATTGAGAAAGAACTTGAAAATTTACGTGAATATTTTCAAAAGAGTTTTGAGTTGATGAGGGAGGAACGGAGGCTGGAGAAGGAAGAAATGCAAAGGAACTGGGAGCGATCTCAGCTAGACATGAAGGAGTTACGGGAAATAATGACGATGATGGTGAGTCATAGGGAGGCCGGCAAGAGTGGTGAGAGTGGCGAGATGTCAGGCAATCACCGGAAGGAGGAAGAGGCGCGGGTGGACAAGGGAAAGGGGCCGATGGAGCCAGGTGGTAGCCGGGAGCCAACGTCGGGGGTTGAGTCCAGGAATGGGAGCAGGCGACTCTCTCCAGACGTCAGGGAACGGGCGGAGCATCCACCAGAGAGTGGGTGGAATAACCCGAACCACCCAGAGCCATTCCGGGGGTGGGCGCGCCAAGTGGGAGGCAGACGTGGGCCACCGGTGGGAGGAAGACGGGAAACTGAACCACCGAGAGATGAATGGAGAGGGTACTCAGAGGAGCCGCCACCTGGGTTTGTGCGACAAGGTGAGCACCGTCGGGACTGCAGGACAAGGCAGGTGGAGATGCCCGTATTTGATGGAGAAGATCCGGATGGGTGGATTTATAGGGTGGAGCGTTTTTTTTCGGTGGAAAGGTTTGACGAGAGAGAGAAAATGGAGCTAGTGGCCCTCAGCATGGAGAAGAGAGCTCTTGCATGGTTTCGGTGGGTGGAAGGTCGAAGACCCATTAGAGACTGGGAAGAATGTAAGGAGTTGTTGGTTAAAAAATTTAGGCCTATTCAAGAAGGGACCCCATGTCAACGTCTGTTGGCCATCAAACAGACTGATACCGTGGACGAATATATCGCTAGATTTGAAGAATTAGCCGCACCCTTACCTGAATTGGCTGATGAAGTGCTGGAAGGTTCATTCTTAAATGGGCTGTCAAAGGAAATTCGGGTGGAACTATTAATTGCAAATCCTAGAAGTTTGGGACGCATGATGTCATTAGCACAACAAATTGAGGAGAAGAATAAAATACTCGGGCATGAGAAAGGGAGCAGAGTCATGGGAGGTAATAGGACAAGTGGCTATGGTGGATACAAAATTTGGGATACAGCTGGGGACAAGGAGAAAAGTGGAATTAAGATAGGGAGAGCTACTGCCACCGACAGGGGAGGTGGACGTTTTAAGCGTCTAACTTTTGATGAGATCCAAGAAAAGAGAAGAAAAGGGATATGTTTCAAATGTGATGAGAAGTACACACCAGGCCATCGGTGTAAAATGATAGATTTGAAGGTTATCACGGTCTTAGATGAGGAGTTAGAAGATAATGCAGTGGAGAAGGGGGAAGAAGAAGAGGAGCAAGAGGTGAAGCTGCAGACTATAGAACTTTCAGCAGGATCTGCAGTTGGGTTAACTCTACCCAAGACGATGAAGGTAGTAGGAGAATTGGAAGGGGAGACAGTGGTAATCCTTATTGACAGTGGAGCCACTCACAACTTTGTTTCGAAGGAGTTAGCATTGAAATGGAATTCCAAATGGGACCCCACTGACAAGTATGAGATAGTAGTGGGGAATGGAGAAAAAGTAGCAGGAAATGGGATATATAGGAAATTAAATTTGAAGATCCAGGAGTTAGAAATTTGTGAGGATTTTTTGCCAATGAAGTTAGGAAGCATTGATGTTGTCTTGGGAATAAAATGGCTGAGGACTCTAGGAGATGTCCTGAGTAATTGGTGTACACTGACCATGAAAATAAGAGTGGGAGAAAAAGAATTTATCATAAATGGGGATCCCATCTTGTCAAAATCAATGGTGAGTGCAAAATCCCTCTGCAAGGATCTCAAGGAAGGGGATTTAGTGTATCTGATACAAATGGCAGCACAGGAAGAAGAGCTGAAGCAGAGTATTGGGGTGGAGGACCCTGAAATCCAAAGAGTGTTGGAGGATTATGAAGGGGTTTTTCAAATGCCACAGAAGTTACCACCACAAAGGGAAAGAGAGCACCATATTCACCTAGTTGAAGGAGAAGGACCAGTAAGAGTCCGACCATACAAGTATCCCCATTTTCAAAAGAATGAAATTGAAAGATTGGTCAAAGAGATGTTAGAGTCGGGCATCATTCAGACCAGCACTTCCCCTTATGCTAGCCCGGTTCTGCTCGTCAAGAAAAAAGATGGTGGATGGAGGTTTTGCGTGAACTATCGTGCTCTCAACAAAGTTACTGTAAGTGACAAATTCCCAATACCCATAATAGAAGAATTGATGGATGAATTGAATGGTGCGGTTATCTTTTCCAAGATAGACCTGAAATCTGGCTACCATCAAATAAGAATGAGGAAGGAAGATATTGAGAAAACTGCATTTAGAACTCACGAAGGACATTATGAATTTGTCGTAGTGCCTTTCGGGTTGACAAACGCCCCCGCTACCTTTCAATCTTTAATGAACCAGATTTTTAAACCCCATCTCCGGAAATTCATATTGGTGTTCTTTGACGATATTTTAGTTTACAACAGAAGCAAAGAGGAGCATCTAAAACATTTGGGGGTGACTCTGAGTATCTTGAAGGAGCAGGAGCTATATGCGAATTATAAGAAGTGTGTTTTTGGTCAACCTCAATTGGAATATCTAGGCCACATTGTATCAAAACAAGGGGTTGCGGCAGATCAGTCCAAAATTGAAGCAATGCTCAGGTGGCCTAAACCAGAAAATTTGAAGGAGTTGAGGGGATTTTTGGGATTGACGGGATACTACCGGAAATTCGTTAAAGGGTACAGCCACATTGCATGGCCGTTGACACAGCTACTCAAGAAAAACAATTTTAAGTGGACAATGGAAGCGGCGAAGGCCTTTGATAACCTTAAACAGGCCATGACCACCGTACCTGTGTTAGCCTTGCCCGACTTCAACCAACCTTTTATTTTAGAGACGGATGCCTCAGCCTCGGGTGTGGGGGCGGTGATGATGCAAAATAACCGACCCATTGCCTATTATAGTCAATCATTATCGGCAGAAAGGAAAGGACAATCTGCTTATGAGAGGGAGCTTATGGCTATTGTGTTGGCTGTCCGAAAATGGAGGTCTTACCTCCTAGGCCATAGGTTCATCATTAGGACTGATCAGAAACCATTAAAGTTTCTGCTAGAGCAGAGGGAGATTCATCCGGATTATCAGAAATGGATCACCAAATTGTTGGGTTTTGACTTCACCATTGAATATAAACCGGGAAGGGAAAACAAAGTGGCAGATGCTCTTTCAAGAGTACAGCATCAGGAAGAGTTGCAGACGATAATGACATGTAGAGTCATAGCTATGGATGAAATCTTGAAGGAGATTGAAGCCAACAGTAAGCTAAGGGAGTTAACTGAAGCTGTCAGTAGAGATCCGGGATTTAGACCCCCATACACAGTGAAGCAAGGAAGACTCTACCACAAAGACAGATTGGTAATCTCACCAACTTCTGCCTTTATAACTAATATTATGAAGGATGGTCATGAGAGCCATTTGGGAGGACATGGAGGTCCATTAAAAACATATAAGCGCATTTCTAAGGAGCTGTATTGGGAGGGTATGAAGAAAGAAATTTATAGATTTGTGGCGGCTTGTTTAACATGTCAGCAGAATAAATACCTAACATTGTCTCCAGCAGGACTATTGCAGCCCCTTGCGATTCCAGATCAGGTTTGGGATGATATAACTATGGATTTTATTGAAGGGCTCCCAAAATCCCTTGGCTATACATCCATCTTAGTGGTTGTGGATAGGTTGAGCAAGTATGCCCACTTCTTACCTCTTAAGCATCCTTACATGGCACAATCCGTGGCTGACGTGTTCATCAAGGATATTGTGAGACTACATGGATTCCCTAGATCGGTGGTCTCTGATAGAGATAAAATTTTCATGAGTAAGTTTTGAGGCGAATTATTCAAGGCGCATGGAACCACCCTCAAATTCAGCTCATCCTACCATCCTCAAACCAATGGTGCTACGGAGGTGGTGAATAGGTCGGTAGAAGCTTACTTGCGATGCTTTGCAGGAGATACCCCTAAGCAATGGGCAAAATGGTTGGGATGGGCAGAATATTGTTACAATACCTCTTATCACGTGGCTCTCAAAACTACCCCTTTTAAGGTATTATATGGGAGGGATCCCCCACCAGTTTTTCAGATGGGAGCAAAGGATTCAAGAATGGAGTCGGTGGATGTCCTCTTACAACAGCGGGATCACTACATGACCAAAATTAAGCAGCATTTGTCTAAGGCACAGAATGACATGAAAACCAGGGCTGATCAACAGAGGCGGGCAGTAGTCTTCCAAGTAGGAGATCTGGTATGGATGAAACTAGCTCCTTATAGACAATTGACGGTAGCAAGAAGAATGAGTGAGAAATTGGCTCCCCGGTATTTTGGTCCATTCCGAGTGTTGAGAAGGATTGGAGAAGTGGCATATGAGCTGCAATTACCCGAGACAGCCCGGATTCATCCTATCTTTCACGTGTCACAGCTGAGAGCCGTGGTGGGTGATGACAAGAATAAGCTGATTCTACCGGATAGCTGGACAGGAGCAGAGGAGCCAATTATGCAACCTGAACAAGTCTTAGCAGTAAGAACTCTAGGCGGATCCAAGGGCTGGAAGTCTTGATCAAATGGGAAGGCTTAGCAGAGTCGGAGAATACTTGGGAGAAGTTAGATAACATAGTTGAACAATTTCCAGATTTTCACCTTGAGGACAAGGTGCAACTTATGGGGGGGAGCAATGTTAGACCTCCAATTACTAAGGTTTATTCTAGAAGGGTAAAGGAAAGGGTAACTGAGTAAAGTTACCACTTTCTGTTATAGTCAGGGGGGCTGATAGGTATTACGTGCATGTGGGAAGGGAGAGAATAGGAGTTGGTTGCATGGCTGACGTGGGAAAGGGACTAGTATAAATGATGTAATGATTGGGAGGGGAAAGGTAGGCAATTTCTAAGTACATTCTAGTGAGCCTAAGGCTAGGAGAGAGCGGCACTCTCAAATTTGCCAGCAACTCACACTGTAACTTGACAGAGTTGAGTTACTTATCAATAAAATTCAGTAAACGAACTCTCCATTACTGAGAGTTCTATCAGCTTAATAGTGCATGAACTGCTGATTTCATTATTTACCTTATCTGAAGCATAGTTCTTTCCCATTGCTGTCTCCTGCAAGATGTGAGCTGCCACCTATAATTCCAGCATTGTATCTATGTCAACAGTAGAAGTGGTAGGAACTTGACATAACTAATAATGGGAGACAGCATGATATACAGAAACAAAATGTCTTTAAAGAAGATTCTGCAAATAACAACAATCAGGAATTTGATTAAAACATTTTATTTCAGATGGAGAAAGCACATTCTTTAACAACATAATAGCGGTTATTAAACAGTTTCATGCCTAAGAAATGCTTAGGATAAACACGTATCTGAAGTTTAAGAAGCAAACAAATTTTAACATCTTTTATATATGGAGGACAATAACTATCTTAAGTTTAAGAAGCAAACAAATTTTAACATCTTTTATGTATGAAGGACGACAATACCTCACCACCATTTATTCCTCCCTCATAGCACGGTTTCAAGCTAATTGCACGCTCCAGATAAGGTTTCCAACGACCAGTCAGTAAATCTCGCCTAATCATCTCAACACCACATTGATAGAACTGCTTCAAAGCTTAGTGCAGTATATTAGAACAATTACAAGCCAACATTTTGGCAGAAGATAAAGGAAGGGGCAAGGAATATGAAGTAAGATGCATAGAAAAAAGGAAGAATATAATGATGGTTGTGGTAATTAAAGAATAACTAATCATACCTCAAGCATGTTCCTCAGAAAGGGTTCTTCATTGAAATAATCTCTTCTCACAAAGACAAATGGCAGTTTGAATGCCAGTGCTTCACTGACAGTGCCATATCCAATTTTTCCTGGATCCATACAAGCCCGTTAACCATTATAGATCACAACAATAAACTTTGTGCAGATACATTATCTAAATACAGACCAAGCATACAATCAGATGCTGCCATAACATCAGGTGTATAAGCATCCTTTGGAAGTTTGATGAAATTTGGGGGAAGTTCCACTGTGTTGGAAGCGCCACAAACCTGGAAAGTAAAGCCAAAGATTATTGAGTTTTAACTATCAAAGGACATTCAAATGGAACAAGATGTCGGACTATTTATGAAGGTTACCACGCAAAGCCAACCAGGGGGCAAGTACTCTTCCCTCAACTTCCAGCCTGATGGCTGCATTACGTACAAAGAAGCTCAAAATTACAACACAAGAAAATAAAGGTGAGTAGGGTACACCTAACCAGTATGGAACGTATTCTAAAGCATAGTGGAGTATAAAAATCATATACTTTACTAGACTTCACTGTTTAAGAGAAGCAAAATCAATGTAATTTGTACCAACAGATTAGATCCAGTATGAGATTTAGCATCCCTACCTGCCCACCAAAGTTAAGGATAACTAGCTTCACATCTTCACTGATGCCCAATTCTTTCCTTACCTTCAATGAGACATTTCAAAACAACTTAATCAACATCAACATGATCTACAAAGCACTTAACGGTGTTTTAGATTTCTAACCTCCCTGCGGCCTTTATGCAGCCTTCTCACCACTAATGGCACATCAATAACATCCCGGAAAGCAGGCACTGGGGAAAGAGAATTAAAATAAATTCTCAAGACCAATAAACAAATTATTTGACAAATAATATAGAAAAGAAAAAGGAATGGAATGTTTTCGGCTGTGTAAGAGCCAACATACTTGGACAATAACCTGGAAGGCGGATAAGGAACTCACAATGAGAATAATCCTCTGCTATCTGCGAGTATTCAACAGCATTTAGAATTTTGGTATGATACCAGCAGACTCACTACATCAAGTAATAGAGATTTTAAACTCCAAAATAATGTAGGATCAAGAACAACAGATCAATCAAAGATTCTAGATACATAAAACTTATCATTTAGTAGGAGCTTTAGTTTTAGCATTAACCTAAGCATAATAAGATAATGTAGCAAAGTTTGAATAGAAACTAAAAACATCATGATCTAGAGTCACCAATAAGAAGATGATGAATATGACGATATGATTACAGATATTGAAGTTATAGGACACCTGCCACACAGTTGAACGGTGATGGTTACCAGCAGCCATCACGTATTCTGCATAAATAAAGTCCCAACTGGACAACAACGAAAATTTCATTAATATCTCTTAAATTAACCATTGAAACGGAATCAAGAAGGAAGAACAAAGAAGCATGAACATTGTAAGCAAATTTCAAAGCTCAGCGATGGGCTAATTGTTTGATATAGTCCTTCCATTGAAAATATAAAAAAAAGTATAGAAACAATAAAAAGAGAAAAAAATAAAGCTAGCTTTTGCATAGAGTTAGTCAATAGTCCAGTTCAACTAGTAGCCTAAGAAATTCACTTGGACATGTAATGTTAATGGAAAAACCAGGGAGGGCAGAGAGACAGTAGAATAAACAGCAGAAGCTGCAGATGAAGTGTAATAATTGCTACTCATAAAATGCACCTGAAGTTGGTAACACACACAGATCGAATGCCAGCATCAGCTGCTGCTCGGCATGCTACTGGCACAACATCTGAAACCTGTGTTACATAAACCGAAAAGAATATTGCCAACTTATGTTGCTGTCATTCAACATTGCAGAATAAAATCAAATTATTGAAAAAGAATACAAGTACCACTAAGTCAGCTTTAATGGATGTAAGCCATTCAATTTCGGTTGCCAAAATAGACTCCCGAGGTTTTACAGCTGTCTCCAAATACTAATTTCCAAACATGAAAAACAGTAAAAACAACTAATCCAAAGGCTGAAAAACAGGTAGTTAAATCACTCAAAATCAGCTAGAGATTAAAATTGAGAGACAAAATATATTTAAAACTCCAAACCATTTTAACCAAAAGAAATGATAAATACTTCAATACCTTCTCCAATGATGCAAGACGATCCACAGTTAAAGCATCTGCCTGAACGGCTCCACAATCCAATAATACCTAAACATTGAATCATAATTTAGTTCATAATATTTAGAACTCCAAGAATTAAATTATATATCTTATCCATATGTGTGTGTGTGTGTTGTTCATACATTTATATATCATCCATTTGTACATTACACGCGTATAAACCACACTGAAAGTAATAGTTATTGAAATCTTTAATTCTACCGCATTCTGATACCAAATTTCAGCAAGTTCGCAGTGAAAGCAAGAACGAGAAACAATCAATTTCAGGTGGAAGCAAACTAAGACAAGGAGACTCTACCTTGCGAATGAAGAGCCGAGGAGAGTCTATCGCCGAAGTAAAAACAAAGTCAGGTGCACCAGTAACAACGTGAACGTCATGGCCAGCAAGAATTAGGTGCCTAGCAACCTATAGATGGCATCAATTAAGCTCAAATCAATATCAAATATTAAAATTAGCAACATTTTGACTTGAACAGTTAAGCAAATAAGTAGAAAAGAAAAAGGAAAAGAAGCGATCAAAAGGAGAAGACCTCGACGACGCGAGTGGCGTGACCGAAACCATGACCAGTGACATAGTAAGCAAACACCAAGTGCCTCCTTGACGCCGATACTGCTGCACTCTCCTCCTCTATCCTCATTCCCACAGACGTTAGTTGAAACGCAGATCAGATGATTTGCTTCTATCAAAGAGAAAGGGAGGGACGAGATTAAAAAACAAAATGGTGGCCTAGAGACCAGAGACAGCAGGAACTCTTTTCGATTGAATATTGAGTTTTTTTTTACTTTTATGCCCTTAACCGTTAATAGATAACGACGACCACCGTTTTACTTTTGGGCGACTTGCGTGTGTACTAAATGTTCTTTCCTATTGGATTGGATTGGGGGATTGGATTGGAAATATTCCGTAATTTATAAACCACTGTTTTAATATTATATTTATATAGATAGACAATGATTTTAAAGAGTATTGACTGAGCTTTTTATATTATCTTTTAAGGAAGATGAGTTGAAATGAACCTAGAATCGTATTACGATCATAAATTCACATCACTATCATCCGTTCAGTTACCAAATGGTTGTCCTCCGCGCCACGCAACCTTTTTTAACTGCCCCATCATGCCCATCTCTTTTTCTTTCCCTTGCATTCGTTGTCTTGTACCCATCCAGGATTCTCTCAATCAGCATACTAACTCATGACGATTGTCATTGTTATTTCTGAGTTACTTTAATACAATTTATCTTTCTATGGTGATTGCAGTACTTGTTGAATATATTTAAATAAAATATAGGTTACGGTTAAGGTATGTGTGTTTTACATTATTATCTTTTAATTTCTCTCGCTTGAAGTCATATGTATGAGGAAGGACTTGGAATTAGGAAACTAAAAGAATGGCTTAAAAATTCACCCAGGGTCGTAAAAGAATAGGTAATGGCAATTTCTTTTGGTAATAGAATACAAATATTAATTGCCGTATTGGTATATATAATTTCTTTTGGTAATAGAATACAAATATTAATTGCCGTATTGGTATATATAAAATAATAATAAGGGCTAAAAGAATAAAACAAAATTTTATTTGTTAACCTTTCGAAAATAATTTGGTATATATATATATATATATTGGACTAAGTAAGATCCTAAATTATTGTTTTGATGATAACAAAAAATATAGTTAATGGTAAATTTATTTTTGTGATATTTTTTGAAAGTTAAGTAAGGATTGAATTAACTATAACAAAACTATCACGACATTACAATGTTCACAATGAAAAGAATTACAAATTCAAAAAGCAAACTAAATTACATAAGCAGATGAAATTTATCAATAAAGGTTACAGATTTCAACTGGTCTTCATTCTTATAGATAATGCCTACTCATCATATTTAGCTATAAGAATAACTCTGATCTAATTGATGGTGTCATAAGCTAGGTTATATTTATTAACTTCCTCTTGCTTGTATATACCCTGTTACATTCCTTCCATATAGAGTAAATAGTAGTTGTGAAGGTTGTTTTGTACAAAGGGGCATTTTGCATCTTCTGAGTCATGATATATATTCCAATTAAGAGTTGATATCAAATTATAATTAATGCAAGTAACCAAAAGTAGGTGTAAAATTCTGCTTCAAACTACTTTAAAGTAGTTGCATTCAAAGAATAAGTGATCTCGATCTTCTTCATTTTCTTTACAAAGCAAATATATAGTCATAAGTTCCAAACCATCTATCTTTGGTACGAATTATATTCTTTATTAACAACCATATGAAAATGGATGCTTTGTGATTGGGAGAACGTTTATATAGAAGATTGTACCAAGAAACTTTCCTGCCTCCTTCCTGTAAAGCTTTGTAGCAAGACTTGTTAGCCATGATACTTAAGGTATCTAGTAAACAAGTATCTGGTAGATAACCAACTAACAAATTGAATCCTTTGAAGTTTCCTACCTATTGCTCATAATTCATCAAAGATGATGCTCTGAAGTTAAGTGGAAAGTCTGTTCGTAGGTCGAGATAATTCATTCTTTTATAATTCATATCTTTGTATTAAAAGAATGAATTTTGTCCAGTTATCGAACTAAATCCAAATATTCTGCCCGTTTCCTAAAACATGCTGAATCACAAGAAACACCACCTACCTCATTTTCAACAGTTGATGAAAGAATCAAGAGAATTCCTTAGAAGGAGATAGTTGCCAAAAGCATTCAATTCTAAGATATGTTTCATGTAGCCATTTCACCCATATTGCATTTTTATCTTCAAAGAGTCTCCAAATCCGTTTACATAGAAGCAATTGTTGCATCAAAGGTATAGGGATGATCCCCAAACCTCCTTGCTATTTAGGAATAGTCACCTCACTCCATTTGACTTTATCTTTTTTAGAGTTCTCTAAATTTCCAGTTCATAAGAAAGCTTTCAAGATGCCATCTATCTTCTTGGTTACTTTCTAGGGTAAAATGAGATGAGATATCCAATAAACATATAGATTTCCATGAACATAAATTATAATAGTAACCCTAGCTGTAAGAGACAGAAATCATTTCTACTAGGCATTTATTTGAGCTTTGATCCTTTCTATAAGTAGAATATAATCAAAATACTTTGGCTTGGCATATGAAATGGAGACTCCCGAATATTTGAGAGGATGTACTTGGAGCTGTAGCTTTGTAATACTGGACAGTTCCATGGAGCAGTACAAACTACTTTTATTGACATTCACTTTTAGACCTGACCATTTAGAGAACTACATAAGAAGGTCCTTTAGCATCCTCACAGATTGCGGTTCTGATCCCGAAAGTAATATCAAATCATTCGCAAACATCAAGTGGGTAAGCTTGGAACTTCTAAATTTATCATGATAAGGGAACCTACCGTTGATATTAATAACCTTGTTGATGACTCGAAAGAGGCCTTCCATAATTGAGTAAATAGATAAGGAGAAAGAGGATCTCTTTGTCTAATGCCCCTGGCATAATTTAATGACTTAGTTGAAATCCCATTAGCCAATATACTGATTGAAGTAGTTTTAAACACATCAAAATTCAAGCAATGAACTTTGTAAGGAATTGAAGGGCTTCCTGGCAAATTTGAATGAGATGCCAATTGACTGAGTCGAATGCATTGAAGAAATTTGTTGTCCAACATTAGCTTTTAATTTGTCTCCTTTTAAAATCTCTTGCATAAGTAGTATTCTATCCCCTATATATCTGCCTTGTATAAATGCACTCTGAGTAGGATTGATCACTGATGATAATGCCTTCTATTTTTAGTGATTTTATTACTAATGACATTCGCAAACTATTATTAATTCTTGCTATGATCATTTAACATTTTATTAAGTACGTGATCTTAGGACTTAAGAGTTACTTATATATTGATATTAAATTTAATAATAAAAATATGCATTTAAATTTTACATATTTGTATATAGCCGAATCATTAAGTCCGTTCTTTTTACTTTGTCCAGGCCAGAAAATTTAAAAAATGGCCTTGCTAAATTGCATAGCTTAAAATAACCGTTTGGCACTGTACAGTTTAACTAATATGCTACGCTTTGCTACCAGGTAATTGAAGGAGAATTGTTGTTCGACTTTCGCGGGAATTGTGGTGCCAAACAATGTTGCAGCTGGTGCAACCCTTCAGTATCTTCCACTCTTCTGAAACTGAAAGCTTTGCCTGGACTCTCACAGTCTCTATAATCATCCATGTCCATCATTTCAGCTTCTGTATCTTCTGCTTTCTCTGGCTCTGAAAATCCCAAAGGTTGTCCAGCTGAAGTGCTCATAGGTAGCTGTGAAGCACCCCAGGGAACAACTGCCAGGCAATTATTTGGTTCTGTTGTTTGGTTTGTGGAAACTCCATTCCCCATCACATTTTCCATCTGTAAATTCGCTTGCCAGCATAAATGTTCTGCAACATTGATATAGTAATTGCAAGGTAATGAAAACTCAATGAGCATCAACCAAACAGCACCAACATTTCAAAATAACAAGAAAAATGAAAGCAATGTCAAATGCAATAGAGCGACCAAAGATATGTTGTCTTCATTCAACTCGTATCTTAGATTTTGACATTCTGAATATCAAAAGCCTAAGAAGACAAAAGTGTTTCTCCTAAGTAACATATTCTTGAATCAGAAGTCAGGGGAAATAAGAACTAGTACCCTGATCCAAGAAACTAAGCACAAGTGATATCATTTACTTGCCTCTCATATTTTCCAGAGACAAGTATAAAAGTACCAAAACTCTGATTGTTCCAAGTAGCAAACACAAGAACTCCCGCAACTACTATATTGTATGCTTCATGTCATGAAAACAAGAAACAAAATATCGTGGGCAATGCTTACTGATAATCAAATTAACAAATTAAAATCAGAAAAATTGCGTTACAAGGGTTAACAAGCTTAATGAATCTTGCTAACTATTGAAACCTCATAACTGGGATAAATACTCGACGAATGACAGAGATCGATACATGCACCAGAAAATACTGCAAGTTCAATTTGAACAGGATACCTTTGAGCCCTGGAATGAAAGCAGAATCTAGGACAATCGGAAATCCAGGTGAAGTGGGAAACTTGATATAGGGTGTATCAAGATGCTGGTAGAGCACAAGAGCTCTTTCCTCCCACTTATCCACCAAACACGTTCCATCATTCTCTGAAACACCACCACTCCTTTGATTTAACAGCATCTCTTTTTGAACTGATTCTAACTCGGGGACTCCACCTCTTGGATCCTCTTCCATAAACAGTATTGTCTCGCAATCCTAATACCATTGTTACAATCACAACCAGAATCAGATAAATAACATACCCATTGGCATCCAAGATTTAGGCTCACCCAAATCAAAGGAAAACCCAACGTGGCTGAAGAAGAAATCAAGAACGAACTTACCAGTCTCCTGGATTTCGTGGAAGGACAACAGGAAAAATAATCATGGGAAACGTCTTCAAAATTCTTGCGCTTCATTCAGATTTCAGAGTTTCGGTTTTTTCGCACTCGTTTTAGCTACAACGATTATCCCAGGGCGTCTAAAACTGCTGAATCACAAAATCTGGGTTTTGCGTATTTGATTATTTGACGGAGAGGTGGAGCACAAGTTTTTAACGGAATGAAATTACATTATTTGTAAAGGATTAAAATTAAAAAATAGATAAAATATTAAAAAATTATTATTTAAAAGAGATGAAAAAATTTATGATATAATATAGTGAAATATTTTTTAAAATAAAAAGCTTGTAATAAAATATAATATTTTATTTTATATTTTATTCTACCTAAACTTTTTAATTTGAACTTTTTTCATTTTTATTATTTAAGATAAAATAAAATATAATATAAAATTTTTTTCATTTATCTTATTTTATTTCATTATATTATAAATTTTTTAAAAATAATATAATAATATAATATTTTATTATATTATATTATATTATAAAACTATTAACTAAACATAGTTTTCAGTCCGGCTGGTGTTAGAGTATCGATTCGACATCGTGACCGTCGTGTTTATTATTTTCAACATTTCTAAAGTAGGTTAGGCCTAAAAAATAGATCTATTTACAAAGAAAGCTGCTTAGTGGGCCTCCTGGTCCAATGTTGTTATTTGGAATGTTCAAATTCTTACACAAGGTAAATTGTACAAGCATGCGTAGAGTACTCACCTCCTGGCGTGTAGCTGTTATTTAGTTTTTTTTTTTTTCTCCTTTTGATTATGTGATTCAGGTAACCAATGGGGTTGGGAGATGTAAGGAACTACAAACGAACATCTTTTACTGACACTACATCTGGAGCTGCAGCTTCATTCTCCAGACTTTCCAACGTTTGAGGCCATTTCCTTTCTGTTGGTACTTAAAGGGTTTTGGATTTTAGGGATATAAGTATGCTTTTCACTTTCATTTTGGTGAGAACAAAGTAAGTAATTATAATCTAACCCTTTTATTATTATCTAATCAATAATATAGAGAAAATATTATAATTGAATCTAAACCTAAATTATAATAAATACATTAATATATCACTATAAACAAATAAATAAGTAATCAATAAAAAAATAGAAAATATAAGTATGGGTAATATTTCTGCACTAGTGACAATAGTTGCCAAGGAGAATAGATTTGGACACTCTCTCTCCTTAAATCCATTTTTGTGGTTGTGACCAAAGAATCAGTGGCTAGTACTTGTTTTCATTTATATTTTTTGTTTTTAAAGAGATGGTTTCTGGTTTTTGTTTGGATTTCTTCTATTTTTCAAAACTTATGAAAACTATTTTTATTTAACGGTGAGTGCTAAACATTAATAAATATGTGTATTTAAAAAAAGAACCTAAAAACAAAGAACAAAACTAAAAATTACCGCAGATGACACCTTAATAGTTGCTGATGTTAGCTTGGAGAAGCTGGAGAAAACGACACGCCCAATTGGTCACTCTTCTTGTTATCTGAGAAGTTATTGATGATTTATGGAAAGAAGACACCTTTCGTTGTCATGTTTGTTATTGGCAGCATAGATGATGGTAAAGAGATTATTTTATTTTTTTCAAATACAATTATTTTATGTGTTATTTATTGCTTACTTATAAAAGATCTCCATGTTAACATCATTAATCTTAAAATTAATAATGACTACTTTTGAAACAAATTAAAAGTTTGGATAGTTGATTGATATTTTTAATAATTTTCAATAATATGCAAAATTAGGCAAAGTTTGGAGCTTTCAATGCAATTTTCTATATAAACTTTTAAATAAGAAATATTCCTAACTTCATCTTGTTGTACTCACAATTAAATTATTTAGAGATTTTATGATTTAGATTGGCAAAATCTCTTCCATGTAATAAATTGCAACCTTAGTCAGTCTTTTTAAATTAATATACATACAGGCTCTTCTAAATGTCTATGTGTAAATTCAAATTTGATTTAAGCTTTCACTTGTATTTAGCTAGGATTAAGATCAACATAGATATTTCACAAACATTGAACTCTTTTATAAAAAATATTAAAATCAATCCACGTAAGATAAAAACTAGGGTTACTCCTAATTTAGATATAAAAATGCTTCGTCATAAATTATTCTTCAAATAATAAAAGTAAATTAATTAATTCATAGAAAAACTTTTTCTAAAGATTACAGATCTCTCTCTTTATTATCTAAAGCTTTTCTTCTCTCCAACAAATGTTAACCCTAATTAAAACTTTTTAAAAAATAAATATTGGACTAAAACTAAATTAAAGAGGGTCTCTTGAATTTAGGTTTTTGTTGCCCTTTCAATAGGATGTCTATCATGAACATGATCATGTCCTCAGCCATGTACTTTAATGTTCTTCAATTCTTCTTCTTCCAAAGACGAATAGGGGTACATATACACCTGTGTTCTAGGTTATGTACTCCTCTGTATTTCTTCTACCATGTAACGATGCCTCCAATTTATCCCTATTTCAAATTATTTCTTCAGTTCATGTTTTTAGAGAGAAACATGATTTGGCACACTGTGCTTACCCATGTTTTTAGCCAAAGATGACTTTTCTCCTTGTTTTGACTTATAACCTGTTCATTCTTTGGCGAACATCACTCCCAAGTAACCTATATAAGATTACCTAAAACATAATATAAAATTGATTAAAGAAAAACATGTTGGATAAGAAAATATGATAAAAGACTAAATATATGTACTATAAACAAAACATGCATTAAATATCTCTAAACTTATAATTTTGCTTATCTTCAAGAAAATCTATCTTAAAAGCTATCTACCTAATTTAGCTTCAATTTAAAGAGAAATCACAATTCAACAAAAGTAACCGAGTATGATCATTATTCTTTTAATAACATTATTCATCAATTACTTAGTTTTCTAGATACTTACATTATTTGTAATTTAATCTTAACTTGATACTCTTTCAAATAGCAACTTAATTCAAATAATTACACCCTTTTATAAAATAAACATAAAATGAGTAAAAAATATAAGCCAATAAGTAATTAGCAAATTGTATTGAAAACAAACTAAAATAAATGTTTTTAAAAAATTTTGTTAAATATGATGAGGTTGTTTGAAATGTCATCCTAGTATTTTGATATATAGATAAACACTTTGTTTGGTTATTAGTTAGGTCATATTTTCAAATACTTACTAGCACTACTCAGATAAAATAAGTGGAATAAATTTTATTAATTCTCAACTTCATTCAATTTGTTTATCATAGAAGTTCACAATTAATATGAAATACTACTCTCCTTGTTAAGCAAAATTCTAATCGCAAATCATGTTAAGATCATATAGATGGTGACATCATTATTAATAATGTTAAGTCAAATTTGAAATAAACTACTCATTGGTAAGCGCATTTATTAACTTAATATAGTTAAATTATAAACTAATTTAATCATCTAATGAATCACCTTAATTGTCTTAACTTTCATTTTTAATGTTCTAGAATTAGAGAATGTTTCTCATTCAACTATGGCAGAAACTAAACCCCTCCCTCACACTTAAATCGTACATTTTCCTTAATACACATATATAAAGCACATAAAAAAATAAATAACAAGCAAAATAGTGGAGAAAAGGAAGAAAGTAAAGAAATATAAAAGGTTTTATAAGTCCAAACAACAAAATGAAAAACACATAAAACAAAAACTATAAGAAATAAAATAAAATAAACATATAAAATTAAACTAAACAATTGATTTGTCTTCCAATATATGCTTCTTTAAAATTGTTTCGTTGGACTTTGTCCTTATTTTCGTTTATGAAGTTAGACAATAGAATCGTGGCCCTCTTCCTTCAAAATTATGTAGATGCTATATGAAGATTTTCTTCCATTGATTATTGATTCTCTCGCCCATGCCTTCTCATACTTCTGTGGCACCTAGTCATCTTCACTTTGTGCACCTCTTTCTTACGTGGTGTAATATTTTAATGCACCTTGTTTGATGATTTCCAATAAAGACTTATATATAGGACATCAATATCATAGTAGGAACAGTTAATAGAAAGAGAATGAATTTTCTCATCTTAAATACTAAAGATGGATTCTTCTTCTCTAACTATCTTCTTTTCTTTCTTCTCTTTAGGTTCCTTGCTTGCCACTCTTCCAAGTGATCTCAATCACCTATTCCTTTAGAATTATTTTATTTATACTTTATAAGGAGTCTTGACCCTAATAATTCATAGGAATGGCTAATTGTCCAATTTGAAACTCTAAATGCTTGTTTGACATTGTCAATTGATCAACCTTTTATTTTAATCATTTAAACCTCTTATAAGTCACATAAACTAGTTTACCGATAACTAACATTCAAGCCAATGTAGTAGGATTCTTGTTAAAATCTTGGGAGTTATTTGGTCTTGAATTTGCACCACTTACTAGATTGCTTTGGTTACTCCAAGAAAAGTTTAGATAATTTATCCATTCTAGATTGTACATGTTTTGGTAGGGGTTGCTCCAAGAAAGGTTTAGATAATTTATCCATTCTAAATTGTACATGTTTTGGTAGGATTTGTTTTGAGATTGTTGGTAGTTTTTCAAGTAGGTAACTTATTTAGTTATCGTGGAAAGAGGATTGCTAACTTGATAATT
The DNA here is from genome assembly GCA_027563885.1 of Erythroxylum longipes. Classification (NCBI taxonomy): domain Eukaryota; kingdom Viridiplantae; phylum Streptophyta; class Magnoliopsida; order Malpighiales; family Erythroxylaceae; genus Erythroxylum; species Erythroxylum longipes. The sequence goes on along the minus strand of JAOQMS010000180.1, from coordinate 22,594,580 downwards.
ATTGCTACAATGTCTTAACACATACTATTCACATCATAATGTCTGAGTTAGTCTCATTGCTCCTCTCAAGTTATCAATTTTCTTTATTAAATCCTCTACCTAAGTTATCAATGTTGAACTACATCCGTATTGAACATACCTCAACTGTATGACATCTTCAATTGATCTATTTATCTTGAACATATCACATATCTATAAGAATTGGCTATATATGCATTGGGATCTTTATCTGACAAAATATTATGTTGTATAAATTGTTACAATATTTTGATAATTCTTGGCTTGATCTCAAAGTTATTTGCTACGACTATTGGTCCAACTACGCTTGACTATGTCGCTATAAGTAACAAGTTTGCATAATGTAAACATGCTTATGTGCTCTCCCTCTCTCTATATTAATATGTTTTATCTTACACAAACGACTTATTCCATCCTTCCAGTGCTACAAACCTAAAATCAAGAAGCCATAAGTAGAGAAATTTAAAATTAATTGAATAAAGAATATATAAAATGAGATAGAAAAAATATATAATAAATAAAAATAAAACTACTAGATTAATAATGACTAAGTCTTTTTAATATCACTTATATTGCTAGCAACGATGGTAAAAAATTGATCATAGTTTTCTCTACCCTAATACTATCAACTCTATGCAAGTGGACCTATCATTGTATGGTAGTGAATTGATAAGAAAAGTATCATTCCTACAAGAAAAAAGAAGTACTATGTCTAACTCTTACATTGTTATCTAGTTAACAATAAAGAGAGAATGTGATTATTGAACCTAAACCTATATTGTATTAAACAAATCAACATTTCATTAAAAAAAGAAAGTAACTAACAAAAAGATATTGAATAATATAAGCATCTAAATAATTGTTCCTCATTGCTTCATCTTGTACTCATGATTAGTTATTTAAAGATTTCAGAACTTGAACCAATGAAATATCTTAATGTAATAAACTATCACCTTTCAATATATAGCCACAAATCCTTCGATTGATTAAATAATATTTATATATGAATTATATATTTAATAATGCATTAATTTCTATAAAATGTCATAAAATGTTAACCTAATACTAAGAGCATTATGTAGATTTATTTATATTACCCTATTTAATCCTTAATATGAGTGCCTAGGTCAATCTACAAACAGGTTCTTTTAAATGTCTGTATGTGATGGGTGTTTTCTCTATCTAGTTATAAATTTTCCAATTACTAATATACCTACAATTAAGGCAAGTGCATTTTTTGTTAGCAACTAATACAGTGGTAAGTAGGAGTCAAACCTCGAGAATGCGATGTTGATTAGAAAACCTAAAATTACCAATTAGTCTAAACCAAATAAATAAAAGAGTGATTTTGATATATTTTGATTAAAGAAACATAAATTAAAAAACCTAAATTAGTGGCCAAAAGAACCAATAATGAGACAAATAGTCAAAAGAGAATTTGATCTAATATTAATATTTAGGCAAATACTTCCTTTAGGATTACATTTGATTTCAAAATTTGATTAACCTAGAATGTATATATTAAACTAGACTAACAATATCCCATAAACATTGAAATTGTGCTCTCTCAAACTACAATTACTACTCTACAATTGTTTAACATGTATCTCTATCAAGCTAACACTCCTTTGAATGTACTAAGATCTATAAAATTTTATAAAAAGTTTCACATTAACACAAAAAAGACCACGTAGGTCTCTTTCAAGCACCCTGTTCAATCCTGATTACTTAAGTCATGGTCTACTCACAGGTAGGCTCTCTCGAGGTGCCTACAAGTGAATTAAGAATAAATTTAATAACCAAAATAATTAAAGTAAGCATTAAGAATAATCAATGACAATTTAAAAAATTATATCATGTTTCATACATTAAACAAGTCAGTTTATACAAAAACAAAAAAATAGGATTTTCCTATCTGAAACGTAGAAAAATGTTTAGCTATAAATCATAGACAAAGAAATGAAAGTAATAGAAAAAGACAAGGAAAAATGATAGAAATAAATCTAAATTAAAATCTTGATTTCGTGATAAACTTGATCCATTAAGATAACATCTAAATCTTGATTCTTTAATGAAAATAGCCTTGAAATTGGCCTCTTACAGGTTATTAAACCTCTTTATAATTAACCCTAACCTTTAAAGAGAAAAATGAGTCTCAAGTATAAATTCTTCTAAAAATTAGAGTTTTTTTTCTCACTTTACATGCATTTTCATGCCTTTATACATAATGTAAGCCACAATCATGGATCTATCTATTTCTTATGGTGGAAGATACAATTTTTGGCATGCAAATGTCCCTAGACTATAGATTTATTTATTTCTTTTGAACATAAATATGTCTTAAGATATGTTGTTTTATGGACTTCCTTCAACACCTCACAGTCTTTCTCCAAGTAATGTTCTAGGTTGTACCTTTTACTGTACTTAAACCATATAGGACATAAGCTTGCATATAGGCATGGGTAATTCTGTGTTCCTCTAAGAATTATTATTTTCTTTATATTCTTGCTTAAGATAGCCTCTAGTTCTTAAATAATCTCAACGAAAGGCAATTTGTAACAATTACTAAAAAAGAAATAAAAAACTAAATTTGGCAAGGTAATTTGACATGAAAATCAAGTAAAACATTTAACATAATATGTGTATTTTTTTTGCACATCAAATATACCCACACTTAAACTTTTACTTGTTCTTAAGCAAATCAATTCTAGTCACTCTTGCCTTAAATAGGTAGCAATTCTAGGGAAGATCCAGTAAATCAATTAAAGAAATCAAAACTACCCATCATCCTTTCAATTGCATAGCTCATCAACTAGTTAGGTATTTAGATAGTTGTAGTAAATTATAAATCAATTCAATCTGGTTTAACAATCTTTCAATCATTAACTTAATCCATATACTTTGACCTAGTACATAAAGTAGATATAAATGAGTAAGCTGTTTTTTATTTAAAACATTTTAATAACCTAAATTAATATGAACATAAAACATTTATTATTAAAATAACAAATTAGCATTAGAGGCTTGTTTGAAGAGTCAGCTAACTTTTTGAAATGAAAGTAAACATCTTGTCACGAATATTCTTGACTATTCAGTTAGTTCACGAATTCAAATAGTATTGGTATCACTCTTTAAATTTAAACCTTTTAATTTGGTTAACATCAGCAGAGTGAATTCATTTTGCTAATATATTAACATATTTTTTATTTATTGATGGGATGATAAAATGATTAAAAAATAGCTCATTCCAACTCTAAATTAGAATTATACAAAAGTTTCATGATGTATATTCAACATCCATTTTCAAATTATTAGATCAAAATAAAACTAAGTCAGTTTTTAATGCTCCTAGCTATTTACCTAAACTAATTAAATCAAAAACCAATCAAACCTTTAACGAATCATCTTAACTACTCTTGTTTGATGCAAAAATTCTCAAAATTGTTGCATCTTAAGCTAATTGTATCAAATTAATTCACCAAGGTAAAATATACTAAGGTTAAAAAATAATTAATTCTTTCCTCATACTTTAATTTCTACATTATCCTTAATATACTAAATATGGATAGTATAAGCAAAAACTAAGGAAAATAAAATATCAAAAGGGGGAGGAAAATTAATGAGGAGAAAAGAAACTTCTTAAGCCATATATGTTGCCTATTACCTATGGTAAATACAATTGACATTTAGAATTAAATTATACCTTACAACAAGCTAATTATAGACAAACAAAATAAAACACACACAAAATGAAAGATAAAGATAAACTGAAATAAAGTACTTAACTAAAGTAAATGACAAAATAAAAATATAAAACTTAACTGGGGAATACAAGAGGAAAATAAATTATTAAAATGTACAATCTGGAAAGAAAAGATGACATAATATCAACCCACATCAGGCTAAGGATGACATTTTTAGCCTAAACTAGACCAGCCTAACTAATGTTGGCCTAAATTCAACAAGCTAGACTAAGGTTAACCAAGCTTTGGGTTAGGCTAAGAACTAGGAGTTGGCTCAGTCCTATTTAAAATACTTAAAAGGCCTAAGTCTTAGCACTAAAATAAATTTATTTTTGTATAATTGACCAAAATAATGTCATTTAGTTGTCATCTCAAGGAAGCTCAAATTGGGCTAAGGGAATCAAATTGGATTTGGGTTACCTCTAGCCTAGCAAGCTCTTCATTATGGTCATTGTTTATCTTTGGCATCATTAAAGGTTATGAAGGCTTTTCATAGTACCCAATATGTTAAAAGTAGTCAGATAGTCACTGCTCCATTCGTAATAACCATTGTCCTTATTTAACTTCCTTTACATCCCCTATAGCATAAGGTTGCGTCCTTATTGCTTATTTTTTATGTCAAAAATGATTTTGTCATCCTCTCCTAAAACAATTGATATAGTATAGGTTAGACATCTCCGTACTCCAATGTCATCTCTTATACTTGATATGCCTCTGCTATTAGTTAAAGGCTCTACTCTTTACTCTCTCCTCCTCCTCTCATGCCTCAACCACTCTCTGCCCCTCCACATGAAAATATAAACTTTATTAACATTCCTAACTTGTAGCACCCCACTCCTGCAAGACCGGAACCCGACATCGTTGATGATATCCGAGTCCGTGCTCCGCGAGGGTAGCGTGCTAATGCACTCAATCATTCAAAAGTTGGTATAATTTTTTTTATAACATAACATGCGAAATACATACTCAAATTGGCCCCATATTCATTCATCATCATTTTCAATTAGCGCAAATTTTTAATAGTCATTCGGGCCCTTCCACAAATACAAAGCACTTAAGTCAGTTTGACTTTATAAATGACAGAATCATTTGTATAGAGGTTCATAATACACAATTTTATACAGAAATAAGAAAACACTAATGCAGACGCGAACTGATCCCGACCTCTATCCTTCACTTGTATGCTGTAGG
>JAOQMS010000180.1:22573666-22589528 GCA_027563885.1 Erythroxylum longipes | reverse complement strand
CAGAAACACTTTCAATTATTCTAACCCATTCAAAATGACCAAATTGCCCTTTCCCATAAGTGAGGGGATGTTACAAAGACAGAGAGTAATAGTTTATTAGAAGAACGCGTTGCCTAAAAACCTCATTGTCTAGGTCAAAATGGTCATACAAAACTGACCTAAAAATATGCCATGAGAAAAGATGGAAAACTGTAGGAATTAGTTTCTGTCACGATTGTGGCATGGGTCGTGGGAAGTGATTTTTCATGGTAATGTTGTGATTATGCAATGGTTGAACCAATTAGGGATGAGGTATATAATTATGATGTTTTTGGACTTAATTGGGACTTAAAAGGAATATAAGTGATGTTTAAAAAGTTGGTTAAATATGTGATAAGTTTTGATTGATCTTGATGTTATACCTTTAAGGAAAAGGATATTTGAAGGTAATTCATCTAAATGTGAAATGTTTAGAGTGTTAAATGAGGACATAACATAATGAATGAATTGTTTGATTCATTATGAATAAGACATAGTATGGAAGGAGATTGGATTTCATGAATGATGAGATTAAGTTTGAAATGTTGAATTAAATGAATAGAGAAGTTGAGATTTTAATGCAATCAAATTGGTATTTGAATTAGTGTGGAGTGAAATTGCATTAATACGGGAAAATTTGGAGTATAATTGATGTTTGTATAAGTGTTAAATTCGTTTGGATGAAGGAAGAAAAATGCAGGGCACAATCGCGGCCCTTATAGCACAATCATGGCTTGATAAAATAAGATTTTGTCACAATCATCGCAGGGACACCACAATCGTGTCCTGGTTAGAAAATGTTTCCGCCACGATCGTGGCAGGGATTCCACGATTGTGGCCAAACCTAAAGAGGTAAAGAGTGTTCTTTTGAGTGAAGATTGAACCAAGCAATGCTAGGGTGCTTCCATATGAGTTAATTAGACTTGAATGAGATCTTAAGTGAACCTAGTGAATGATGAATGAGATGAGTAAAGCAAGTAAATTGCATTAGATATTAAAGAATGATTGAAAGATATTAATTGATTATGAGATGTGAATAAAGGAAATATACTTAGGATTGTCAATATGAACATGTATTATACCTTAGACATACGCATATGTTTATAATGAAATGTTTATGTGATTGTGCAATTAATAATGTGTGTGCACTATATGTGTTGCATGAAATTGATATACAGGATTCAACATTTGCATCTAGATTTTTTCAGATCATGGAAGCAAATGCTAATCTGGAGTGTACTGTGAGTCGACCTAGATGGTCTCACTTTCATTGTTTGTTCTGTTTTAAATTTCTGTATTGAATTACTACTCAATGTGAATGTTATTGATACAATTCTGGACATTAATAGTCTGAGGAGTTTGATAAATGTGAGAATATAGGAAGTGCTCATTGTATGTGAATTGGATTGAAATAAGTGATTCTCAACATTATTGTTGAATACCGGACATCGATCTGATGAATATATGTGAATGTGACTATGAAAAATTGAGCACTAGTGATTGTTTGAAAATATGTGAATGTATTACACACCATTATATGAATGCATGAAAGATAAAGGCAGTTGTGACCGGAGCTGCCAGTGAAAAAAAGCTTAAAGTTCAGACATTTGTGGTAAGAGCCTAAGTCTCAATGTATAAAGAGCCCTGTATCCCCAATGGATAAGGGACAGTATGATAGAGCCCAGTATTCGCAACGGATACAGGGTAGTGAAAAAGGAACTCGATCACAACAATGAAATAAATGAATGAGAGTCTCACATACATTGCATATATAATTGATAGATATGTTTAAATGATTGAAATGCACTGTTTGAATGATTTCTGAATGTGAAACATGAATTAAGTAAATATGAAGTGTATGTGGTTCAATATGATGATTATTGAAATGATGTGAATTACGTGATTACATGAATTGATGTGTTATGTGATTTTGTGAGCTATCGAGGATGGTCCACTCACTAAGTTTGCAAAATTCAAACCAATATTGCAATATATTTTTCAAGCTCAGGGAGATCTCCAGTTAGACAAAATTGGAGTTTAACCACTGCTTTTGAGTAAGAGAAAGAGGTTGGGATCAGTTGGCGTCTGCATATGTTTTCTGTAAAATTTGTATTAAATGTTGTAATCCGCAAGCTTTATTTATTATATAAATGAATTATGTTTGTAATAACAGTTATGTTCAAAGACATTTTGTATTTTGGAATGGGCCCAAAAGATTATTGAAATTCCAACAATGTGTTTAATATTTGATCAAGTGTGAGTTTGTGATGACATTTGTAATTGGTGATGTTTATAAATAAAATGGGCCGAAATGATATGAGTTTTCCTAAAAATGCATGTGATGTTTGAGAAAAAAATTACAAAGAGTTTTGTTTGCCTGCTCTAGCATACCGTTTTCACAGGGCGTGTGTCCGAATGTCCTCAGGATGTATGAATATGTGCTTGGTGGAAGTGGGGTGCTACAAGATGGGCTTGTCCTAAGCTATGGATCCTACTGTCCTAGTTGGCCATAAGATATGGATGTGTCCCAGGTTATGTTCAACAATTAAATTCAATGAGTATTTGATTTTTAAGACTTCCATTGACATGTTCTTTGAGTTTTTCAACCTCACGAATCTTCAAATATTCTCTTCAAGTTCATGTGTCTTCCCTTATATCCCTAACTTTAGAAAACATAAGTACATAAAACATATAATACATAACACAAAGTTCCAATAAAATAATAATCCTATTAGAAATAAATAAATCCCAAATAATTATAAAATAACTATTTAGTTATTGGTCTTTAGTGCTAAAATTCTAAATAAAATTAGAAAGTTCTAAAAAAAATTTGTTGTGTTGCCTCTTAACAAGTACTTTTTTTAGAAGACTTTTATTTGGACTCTTTTATTAAATTTAATGAAATTTGGTAGCAATGTAGTTTTTTCCTTTTTCATAGTAATCATAGAGTGTCTCTCTCTTGACCTTCTTTTGTACTCTTTCCTTTGCTTTTACTTTCCTTGGAACTCGAATTCCTTTTATTATGACTTTATGTAAAATATTAAGATAATTAACTTGTCCATAGTCATCATTAAGCATAAATTGAGTTTCACATTTAAAAACAAAAGTTCTTTATCTTTAACCCTAAGTATGAGTTCGCTTTTACTGACATATACTATTATACCTACTACAGTAAATCTACCTAGGATTAGAGATTCTTCCTTATCCTTTTCTATATCTAAAATATAAAAATATCTTAAGAAAATGAATCTATCAAATTTTCATCACGTCCCCCTTAACACTCTAATAAATTTTAATTAATTTATTAGCAAGTCTTCTTAGAACTTAAAGGATCTTGGTGTTTCCATCTTCTGATTTTCTCTTTAAAAATTCCTCATCTAGATCCTCCTCCCTTATATCTTCCTCTTCTAGGTCTTTTGCATACTTCTCCTAAGTATTGATTTCTCATTTTTTTATTTGTTGTATTAACTTTATAGGTTAAGGAATTCTTGGGCGATATCCCCTTACTGGTGTCCTTACCTTGTTGTCTTCTTCCTCTTTTATGTTAGTTACCTCCTCATCCTTTAAGGTGACTTCCTTCATAAGTTCCCTAGAGTTAGGCACTATATCACTATGCAATATGCCTTGTGGTCTTTTAATTATATTCTCCATTAGTTAACCAATTTGAACTTTAAAACTCCTCACGAAAACATCATGATTTTAAAATCAAGAAAATCAGTCATTTGTCTGAAATCTGATATAATCTCTTTTAGACTCAATTACTGCTCTCTTGGCATAGGTTATTGAAATCCTTGCTTAAGAATATCAGTAGGAGGATAGACAATAGCCACTCCACCCTTCACCATCGGTATATTATAATGGAGCAAAGAAGTAGGAAGTTCCCCAAGTACCAATTTCCAATTAAGGGATTGAATAGGCTTTAAGACTAGTACTTTTAGCCAAAATGGTAGCAGGAGGGGAAGGTTATTTTTAGGTGGAGGGGTCATTATGTAGCACGCCACTCTCGCAAGATATGTACCCGACATCCTGAGTGATGTCTGAGTACGTACCTCGCAAGGGTGGCATGCTTTAACAATCAATTAGTCAGACACTTGAAACTCAGTACCATTTTTTTAAATTTTCACTAGCGTATGCGGAAATCAATAATCAAATTTAGACCCATACTTTTATTTTATAAAACTTGAAATCATAATTATTATTACATTTTGATCAATTTCATTTACAAAACATTTGCAATTTAAAAATTTATTACGTACAGAGGTATTCAAACACAAACTGTACAGAAATTTCGGAATACAAAAATAAGAAAAAAATAATTGTAGACAAGAACTGATCCCGACCTCTATCTCTTACTTGAATGCAGTGGCTATACTTTCGTTTGTCTAATGGGTACCTGAAAACTATTGCAAATTTTTGGGTAAGTATTGCAAACTCAATGAGTGACCATCCTCAATGGCTCACTCGATCACATAACACATACAATTCATATAATCATATACTTTAAATCATTTCATTGATAACCATATATCATCGCATATCACTTGGTCCTTCATTTCACATTTCACATTCAACACATATCACATTCAGAAATCAGTTAACTATTTAAACTATACCTATCATATGCATATGCAGTGCTCATGAGACTCACTTTCTTTTATTATTGTTGTGATCGAGTGCCTTTTTTTAGCTCATATCCCTTAGTGGATACTGAGCTGTATCGAATAATGTCCCATATCCCTTAGTGGATACCGAGTACATGCACAACTAAGCAAAAGGCTTTTATCATGTTCTGAGCTTTAAGCTCTTTTACTGGCGACTCCGGTCACAACTGCCTTTATCTTTCATGCATTCATGTAATGAAATGTATCACATATGTTCAGTCAATTAAAAGTGCTCAAAATCCGACAATCATATTCGCCTTCACATTTCATCAGACCTTAGTTCGGCATTCAACATTTACGTTGAGAATACACATATTTCATTCATATACACATTCACATTTTTCTTCGGAACTTGGTCTGGAATTCAATAATTAAGTTTAGAAAACACATATTTCATCAAATTTACATACAAGGAGCACTTCCAATATTCTCACATTTATCATACTCCTCAAACTATTAATGTCCAGAATTATCTCAATCACATTCACATCAGTAATAATTCAATGCAGAAATTGAAAACAGAACAAACAATGAAATGAGACCATCTAGGTTGACTCACAGTATGCTCCAGATTAGCATTTGCTTCTAAGATCTAAAAACGTCTGGATGCAGACATTTTATCCTGCACAACAATATTATGCAATGCACACGTTGCACATACATTAATAATTGCACAATCTTAAGTATTCATTTATGCACAAATGTGTATATGGACTATGTACAATGTATGCTCAATGACAATATCGGGTATATTATCAAATTTCACACTTTATTCACATTCTCATTTTATAACTCAATTATTCGTCATTCCATTTTTAGCATTATTTGCTCTCACGGTATCCAACTCTCATTCACTTCTATTTAATACCCATTACTCATTTCCTTTTAATCACAACTACAATCACATGAACCTCGTCATTTCCATTGTACACATGTATTTGGTGCTTTAATACCAACAATTCATTCACTAATGTTATTCTAACATTACATAATCATACAATATCCAAACTCTCATTCTTTCCTAGAAATTCTCCAAAATTCCAGACCTTCGAGTCTATTTTTCTTATTCATTCTGACAAAGAAAATGAAGTAATTTGGTAACATTTTCTTCTAGAAAAATGTTACCCATTGTCTTATATTTCTAATGACCCCAAGATCCTTTAATTTAGTTTAGTATTTCAAAAGTTATACTCCAAATATTTCGGACTATTCATAAACTAAATCAATACCCTGTACTAAATTTAAATTCAGAAATCTGGAATTCTAGAGATAGAATTAAAATTCAATTTCTTCAGATAATTTGTAGCCTGTGTCTCTAGTTTAATCTAAATTAAGATTCATTCCATTTGGATAAATACAGATCAATATATTGTCAAAATACCGAAGCATGTTTAAGTTGTGTATGAAATTTGGTAACGACGAAGCCAAGAGTTGGTCGTGAAAAAAGTGTCCCGAAAGGAATCCTCGTAAAATCTTGCAAGTTGTCCATTGTGAAACAAGGAATTGGCCACAGCGAACTTTTACAGAAAGCAGTAAACAGGACTCATCTTCCAATTTTTCAGATTTTACACCTAACACAACTTTTACGAAGATCAAATTTTCTACTTCATTTACTCTTCATTCACACTCCATTTCAACTCAATATCATCCATAAACAAATTATAGTCCATGATTGATCATGAACACTAATAACAAAACATACATATATATACACATTCATCGTTAACTTCCTACACATATTCAACTTCATTTCCACTTTCATTTCACTTCTAACTATCACCTTAATTCTTCTCATTTCAAGATACCACATTACTCCCTTTTTTTAGATCTAGACTCATTTTATTTCATTATAAAAACACCCAAGGAAATTCACATTAATTCATCTAGAAAACAGAACAAAAACCCATTATGTATCCAGTTTTTTCTGCACTTTTTCCTACACCCAGTACTCAACTTCAAGTCAAAATTCAAAACTCTTAAAGACAGAATTTGAATTCTATGTCTTCATGCAAAATGTAGCCATATGTATCTAATTTAATAAAAATTAAAAATCACCTCATTTGGATATCTACAGAACAAGTTATAGCTAAATTATAGATGCATAGTCAATGGAGAATGTTAGAGCTAACATTTTTCCAACACACGTAAAACACCATTTACTCAATTAATCCAAAATTATATCATTCCATAATCTCTTATCCATCAAAACACCAAAGCAAGACATGAATCCATCCACATTTATCATACACGTTTTAGCATATACTCATCCTCATTTCATGAACATTTGACCTCTAACTATCATCATAAAAGCTTCATTTAACATTACCCATGAAGATTAACAAGCTACTTACTTGATTTAGCTCCAAATCTTCAAAAATAAAACTTAGCCCTAGCTCCCAATTATCACACGTATAACATCATGGAGATTGGAAGATTTAGGTTTTCTTGTGATAATGAAGAAGATAACATGATGGAAGTAGTAATTGAAAGATGAGAACAAGGTGTTGATAGTTGGGTGAGTGAAATCATGGGAGTGAAGAAGAGAAGAAGAAAAGAGATGGAGAAGTAGAGAGTCGCAAAAATGAGAAGAAGAAAGCAAGAATGAAAGACAAAGCAATTGGTCTTTCATATTAAAAGAATCGTGGGTAAGGCATGGCTTGGCAAGTGACACATGTCACTTGCCACATCTCATATTCCTATTGGTTCACAATTGATTCTTTTAGTAAACTAGTCCATTTAACTCCAATTTCTACTCCAATTATCTCCAAATTTCAATGACATACGTCATTAAATCCCAAATTCATTTATAACAATTTCCATTATCATTTGACTCTTATATCCTGCCACTTGACATTTTTCCTAGTCCAAAATTTCCCCAAAAATTCAAAAATTTCCTAAAATTCACCAAAATTTCTAAATCACTAAATACACTCTCCAAATCAATGTTCAACATATAAAAACCACAATTCTCAATATAATCACATTTACAAATCAATTATACCTGGAATGTCAATGAATGCATGTACAATCATTTTAATGTGCAAAAATTCAAATTCACGTGCGTGTATACTAACATTATGCATGAGCATAAGATGCATTTTTCTTAATCTCTCATTGATCTCACATGTACCATATTTTAGGGTTCTAACCTTTAGTATGGAAACGGGATGTTACACATTAGCTAATAAGTGCTTGATTATTATTTATTTATTCCCTGATGCTTAGTGATTAATATTATTATGTGTCTAAGATTCTTTTTTAGGTTTTATTTTGGTTTAGATACAAGTTGGAATAATAAGAAACAAAATGAGCTAAATTCACATCCTTAGTGTCTTTATATTGATGTTTGATCTTATTTGCCTTTGTGGAGTAAGAAATAGTAGGCATGTCAATGGGCTGGGCTGGCTAGGGCAGTGGGCTGACCGGCCTTATTTTTTAAAACAAAAAATTTCAAAATGATGTCGTTTAGGAAAAATGGGAGGGCCATGGGCCGGCCTAGGCTGACCATAGTCGGCCCGTGGCACGGCCTACCTTGCCAAAACCAGGTCGAGCCGGGTCGGGCCAGGCTATTATTGCCAAGTCTAAGAAAGAGATGAGTTAAGGTGAAGACGGGACAAAGAATGGAAAAATTGGAGTCATTATGAATTACAAGTTCGTGTATAGAAACGTGAAAATTATTAAAAACGTGTACGAACTTGAAGACATTGTTTCAACCACCCCTATAACCTACACGCCCATGTGGAGACTTTCAAGTAACCATCATGTATCTTTGTCATGTAGCTCAATGAGAAAGTGTAACTTCACGATTTCTAACAAATTAACAAACACAACCATTCACATGCTCACGTAGTTGACCGTGTATAAACACGCAACACTAATTTTACACTATAAAAGAACAATTAAGAGGCCAAATAGGGAATGTACAAATTGGAGCCACAAAAGAAGATCGATTCTCTTCCCTTTTGAGAGCTATTATTAGCTAATCTTCTTTTTTCTAGTTCAAAGGGGATATCAAAAGTAATGAACATTTTTGGGCATTGGTCAATCTTAGTGATATTCTTCTTAACTCTTTTTTGGAATTGGCTATGTTATTCTATGTATGAAGTTTGGGATTTATGTATAAACAATCTAGATAGGCTACTAGATTATTCATGTATGGATTCATTGCCAAAATCTAAATTGGAATGGGTAATTGTTGTAAATCTAATTCATATGTGGTAAACTAATGGTCGTCCATCATTATGGATAACATAGCATAGGTTAAATGATCCAATCTTCTTTAGTTGTTACTTAGATTAACCTATTTTTCTATTATGTAATGTGGTTGTCACACTAAATCTAGAGAGATTATTTTGAGTTGTTTGATAGCTAGACTTAGTTAGATAAAAATTAAAGGTAAACTGGGATTAATAAAGCTTGTTGTTAATCTATGATTAATAGTTTCAAAGAGAGATATGAAACGATATGATGATTGATTATACACATTCATGTGAAGATCAAGATTAAATTGCATAATGGATCTAAAATCCATTGATTAATTTGTACAATTTTTTTTATTTGAGTTGATTTGTCTTCCATAGTTTAGTTTTGTTTCATTACATCGATTGAATTCAACCAAAACCCCCAATCCTATGCATTGATTCATTCATTACAAAAGTTAATCACAAACTCTCTATGGATACGATCCTTTCTTACTACTACTACAAATTTAATTATGTAGAGTTAGGTTTTATTTCTGTTGTATTCAGTATGCAATCACCAACCTAAACTAGAGGGATGGAAACTCCTGGGGGAAAAAGAAGGAAAGGCAAGTTTAGGACATTGGCCTATGTCTAAAACTTGCAACTCCTTTACCATAAAAGGAAACAAATAATGCTAGCGGAATGGGTTTTCAAAAAATAGTTAGCAAAAATAGTAAATTGAGAGGCAAGGATGAGTAAAATTCTCAAGTTACCCTTAAAGTACTTTCCAATAGACCTTGAGTACCAAGAAGAATTGTAGTCAGGGACAAAATTGTAAGGATAGTAGAAATGAGAGGCAAAGGGTAAGAAGTGGCAGCAGGGAGAGGAGATAGATTGGATAGAAAGATTCAGAAGGAGGATGGAGGATAAACAGTCCGAGGGAGATAAATGAAGGAGGAGCTTAGAGAGAAAGAAGAAGATTTTCTCTATCTAACCCATGGCAATATGCTTCCATATATAATAAAAAATATCTTGTCTTTACTAGGGTATTTGGTTGAAATCCCTTTATACTCGAGTTTACAAGTTTTTTTTTCTCTATTTTTTGTGATTGTAGATTTGATATCCTTGTCATAGATGGTTGCTTTTATTTTCTTATAGTGATGCTAGATTTGAACATTTTGATACTTTTTTTAGGAATGACCAATAACTAACCTTTTTCCTCTATTCCCTTCCCTCAAACTCAAAAAGGAGATAGAGCGGAAAGATCCATTTTACATTAATATGTAATCCTTTGATAAGAAATTAAATCAAATGATAATTTTCTAATTGCTTATATATCATATGGGCAAACTAATTGCGTAGTTATATTGAACTTCTACTCCCTCTAAAGCATATTTTAATGTGAGAAAACTTAAAAGCACTTAAGGAGTCGGTTGGTTCTATTTTTGTATAATTTTTAATTTTCATTTCTCATTTTAGTTTATGGTCTTTAAAAAATGAATCCGTTTGATTTTTAATATCAATTCAGTTACACCTGTATTATCAAAAATAAAATAATAAATTTTAAAAAGAACGATATTTTAATTAATAAAATTGCCATTTTTATTTAAAATAAATAATTAAATAATTTTAGATATTGTAAGTTTTTATTTATAAACTAATATTAATCTAATATAAAATTTAAATTATTAAAACTAATATTACTATGTAGAATTAAATATAATATTAGAAATTTTATAAATAATTATTTTGAAATTTATGTATTTTTAAGATATTTTATGTTTAAAATCTATTTATCAAATTTTCAAAAATATTTTTCAAAAAATTAAATTAAATATAAATATAAAAGAATTACTTTACATTATATTATATTATATTCAGTTTTATAGTTATAAAAATTGAAAGAAATTAAAATAAAAATGAAAGGAAATAAGTTTTCTTTCTGATGTAGACAAAAGAAATAAATATTAAACAACAGAATGTAAAGAAATACACTTTAAGTAAATCATTCATTATGCACACGATTGGTTAAGGTGTCGAAGTGGGAGTGGGAACGAGATCCTCTGTTCTCATTAGAGTGTTCCAACGCTATGCTATTTAATTTGTCTACATATATGGACCCAATATAAATGTGTGGATAATATTTAATGATACAGAGTAGGAACTGGTTAACGAGAACATGCATGGAAGGAACTCTTAACGCATTTAGCTACCACACGGGTTTGATAGAATACTCTGCCTACATAAGCTTCGTGAACTATATGAATATTCAAGTGAAGTCACTCTTAGCAAAGGTTCGCATGCAATTCTACCCATTATTTCAATGAAAGGGGCACTAGGCTCGATTGGGCAGATCTGTTTCATGTTGTGTCTTATCTCCACTTAAAAATCTTAAGCTTCTTCTGTTGATTTCTTCAACTTCTTTTGGAGCTTCTTCTGACCGTTAATTCATTTTCAAAATTCTGAACATAGTGCAAAATGTGTCTCTAGTGTTAACGTCCATCTGGGTCTTGACTTTGGCATAGACCTAACTTATGTACAATTCTTTTTGGGAAAACTAAAATGGCACGTTACTCTCAGGCCCCAGTCACTTACTCACTACTCGCGGGTCCTGCACAAATTAATCCGAATTGTAAAATTAGCAATAGTTCATGGTGCAGTGGCTAAAATATTCGAGACAATTATACATGATTAAGTGAGTATGTATCACGTGACTTTCCTCTTTTATTGGATCTTAGTAATGCGTTTATGACTCAAGCTTGTTAGTTTGCACAAGCCATATGGATGAAAATCTCGTTCTTTTGGTAGCTAAAGGACACGACCCATCATCCTACCATGTGCTTGTACTTGAATCACGAATAAATGGGTACATGTGAACTCTGATGAAGTTATGTAATTGCTATATTATACACGTAATTGCTGTATTTTATTCCTGGTCTAATGTAGTACTTCCATAAATTACATGATCCTTACAAGAGATATTGTTGATTTATATATGATAGCTTGATTATAGTTTAGCAACAAAATAATTTAAAGATATTCTTTATCTTATACATATTTAGATGTATATGATGAAGTCCATAGGATAAATATACATTACAAATAAATTTATGATGACATCATAATTATGAAATTTATATTGTATTTATGTATTATCTCTAAATTATTCTTAGTCATTGTTTTATTAAGATTGAACATTACTAAAAAGCAAAAAGACCCTTATGTATTATGTTTCTTTCTTATTAAAGAAGCAGTCGATCTCATAGGATAAAGTGTAAAGATACGTAAACAAAATATGAGTACTTGTTAAAGAACAAATTTACTAAATTGATCTTGTACAAGAATGTTATATATATATATATATAAATTCTTATTGTGATGATTGTATAAGTGATAATTTGATTTTAGATCTTTAAATTATCTCATATAAGAATTGTTATGGTTTGATACTACTTATGACCTATTATAGTCAATGGCAGTTCAGTCAGTAATCATTGGATATAATATAAACTATATAGAGGTAGTTGAGTGATCAATATAGAATTCGTCACTCCAAAATAATTAGGGGGAATATTTCATTATTCACAATTGGCATTGATTCAAAAAATCCTTAATTAAGGTGGAATGATACTTTAAAAATAATTCTAAAATGTCATTAATTGAATTAGTTATTAACGGTGGAGAACCTAAATAATTGGACTCAAATAGAGTGAATATTAATTACATGCCCTATGTCCAATATAAATATTGTATGATATAATAATTGAATCATATGAAAAAAAATCATGCATGGATAGATTAATCAAAACTACTTTGACATTTCTAAATATTTGGGTAGTCACAATTTGTTGCTAGATGTCAACTTTAATGTATGAATATACATTGTTTAATTATGAAATTAAAGAAATTTAATTTATCAAATCCTAAATATGACTTAGGATTATAATTTATACCGATTGTCAACACATTTGGGAACCTAATGATTCGCATATGAAGAATGAGTTGAAAAGAGAAAAGATATTTTAATCAAATTGGATTGGATTGTAAAGTTTGAGAAACTTTGTGATTAAATATGAGATATTTAATAAATAAAAATTGATATGAGATATTGGATATTATTTGATCATAAATAGTATTTAATCATAATTATTTATAGTTCTAAGTGAATTTTAATTGAAATTAGATTTTAGTTTCAAATAAATCACTAAAATATTCAAAATCTATTATAAATAGACTTAAGTTTTAAGTTAGTACTTCTTACTTAACCTTCTCTACAACAGTTGCATGAGTTCCTCAAACTCCTCTTGTGGATATTGTTAGAGACTGAAAACTTATGCGACTATGGTAGTTGAGATAAACCAATTTTTAAAACAGTATGAGACAAACGACAAAAAAAAGTTTCGAAATAAAGAATAAATTAAGATTCATATTTTATAGAAATTAAGTGATTTTGGCTTCCAAAAATCATACAAAAAATTTTGTAATTATTTCATTACACAAGGAATCCAATTTCGCATTGATTTCCCAACCTTTATATAAGAGCAAACTTTAATGATGTAACTTGATTAAATTATTTCATTGTTATTGATCAAATTTTGAAATTGAAATTATAAATCTTAAAATCAATTTCATCTTAACTTTAATTCTTAACATCATAATTAGATCAAAATTTTAGAAAATAATTCACAAGAATTGTTCTAGTTCGTAAAATCTGAAAAGTTCAGGTTTATCCATGCCTTACAAACTTAAAACCCCTGAATCATCAGAAATCCAAGAAACTAGAATTTAGTAACCTGAGTACATTAATGATTGCTGGAGAATTGCTGGTAAAATAGGCGTCGGATAGGCAAGTTAATTTTATGCATTGTTAAAGCTAGCAAGAGAAAGCTTGGAGGCTTAGAAACTTGATGGACAGCTTCGCGTGGTTAGGTTTGTTGCTCCTCTGTAACCGACACATGAGGCTAGTAGCTTCAAGCAAACGATGGTTGCACTCGTAGGAGAGGAGCAACTCCATGTGTGGATGTCACGTTAATGACTTGTCCCCTAGCTATAATGTTTGGCGGTAGCGTAGGAGAAGACAGTTGCTGGCGACAATTGGAACAAGAGGCGACTGCTGGAGGCGGTAGAGGTAGGCTGACATAGGAGCTTGCGACAACACAAGGACTGGTCGGCAGCAGCTAGTCAATGGCGTCAGCGGCAACATAAATGGTTGTTAGGGATTCTAGAGTTTCAATCTTGGTGATTATAGGGTTTGTTTAAGAAGGTGGGGTGTTTGGCAACAATGACAAGGCAATCCTAAGTCTGAATAACCGTGTTTGGACACAGAAACAACATATTCTGTATTAGGGATAAGTTATTCTTTTCTTTTTTTTTTAAGAGTAGGGATAAGTTATTCTTAATATGAAGAATATGACTTGTTTGAAAAGAAGGCTAGTATATCCTTAAGCCATAATAAAACTTATTTGGCTACTAGAATAAAGTTATTCCATAGCTGATTTTGGTTTGTTTAATGATAAGGACTAATGGAATTCAAGTCTAAATAAAACCTTATAAAAACAAGTTAACCCTTATAAAAATAGCCTTATTCCAATTAGAATTTAAAAATTCAAAATTAATTACAAAATTATATTAATTATTTTTATTAATTTGATTAAGATTAATGATTATCTTTATTCCTAATTAATTTTTGAATTTCAGTTTTTAAAATTAAAATTAATATTTTCAATTAGATTGAAATTAATTATTAGACTCGCTAAAATTAAGAAAAGTATTTATTAAGTAATGAAGAAAGGTGTTTCTTAATTATATTTATTTATTTCAATTTGATTGATATAAATTAACTTTATTGTTTTATTTATTTAGAGAATTCTTATTCTATTTATTTAGAAATTGTTTCTTTATTTATGAATAATAAGTTTCTTAATTTATTAGAAAAATATTTTTCTTCAATGAAATTCAAAAAGGTGTTTTCATTTATTAATTGAGAAATTTAAAAATAGTTTTCTAATTGGATTAGAATTTCTAGCTTTTTGAATTTTGGAAAAGGAGTTTTTTAATTATAATAATAAATATAATTTATTGAAAATAATTTTCAATTAAATTTTATTAAAATAATCAAGATAATTAGAAATAATTTCTAATTGAATTTTAAATTGTTTCCAAATCAATTTAAAGTTCTACTTGAAATATGAATTTTATTTATTTATGATTCAATAAAAATATTATTTAATTAACCAAAGTGTTGAAAATATTATTTTAGATTATAAGGATTAATAACTAAAGTCAAATAAAGCTTGATATATGATGTATAAAATTTGAATATGAGTGCATAAGTTGCATATTCTATTTATTTGTTTGATATTATATTGGATGTATATTAAATTGCATGTTTTATATATGTGATATTATTACATGTAATTTTGTATTTAATAAGACTATTTAAGATTAAATCTCTTGTTAAAAATATTAAGTACATGATTTAAACATGATTGCTGCCTTTTATTATTATAAAAATAAGCCAAAGTATCTATTTATTGTTAGGATTGTTAAGCAAACTTAAGGCCGCTTCTTATAATAATGGTCTAATTAACTAAATTTGTTTTATTTGGATAAGCAAACTCATGATCACATAAATTTTGAGGTAGGTTTAGGAATAACATATAAGATATGTTTTGTCAAAAGTTGTCACCTAACAGATCTAGAAGTCATACGAGATGTGATTGATAAAGTTGTTATGTACCTTATTCAAGTGTACTTAGTCTGATGAGAAAAAAGTTCAAATAAATTTGAATAGAATCCTAGCCCACTATAGAAATATTAGATTAATCTTTTTGAATAGTATTAAGGGTTATTTTGAATAATGTTGGCCCCTGAAATTTTTTTTCCGTTAAATTAAGCATAATAGTTTATGGAGTAAATACATAGAAATGAATTGAGGGCATTTTTGGCATGTAACTTAAGTACCAAAAGAGCCTAAGCTTATAAGGAAGGGTAAAGTGAACT
>JAOQMS010000180.1:22545478-22561657 GCA_027563885.1 Erythroxylum longipes | reverse complement strand
TAGCACATCATTTCGGGTCAACTTTACGTTCTCTTCTTGACCCCGACACTGAAGTCATTTTGCAACACTTTCCTCTAGAAACATATTCCCCTATGTCTTATGCCTCTATTGACACCAAAATCATTCAATTTGGTTCTGTCCTCAATCATATTGAACTCTTTTTCTATAGGGGCAACTAGCATAACATTCGTTATAGGTATGAGATGAAGATCCTTGTTAGTTGGTTTGAAAGAGGACTTATAAGTCTATAACTTTCTTGAAGACTTTAGGAACAAATTCTACCAGCTGAAGGGTCAAAGATGGATCAGACGATACAAAATGTACAATATACAGAAGAAGAAGTTTCGGTCACTTAGGCAGAAAGCAGACGAATGCAAAAGCAGACGAATGCAACAAGCAGAAGAAGCAATAAGCAGACGAATGCAAAAGCAGACGAATGCAATAAGCAGACGAAGCAATAAGCAAACGAATGCAAAAGTAGATGAATGCAATAAACAGACGATTGCAAAAGCAGACGAATGTCAGAAGCAGACGAAGCAATAAGCAGACAAATGCAAAAGCAGACGAATGCGATAAACAGATGATTGCAAAAGCAGACGAATGCCAGAAGCAGACGAAGTAATAAGCAAACGAAACAAAAAGTAGACGAAATTTCAGTTATATAAACAAAAAGTAGACAAAACAAAAAGTAAACAAAGTTTCGGTCATATAAACAAAAAGTAGACGAAACAAAAAGTAGACAAATTTTCGGTTATATAAACAAAAAGTAGACGAAACAAAAAGTAGACGAAATAGATGGTCAACTTAAGACGAAGCAAAAGTCAACTTAAGATGATACAGATGGTCAACTTAAGACGATATGAAGTCATCACAGATGATATGACTTCATCACAGATAATACGTCTTCACAGACAATACATCTTTACAGATGATGCATCTTTACAGACGATGCATCTCTTAAGACGAATGACGTCATCACAGACAATATGACGTCATCACAGACGATACGTCTTTGCAGACGATGCATCTTTATAGACGATGCATCTCTTAAGACGAATAACGTCATCACAGACAATATGACATCATCACAGACGATGCGTCATCATAGACGATGCATCTTTATAGATGATGCATCTCTTAAGAAGAATGACATCATCACAAACGATATGACGTCATCATAGACGATACGTCTTTACAGACGATACATCTATGCTCCTGAACATCTTCACTTATAAGGAACATAACTTTCTACTCCACTATTTAAAACTCCCATACTAAATATTCTCAGTAAACTTCTCCAACGCATTTTCCTTCACTAAATCCAACACTTAAATTTTATTTCTAATCTTTCTACTCTACCTCATTCTACTCATTCACTATAACCACTATCCTAAATCTATCCCATTACTATTCAATATACCTGAAATGTCAATGAGTGCATGTATAATTATTTTCATGTGTGCAAAGACTCAAATTTACATGCATGTATGCTGACATTCCGCTGAGCATGAAATGCAAATTTTCCTCTAACTCTCTAATTGTCATTCTCCCCATTATTGAAATCGAGGTTATAACCCTTAGTATGGGGACAGGATGCTACATCATATCAGCAACAAATCTATAAAATCATTCCAAATAGACGTAGTAACATATTCCAAATGATAATATTTACTTATAAAGTACATGGAAATAATGTACAATTACACACTCATCAAATACCCCCACACTTAGCCTTTTACTTGTCCTCAAGTAAAAAAAATCAACACCATTTTTTATTAGATTATGTCTAAACTTCCTTCTCATAAAATTTTGCTTAAGCACTTAATTACAAAATAAAATTCTCATGTCATTGGCAAGGTTAAAGGAAAGAGCAAAGTTACACTTCTAAATTTTTTCTAATCTTCATGTGCCATCCGTAATCAAACTCGTGTAAAGTGAATCTCAACATTATCATAAGTACTAAACCAGCTCCATGCACATATTAAAAGTAAACTCCTCAATTGTAAACTATTTAACGAATCACCATCTTCACGTTCTTATTTTGAACTGCTTTTTTTTCTTTTTTCTTTTTTTTCAATAACAGATGGAGTATTTTTTTGAAACATTATGCAAGCTTTCTAACTAACCTATGTAATGAGCTTTAGCTCGATGACTCCCAAACCAGTTGATTTTAGGGAATTAGAGACAAGTGTCCTAAAGGAGATACTCACTCGAGTTGGAAAGGCTAGCATGTCTCTAGGGAATAAAAAATAAATGCAGACCCTATCATTTTTTCCATAGGGCTCAGTCTTACCTATGATAGATATGACATTCATACATTTTTTTAATATTAAATGGTGAAAAGCTAAATAACCCACAATTTTAAAGTACTAACAATATGTACTAGAAACTAAATTTAATCCCCACAATAATGTTGACGTGTAAGTGTATAATTAAGTATGTTATAGACTGATGACAAAATTAATCACATTTTCATGTCATTATGCTCTAACATTTAAAATTGCCTTTGACTATTGAATTTCAAAAATATCATAAAAGTGCTTATAAAATAAATTGAGAAGTAAAAATTAGATGGAATCTAACCAAAAAATAAAAAATTTTGGTTTTTTTAATTAATACTAATAAAAAAGAAATAATGCTTGAATTCTTTGGTTTTTTTAATTAACAGTAATTAAAAAGAAATAATGCTATACTCTACCCCCACACTTAAAAATGCAGCATGTCCTCGTGATGTAATTGAAACATAAAAGAGAAAAGGACTGGTAGTACCTGGTATTTAACCCAAAGATGTGAATTGTTCCCATTCACAACATTTAGAATGCTACAACCTATGAAGTTAGGACACGTGTACTGATTGGGTGCTGCTCGAGGATGCCTTGCTAGAGAATTATGTTTTCACATTTAATTTTTGTGAGGCGCCGAGGATGACTTTGCAGAGAGTGGTGTTTTCTCATTTAATTCTTCTGACCATTCAGCTGCCTATCTTCCATTCTCACCTATTCACTCCACTTCTATCTTTGCTCCACGAAGAAGCTTTCTCATTTAATTCTTGTGACCAGTCGTCTGCCAATGTCCTCCATTCTCATCTATTCTCTCCACTTCTCTCTTTATTTAACGGGACAGCTTTCCACACCATTTCAGGGTCTGTTCCTAGCCTCTCTCTCAAGTGCTCATCTTCCCCATTTCAGTTTCTGTTCCTAGCCCCTCTCGCACGTCCTCATATTCTCCATTTTTGTTTTTTTTTGTTTGTTCCCATCCTCTCTCTCAAGTGCTCATCTTCTCCATTTTAGTTTTTTCCCAGCCTCTCTCGCACGTCGTCATCTTCTCCATAGAGTAGAAGAAAGATGGATCCCCTTGGGCCTTGCGATGCAGGGTACGGGAGCCGATTTGGGTGTTGGTTGCAAGATCCTTGCGGATCGGCAGCTCCAATGGCAGATCGGGGCAATGAGAGCGACAGTGGTGCACCAGATTTCGTGGGTATTGACGTGCCGAAGCGGATCAAAGCAGGATGTCACGCTGGTCGTCGCAAAATGGGAGGGAACGTCGATCATTGCAATAAAATGGTGGTGGTTTTGGTGCGAGACTTGGTGGAGCCTCGGTGGTGTTGCGATGGTCATCGTGGGTGGCAGCTTTTTTGTCAGATATGAAGCGTTTGGTCTTGTAGGACAGACCCAAAACTTAGAATGTAGGATGTTTTAATTGAAAGTGCCTATATATATTTATTCGGGGTCTGTAATAATAGAATTAGGGTGTAATGCCAAGGATCGTCAGTCGGCAGCCGTTGAGGTACGTCACTGAACCCTCTTTTTAAATTCCCGCATTTACTTTTCTGTTGCACCTTAGTGGATAGGGAACGCCTTCAATGACGCATGTGTTCTTTGCCCTGGAATAAGATACTTAGATATGATTAGTAAATGGGAAATTTCCATGCTCAAGTAGATGTGGGGGGTAGAATCGCAAACCAAGTAAAATAAACTAAAACTAAAAACTAGAATGTTTAAATTTAAAACTTAAAAAATACCAATAAAGTTAGAATGAAAGCTAGTGTACCAAAAATAAAACGAAAATTAAAAGAAAAAAATAATAATGGGTTGCCTCCCAGTAGCACCTTTCTTTAGTGTCTTTAGCTAGACATTTTTTCCCTTAGTCGCTCTGGTAGATAGGATTGGTCAGCTGAACTTCCACTGCTATTGGGGTAGGTATCATATCCTGTAAGAAAGGTTTATTTAAGTCTGTGACTGTTAACTTTAAAAGTAGAACTAGAATCCATACCTTGAATGTCAATGTCATCCGTTTGGGAAAATCTTCTTCTCCACAAACGGCCCAATCTAATGAGAGCGAAGTTTATCTGGCAGGACCTTTAACCTAGACTGGAAAAGTAAGACCTACTAACCTTTTGCAAATGATTTTTGTTGGAGTAGTTTGTCATGAATGAACTTGGTGCGTTCTTTGTAAATCTTGGCATTGTCATAGGCGTCCAACCTGATTTCCTCTAATTCTTGGAGTTAGAGCTTCCGTTCCACCCCAACCTCATTAAAGTTCAAGTTGCATTGTTGCACTACCCAAAATGCTCTATGCTTAATTTCAACTGGTAAATGATAGAGTTTCCTAAATACCAACCTACAGGGACATCCCGATCGGTGTCTTGTATGCTGTCCGGTATGCTCATAAGGCATCATCTAGCCTCATGCTCCAGTCCTTTCGACTGCGGTTAACAGTCTTCTCCAAAATCCTTTTGACTTCTCTGTTGGAAACCTTAGCTTAACTGTTTGTTTGTGGATGATAGGCAGTTGCTATTTTGTGGTGGACACCGTATTTCTGCATTAGGGCCTCAACTGTTCGATTATAGAAATGTGTTCCCTGATCACTAATAATAGCTCTTGGAATTCCAAACTTGCTGAAAATATTAGACTTAAAAAAATCTACAACAACCTTAGAATCGTTAGTCTTAATGGCCTTTGCTTCCACCTACTTCGAAACATAATCGAAAGTAAGTAAAATGTAAAGATTCACAAAAGAATTAGGAAAAGGACTCATAAAATCCATACCCCATATGTCAAATATTTCACAAAATAACATAGGAACTTGAGCCATGTCATTCCTTTTGCTGAGATTACTAGTTTTCTGACACTTAGCACAACTTTTGCAAAAATTTTAAGAATCTTTGAATAGAGATGGCCAGTAAAAACCACTGTCTAAAACTTTTCTTCCAGTCCGTTTTGGTCCAAAATGGCCGTCACATGCAAAACTGTGACAATGTGTAAGAATGGGATGGTTTTCCTTCTCTGTTATACACCTTTGAATAATTTGATCAGACCATATCTTCCATAAGTAAGGCTCATCCCATAAGTAAAATTGTGAGTCACTCCTAAGTTTGTCTTTCTATGCTTTGGTGAATTGGGAAGGAAAAGAACCAACAACTATAAAGTTCACTAAATTAGCAAACCAAGGTTCAATAATTAAAAAAATGGCTTGGAGTCTTCTTCCTTTATAATTTTGCTTAAATGGTCTGCTACAGGATTGTTCGCTCCTTTTCTGTCCTTAATCTTTAAATCAAATTCCTACAGAAGCAATACCCATCGTATAAGTCTGGGCTTAGATTCCTTTTTGGCAAGTAGGTAGCATAGAGCTGCATGATCAGAATAAACAATAGCTTTAGAGCTTAAAAGATAAGATCGAAATTTATCTAAAGCAAAAACAATTGCCAAAAGCTCCTTCTCTGTTGATGTAATTAGCTTGTGCTGAATTCAATGTCCTTGAGGCATAGTAGATGACATGACTCTTCTTATTAATCCTTTGTCCTAGAACAACTCTCACGACGTAATTACTAGTGTCACACATAATTTCAAATGGGTAGTCCCAACTGGGGGCTTGAATGATTGGCGCTGAGGTGAGCAGTGCCTTTAACTTATCAAAGGCTTGTTTGTAAGCGGCATCAAATTCGAATTTGACATCCTTTTAGAGCAATTTAGAAAGGGGTTGAGAAATCTTTGAAAAATCTTTGATGAGCCGTCTGTAGAAACCTACATGTCCAAGAAAACATCAAATTGCTCGCTCATTGGTAGGGTCAAGAAGATTTGCAATAAGTTCAACCTTTGCCTTATTTACTAATATGCCTTTTGTGGAGACTATATGACCTAAAACAACTCCATGCTGCAACATGAAATGACATTTTTCAAAGTTCAAAACCAAGTTTGTTTGAATGCACCTCTTTAGTGCTTTAGTCAAATGTTTAAGGCACTGGTTGAATGAATCTCTATACACAATATAATCATCCATAAAAATTTCAATGTAGTTCTCAATAATATAAAAAAATGCTCATCATGCATCTCAAGAAGGTTCCAGGAGCATTACACAATTCAAATGACATCCTCCTGTATGCAAAGGTACCAAATGGACAAGTAAAAATGGTTTTTTTTTTTTCTTCTGGTCTTCATGTGCAACAGTTTTTTGGAAATAACCTGAGAAATCATCAAGAAAACAGAAGTAACACTTAACTGTAAGTCTCTTCAACATTTGATCAATGAATGACAAAGGGAAATGATCTTTCCTTATAGCTGTGTTTAGCTTCCTGTAATTAATGCACATTTGTCATCCATTTTGAACTCTGATCGGAATAGGCTGGTCTTTCACATTTGGAACCAAAGTGAAGCCGGTCTTCTTTGGAACAATATGGTCAGGGCTCACCTATTGGCTATTAGCAATTGGGTATATTATTCTTTGCTCCAGTAGCTTGAGGTTACTTTACTAGTTTAGCGTCTGGTTCTAATGCAATATGGTGCAAACAAACCGCAGGACTAATTCCCTTGAGGTCTGCCAACGTCCAGCCAATAGCTATCTTGTTTTCCTTTAAGACCTTCAATAGTTGCTCCTCCTGCAATTTAGTAAGATCATTAGCAATGATTACTGGTAATGTTTCTCCTTCACTCAAATACACATATTTAAGATTCTTTGGTAGTGGTTTCAATTCTAGCTATGGAGCTTTCTCGATGGAAGGTAGCACTGTTTTGAGATTGCTGTCCAGCATCAGGATTTCTTGAGCTTCCTCCTTACTGTCTTCCTTGCTTGCGTCATTTTGCAGAAAACTATCTTGGTTGTCTGTTGGAACTTCATGCTCAGAAACTTGTTAGACAAGAGGGTCAATAACATCAATATGACATACAGATTCAGTGTCTTTAGGATACTTTATTGCTTCTGAGATATTGAAAGTGACAATTTCACCATCAAATTCCAAGGATA
This sequence comes from Erythroxylum longipes, assembly GCA_027563885.1. NCBI lineage: Eukaryota > Viridiplantae > Streptophyta > Magnoliopsida > Malpighiales > Erythroxylaceae > Erythroxylum > Erythroxylum longipes. The sequence continues at coordinate 22,554,418 of JAOQMS010000180.1, read as the reverse complement.
GTGTACCCGTATGCACATCAATTTTAATTCTTGCAGTTTTCATAAATGGTCATCCTAATAGAATTTGAGTTGACCCTTTTTTTGAAGCATCATGCATTTCTATAACATAAAAATCAATAGGAAATATTTGCTTATTGACATTCATTAATACATCCTTAATGACGCCTTCCAGATAAGTGTTAGACCTATTTGCAAGCTGAATAATGACTATTGTATCTTTTAAAGGGCCTAAGTTGAGAACTTTAAAAATTAATAAAGGCATAATATTGATTGATGCCCCTAAATCTAGCATTGCTTTCTCAACTCTCTTGCTTCCAATAATACAAGGTATAGAAAATATGCCTGAGTCAGTGCACTTCTTAGGTAACTTTCTTTGAATCAAAGCAGAAACGTTTTTGTTTACCTGAATGTTTGCATCTAAGCATGGCCTTCGCTTGTTTGTGCACAATGCCTTAAGAAATTTAGCATACCTTGGAACCTATTTGATTGCATCCAACAGTGGAATGTTGACTTTTACTTTTCGAAATATCTCCAAAATTACTTGCTCTTTATTGTCCTTGACCTACTTCACCAACCTGCCAAGGAAAGGAGGTTTAAGCACAATCTCTGAAATTTTCATTTTTTAAGTTACCTGGTTCTAGTCCAATTCAGATTTTTGTAGTGTGATTTCTGTTGTTTTCTTTCCCACTGTTTCGTCGTGTTCTGATGCTGGGACTTGTTTACTATTATGAAGGGTGATGGCACTTGCATTCTCCCTGGTTGTGCGGGAAGCTTCCCTTTTCCAGCATCTAACCTACCCACTGTTGTTGCTAGTTGTTGGATTTGATTACTTACGTCTTTTATGCTAGCTTGTGTCTCTTGCTAAAACGCTTGCGTGTTAGTTGCTAAAGCTTTGACGATATCCTCTAATGACATACCTGAGCTTGATGCTTGATTTTGTGGAGGTGGGGTTGGTTTGTTGAATCCTGGTAGTCTGCATGGTTGTTGCCCATTATTTTGTGCATTCTGCTAACCATAATGTTATTGGTTGCTTTGCTATCTATATCTAAAATTAGGTTGATCCCTCTATCCTGGATTGTACTGATTAGAATATGGATCATGTCTCCTTGGTTGGTTAGCAAATCCAGTAACCGCAGTAACTTGAGGGCATGAACCTCTTGGAGTTGTGGGTAAGAATCAGTTGGATGTTCTCACGCAGCACAAATTCCACATGCTTTGTTGCTTTGCACTTATCCTAAAGCAACCTGTCTGAGGTTAATTCAGAAAGTTGGGATTTAATGTTTTGAGAACTAACCTCGTTAACCTTCTTTGGGATGTATTTTGTGCGTGCCCCAAATTGTTGAGAGTTTGTTACCATTTTAGAAATTAGGGCCCTTGCATCTTCTGGTGTCTTCACAACAAAGGCACCGCCACTGGCAGTATCAATCATGTTGTGGTCCATAGGTTGTAGTCCTTCATAAACATACTGTAACAGCAGTTGATCTGAAATTTGGTGGTGCGGGAAGCTAGCACAAAGTTGGTTAAATCGCTCCTAATACTCACACAAACACTCTCTAGGGTATTGTTTGATCCCGCTAATCTCCTTGCTAATTATTGCAGCCCCTGAAGCTAGAAAGAACTTCTCTAGAAAGGTCCTCTTCAAGTCATTCCATACTTGTATTGAGCCAGACGGTAGGTAATAGAGCCAATCTATCGCCTTATTTGTAAGTGAGAATGGAAAATCGTGCATCTTTATTTTCTCCTCTATTACACCGTGTGGTTTCATAGTTGTGCAAACTACATGAAAGTCCTTCAAGTGTTTGTGTGGTCTTCTCCTGCAAAACTATGAAAAGTAGGGAGTAAGTGAATTAAACCAGATTTAAGCTCAAATCTCACATTTATATTCAAAAATTCAATGCACAGTGGTTGTTGGATAACATCAGGTTGCCAATTGCCTTAATGTTTGTTGTGGTGCAGCCAACTGTTCTTTTGCGATAGTTAACTGGTTTTCTGCTTTAGAATTGCTATCAAGTGGGTTAGAATTTGCTTGACACTTTGCTCTTCTTGATGCTCTTTAAGGTTCTTTCAATTTTATGATCAAAAAGAGGTGTACCTGGTTGAGATTGTCTCAACATAAAATAAATTAGCTCACAAATTGAAATAAAAAAAAAACTCCCCAGAAATTTCCAAAAATAATTTTGAATAGTTAACCCAAACAAAGATTTAAAGTTGTAGTAGTAGGGAACCACTTGGTCTTATGTGAGCAATAATAAAAATTTAAAAAGGGGTTTTAGTGATTGGAATTGAATGCAAAATTAAAGTAAACAAGCTGGAATTAATTTATCAGTAATGAAAAGCTCAACTCTAGGGTTGACATATGGTCTATTATTTTTTGCATGTATAAAAATTAGTTACCCTCCTATTCCAATAATGACCTTACTTCTACCTAAATCTAGAAGAAAAATAGAATATTTCAGAATTGAACCAATCACAAGAACCGCGACTTAATTAATTCCTTAGTGAACAATTAATTAGATATTGGACAGCAAGATCTAATCAAAAGACACTAGCATAAAGTGCTGGAAATAAGTTATGCCAAGTAGCCAATCAAGAAATGCTTGAGAGATTAAATCTTGTCCTATCCTTTTTTAATCAATTAACCAGAATAAGAAATGCTTTTCTAATTAAATTGACTTTGGTTTTGATCTAAAACTTAATACACATGTGGTACAAGCATTAGAAAGCATTTAACAATTAAGAATTTAATCAACATGCGATATCAAATATGCAATTGAATTGACTAAGAAATCAAAGAAGAATTGGTATTGGAATTATTGGAGTATAAAAACAACAAATTACAACTCAGCATAATTTTTGAATCTTTGAATCACAATGTCTTCACTAGAACTGAATCAAAGAAAACTACTCACTCATGATTCTAAAAATTGGAAAAGGAATTAATAAAAAATGGTAAATAAATAAAATCAATCAGATGGATAAATCAAATTGTGTTCCTGTGTTTAAAATGAGAAGAGAATTAAAAGCTCCCAATAACAAAAAGCTGCCTTGTCTCCATGAAAAGCCTTTGCCGACCTCTCCTTTTCTTTGCATGCATGTATAAATATATATCTGAGTGGGTAGGCTAGGGTTTGTCTTTTTCTTTTATTCCAAACGTGATGAGCCCACATGGCCATATGGACTAAATTTTAGGCTAATAGCAACTAAGCCTCAAACTTTCATCCTTTTACCACTTAAGTCTTTACTTTTAATCTGTGCCAATTTAAGCTGCAACTCTAACTTTTTATCTATATCTTCGTATCAGTAACAAATCTATAAAATTATTCCAAATAGAGACTAATATATTCCAAATAATAATATTTGCTTATAATCAAAACGATTGACTGTAGGGAATAAATGTTTGACAGTTATTTTTCCTTATTCATTACTAAATTGTTAACTTTCAGTCAATTGATTTCAGGTGGAATGCTGAAACTTTATTGTATATGAAAAAGTGATTCTTTTTTGCAATTGGAAAGGCAAATCCTCGAAAATAAAGGTAATTCAAAAAGGGGTGGTCAAACTTAGCTTTTCAAAGTTGGAACTCAATAATTACACTCCAGTTACTGATTCTCTTTAGCGACTTAATTTTTCGATAAACCAAAATGTTATAATATGATTGGTTTCTTAAGGAAAGGAGCATCTAAATAAAAGCGTTAGGACGTGGATAAAGTTCATGAATCACAGGTTCAAGTATCTTTATGCTTATAAACAAGGATTGATTTATAAGTACCATATTACAAAGAAATTTTAAATGGTTAAACCGTAGAAAACTCATGTAAACATCATACATGCATACGTATATATGTATGTGTAGAAAGGAATATGCAGAACACCAAGAGAAACAGGGCGTAAAGCATAATGACAATTTTATAAAAGAGAGAGAAGTTTGTTTTGAAAGAAACTGTCTATAAATGTTTTCTTTTAGACGAAATTTAATGTTACATGGTTCAATGAGAATATTTTCTTCTCTCTTTTCTCATTTCTCATCACCTTTACAAAACGTAATGAAAAGTGAAAGCCAACTCAGGCTAATATTCTTATCCCTCAGCCGAGAAATGGGAAGGAAATGTGCAATAGTATAAGAATATCAAATATTGAGAATCATGGTAACTACAGAATCTATCGAATATCCTACAAATAAAATTGAACGAAAAGTGGTTAATTAGGTATGATGATTTGGTCATCAGATATGCGTGATGGTAAATGCCCACTTGTGGATTTATGGTGTTTTAGCAATATTGTAATGCAAACTGAATATGATTCCAAAACTTTTGTTTTTTTTTTCCGTATTAATTTCCACCTGAGAAGAAATATGACTGATCCTATCCTAATGAAATTCATCAGATTGTTGAAAACAATTCAACCATGCCTTTTGAGTTCCTAAAATTCTACTCTAGTCTTTTCTTTTCCTTTTTTTTTTTTGCAATTACTGGACAATCCAATATATATGGTTGAATTAAGAGAGATGACATAGTTGGGTTGGGAGACATATAGTTTGTTCCACGTGTATGCCAATACTGTGACGTAAGTAAGAGCCCATTCCTCTTGTTAAAAAGGTTTACGCAACTCCATATCAAAAATTTGAGAGCAAAAAACTACAAAGGAAACGGTTGCATTATATATATATATATAATTGAAGTGCGCGTACACGTTGTCTTCACTGTCTCATGAGAATGGCGTGCCTTTCTTTGTCAATTTCAATTTCTTACACTTTGCGCGCTTTGTCAGAATATCACTCCTCTTTTTCTTTTATCTTTTCCCTATCTCTATGCCCCTATCCTTTTTCCTAATTACCATTTGCAACCTCACACCTTATTGAGCATTCTTTCGAAGCTTGTGTTTTCTGGATATTATAAATTAGGGTTGAATATTTTATCAGGTTTTGAGAACATAATCGCTAATTGTCCGATTTGAGCAGGTATGGCTACTTGATTTATTCGAGTTTAGTTTATGTTGGAAATGTACCAAATCTTGTGATTAAAAGACAAGATCACCAATAACTAACAAGTACTTGTGCCTGTTATACTATTTTATTATTAGATAGAATTCAAACCATTGTGAAACAATATAAAGTACAATGATTCGTAAACTTATTAATACGTATTGTTGTATATTTTATCCGATTCCTATATTTTCAACTCATCTTGATACCAAGAAATGAAAACAAGATCAATTCATGAATCTTCGTTGAACTTACTGAATTATTTTTTTTACTCGTATCGTAGGAGTATCATGTCTTAAGTCTAATCTGTAAGCAATTAATTCTTGGTTGAACACAAATAGGAGTACTTATGCAAGTTGCAATCTATCAGAACATAATTATAAGGTCTGATCGAACAGAAACATTGTAAAAGATATCCCAAACGTGAGACAATTAATAATGTTAATATGAAGTGGAGAAAGATTAAAAATAATTATAAAATGAATCTCATATGCATTTAGATCATGACAATTATATTATGTATTAATTTCACCATAAATTAATACGTAATATTAGTTGTTAAATATACCCATTTTCAAGAATGTAACATAAAAATATATTAGATATTTATGTATATCGTTGTACGTGGGATATTAAAAGCCTTAAGAGTAAAAGTTTGAATAACTAAAAATTGTTTATAAAAAAAGGGTTACTAAATGGGACAATATTAAACCGTAATTAGGTTAATTATATATTAAATGCCCCTTTCTCTACAATAATAAAGTAGGACATAGCCTTTTTCTTGTTGGTTTTAGTGGGTTGAATGGCCAGTTCAAACAAGTCCACATACATTCCCTGGCAGTCTATTTATATAGAAGCCATCCACTTCTCACCACCGAGTACATGATTCAATTCAGCAAGCGGTATAGCTCAGGACGCACATTATCAAAAGCTGAGATTAACACCAACACCGAAGACAGGTAATAAAGAGAGAGACAGAGATGGAATGGAGGAAATGCTATTTGGATGTGATGCTCGTGCCTCTTAGCTTTCTGATCACCATAACTTATCATGCCTGGTTGTGGCATAAGGTCCGAGTCCAGCCCCTAACTACCATCATCGGAACAAACGCCACCGGTCGCCGTTACTGGGTTTCCGCCATGATGAAGGTGTGTATATAAGGATCCTCAAAATCCACGCAGCTTTACTTCTTATCACCTGAAACGACAACTTATATCATATGCAAGCTACTTTTATTTCTTTCCAGTACAATACATATACGTACACGAAATATAAAGTTTCATTAAGTCTAATGACAAGGTGACATCATCTAAATGAAGAAAAGAAGTTATAATAAAGAAAGTCATTTCCCTCACACATCTGGTAGAATAGTCTCTGTGGACTATAGCCACTGTTAGTTCGCGACTGGTATTAATAGAGGAAAACGATTGTTGATTCTCGCAATGTTCTTTTCTCCTTTTTACTTAAAAACAAGAGTCTTATATAATTACATTCACGATGGAATTCATGCGGCATGGTTATGCTTGCTATATTTCCTGAGCCGTTACGCTCGAATGTAGTGCTTGTTGTCACATGATTATCAAGTTGGATGTTCCTGGGTCTGAGAAACAAACGCTTACATGTGGAGGTTTATAACAGTTAACGTATGGCAAATTGAGCAATTTCAATACCTCGTGGCTTTTACTGTAGAGCTTAGGTGAAATAAACAATTGATTATATTGCATTACAAGGCTAGACGTCAAATGAAATGCCATACTTGGTCCCAAAACAGACCATTCATTTCAATTCAATTAAGCTTTTTCTTAGTTAATTTGGTAATGTTTTCTGGTTATATTTCCTAATTATGTTCACTTCACTATCTCCATATCTTACTAAAAAATGTCAATGGTGGCAACTTTCTTTCATCAATTTCCGCAAAAAGATATCCATTTAGTTGGCTGGAAGTCACCTCGAGAGATCGAACTAAAGTGGGATGTCTAGAAAAATAGAAAATTAGAAAGAAGACAGAAGACAGAAGGGTAGTTCAATAAAATATTAGTGTATTGGCCACTACACTTTTGTGCCCATACCTTTAGACGATTTACTACACCAAACAGTAATTTGCTGTCGTAACCTTTTACGATTTGTTGGCTTGAGCCAAGCTTTTCTTACAGATTGCATGCTTAATTATCTATTGATAAACTCTTTCAAAGTTTTCGGTCATAATCTATAGTCTTATTGTACCAAACGTCACACTGACATGACTTAAAGTCAGTTGTAGTGCCAACAATTTCACTGTAAGGCTAACGAAAGTGGTGACATAATTGGGCAGGACAACGACAAGAAGAACATATTGGCCGTCCAATCCCTTAGGAACTTGATTATGGGATCAACGTTAATGGCCACTACTTCAATCCTTCTGTCGGCTGGCTTGGCAGCCATTGTAAGCAGCACTTACAGTGTGAAGAAGCCACTAAATGATGCCATTTACGGAGCTCACGGCGAGTTCATGGTAGCCTTGAAATATGTGACACTTCTAAGCATTTTTCTCTTCTCATTCTTTTGCCATTCTCTGTCGATTAGGTTCGTGAACCAGGTTAATATACTCATCAACACACCTCCAGACCCCATGTCCATTGTCACTCCTGACTACGTTTCGGATCTCCTAGAGAAGGGTTTTCTTCTAAACACCGTGGGAAATAGGTTGTTCTATGCTGCAATGCCTCTCCTGCTATGGATATTTGGGCCTGTTCTGGTATTCTTGTGCTCCGTTACTATGGTTCCAGTGTTGTACAACCTGGATTTTGTGGTGAGGAATGGAAAGGGAAAGATGGATGTTAATGGAGATAGGGACTTTGTATAAAACTACACAATGTTGTCATCAGTAGCTATTTAGTAAAAATAGGCTTTAATGCCCATATATGGACAACTTTTTGTGTGCGGAGATATAGAGATGGAATTGTTCATAAAAGATCTATCGAGGTTAGATACAGAGATGGAATTCAAGATAATTAAATATGCCTCAAGAATGTGTATTGTGTGTCGAGTTGAAATACATTGAAAGCCGAAGAAATTTAACCTTGTTTCGCATAATTCTTTTCTTTGTTTATAATCAATTAGCTATGTTTTCTAATAATAACTTAAATTAAGAGAAAATCCTACTTAAGCTTGTAAATGGGCTGGGCCCGACCAAAAAAAATGTGGGCCAGGCAGGTTGGAATGACCCGACCCGTGGCTCGGTCCAGGCGGGGCAAAACAGCCCATGGTCGATGGGCGGGCCGAGGCCAACCAGCCCGTAGACAGGTCTGTAGCCCGACCGGCTAGCCCGCCCAGGCTACGGGTAGCCCTTCGGGCTTCAGTTGGTCCGATCGTTTAATATATTTTTTAAATTTTTATATATTGATTTTAAGACAATTTCAAAAAGTTGTAGTTGTATTTTTTAAAATTCATAAATTATAAATTATATATTGATTTTAAGACAATTTCAAAAAGTTGTAGTTGTATTTTTTAAAATCCATAAATTATAAATTATAGCATGATCATTTATAGTAAAATGTAAGAAGAAATCACCTATAAATTATACAATTTATATAAAATAAAAGATATAAAATACGAACCAATTTATATTTATTAAAAATATGTAGTAATGATAATGTTGCATAATTATTCCTTACAAACAAGTTAATTCAATTTAATTTTGTAACTTTATTATAACAATTAATTATAATGTAAATGTAAAAAAGTTATTATCTAACTATGATGAATTTATTTCAAATATTATTTTTAAGTGTTTAATAAATTATTATATTTCTTTTTAATATAATTTTTAAAAAATACATTTATTAATATTATTGTCTTTTCATATTATATCTATTATTAAATAATCATTGTAAAAATTTATATTTTTATTACACATATTAAAAGAAATTAATTAATATGATAATTAATCTTAACACATTTAAACTTTTTATTTTATTTTT
>JAOQMS010000180.1:22511458-22530001 GCA_027563885.1 Erythroxylum longipes | reverse complement strand
GATAAAACGATAATGGTTAAGGTGTGCTCTTTGGGAGATAAGCATCACGTATTAGGTTATGCTGCATGCAAGTTGGATTTCGGAAACAGGGTCTAACACTTTTGGTATCAGAGCAAGCACGAGTTAGATTCCAGAGACGGGGTCCAACACATATCATATTTCATAAAATGTTCACTTTTTTTCTTTTTAATATATGTATTATATCACAACTTTAAATTATAACAACATATAATTATGATATAATAAACTTATTAATTTTATCAAATATTAAATTACAAAATATTTATGCCTTTTTATTTAAACCACTTAGTATTTCATTTAAATAAAACTATATGTCATTAAATGAAAGCGTAATATCACTAACTTCTTAATGTTTTAATTAATATTTTAAGTATAATGACTAATGAGCTAAATATTAACACAATTTGTCTAAAAAGTCATTAAGTCACATTTATATTGAAAGGTGCTACATACATTTGCATATCATTAATGAGAAAATATATTTTAAAATTAAAATCTTGAGATGTATTTATTGGTATGATTAATTAGGAAATTTAATTCAACTAATTAGAAATTTGTATGAAAAGTCATTAAGTTAATAGTTATAGTTAAGAATTTCAATTCAATTACTTACGAATTTTTAATTTTCTTAAATAATTTATTAATTATTATAAGAGAGAATTGATAAAACTAAATTCATTAACTATAGAAAATTTTGCTACACACAAATGATTGTCTAAATCATTTTATAAAAAAGATACAATTTACAAAATTAGCAGCTGGATAGATTAGAGAGTGGAAACTAAGATAGCATCATCTAATTGACTAATTGTATATGTTGGTAAGATCGTCAATAGTTTGGATCCAATTATCTGTATGTACAAACATTATATTTAGTAATATAATATTAAAATAAAAAGAATATTTAATAATGTAATATTATATAAAAGGAAATTTAAAAATACCTTCATCTTCATATATTTGATTAAAATAACCTTTAATTGGTCGATTAATCTCACTAATCCCCTTTGTATTAATATCTGTGGCTGTAGGAAAATAAAAAACACAATATTAAGTAAGATATAATGACTCAACCACTAGTACTAAATGCAAACTCTGAAGCAATGGTTGATGATAGAATAAATAACAAGTCCTATATAATGGCTTGCAAGATTGGATAATTATGTGCAGATGTCTTTCACCATGACAATATGTCGAACGACTCACCTTCAGTTTCAAGAACACAATATTCCAAAAAAATATTTATCTAAATCGTATTGTAAGAAATCCCAGCCCTTTTTTCTTTTAAAAAATTTGAAAAAAAAATCTGTCAATAATGAGTCAAAAGAAAGGATCGAACTTGAAACTAAAGTTGAAGTTGAACTGCCTGCAACACTATTAAGATCCCGATCATGAGTTTGTTGCATTTTGACTTCAAATCATTAAACAATTGATAACATAATTGTTTTATGGCATGTAGACGCTCTTGAGCTTCACCAGATATAAATATATTCAACCTCGTCCATCTTATATCTCGGGTCTAACACATATAATACTGTAACAATATCTCTAACCTTAGACCAATGAGAATTAAACTTCTCCGTCATCTGCTCTGCCATAGTCCGAATCACTACATTGCAGTCAAACATCTACAATGATAAAACATGCCTTATGTTGGACATGCTGCTAGAAATATCATGTGAAGTTGGATATTTTGTTCTTGAGAATAATTCAGTCTAATTATTGAATAATTTCAACTTCATACAAAGTTCTCTAGTCAAGTCCCATTAATCCTCTGATGGTATGCAGGTATACTAAGAATCCCTTTTGGCTAGTCTAATAAATAGCTGAGCATATGGGATTAGCGACTCCAACATCTTAAAGGTTGAGTTCCATCTAATAGGACAATCCAAAACCAACTTCTTTGAATCTGGAATGTATAAAATTTGTGCAACCTCTTCAAAAGTTTCAACTCTTTTAAGAGTTACACTCCAACATAAAAATACTATTTAGAATCCACTCTATTGCTTCCTTTATCGTCTCCAACCTAACCTTCACAATCAAGTTGAGAATATACACAAAACAACGCATATGAAATAACTTACCTTCGACCAATAAGCTCCCAACCCGCATCTTACCCTTCAACTTCTCAATCATAGCATCATTTGTGCTACAATTATCGGTAATGATGGAGGATACTTTGTTGTCGATGTTCAAATTCATCAAACAGTCTTTCAACACATTTGTCAATTTTTCATTTGTATGCGGTGTCAACACATAAATGAACCTATCATGAAAAAGCATACCAACATGAATCATAAATTCATCAAATAATGAAAAAGTAAATGATAATAATATTAAAGAATATAAACTACCTCAAACGTCTATTGCATAACTTCCAATCATTATCAATATAATGTGTCGTCACTGCCATGTAACCCTTCTTTTGGTTATCGGCTATCCACATGTTCATTGTTATGGAAATTCGACCTTGAACACTTGACAATGCTTATATTGTTTCTCTCTTTTTATCCTCATAAATTTTGAAAATATCATTCCTCAATGTATTTCGACTTGGAACCTTGAAAGTCGTTTAGATTGAATTAAGAAATATCCTGAATCTCTTGCTTTCAACAATAGACAATGGTTGTTCATCTCCAATAACCATATTAGCCATCAAAATTCTTGATCTACTATTGTCAAAAGTTGTTACGGTCATTTTATTCTTTCCTTTCATAAGGTTAGGGGTCAAAAATGTTTGACCTCTTAAAACTATCTTCCTTCTGGCACATAATTCTGTATGTCTCTTTAAATTATACGTTCTACCTTTTGAACCACTTGACTACAACTTACAACAATAATTGTAGTCTGATTTTTCAATTCAGTCGATCGATATAGTCTTCTTAAAGTGATTCCAAACTTCATTTTTATATTGACTAATTTGAGCTCTATTTGAACTTCTATTGTCATTTGGTGTCGAAATAGAAGTTTCCACTTTTACCTCCAGCAATTGATTAGAACTCTTAACTGAAGGAATATGTTCATCCATTTGACAAAAAACATATAAATACTTGAGGTTAGAAATAAAATATTGCAATTCATTTTTGTATTTGATATGTAATGTTTTACCTCCTCTTTTTGGGTTAGTTTTATGGAAATTGAAAGATATTGATCTTGTAAATCATTACTTAAACATGGAAAAAAATAGGTAAATTACTGAGATGCAGCATCTTAAGGGAAAGGAAAATAGATTAGGTTAGGATTTCTAAGTAGATAGATATTTTGTAATGAAAATAAAATGCTGACCTTTCCTAACGAAAAGTCCATAGTCGTAAATGGATTTGAAAAATATGCAAATCTAGAAAGGATGGTCAGAGCAATCACACTATACATCTAAAATCACAGCCCTCACTCTCCTCCTTATAGCGTAGACTAAAACCTCAAAGATAAGACCACCATTCACGCTATAGAAGACTGATCCCCATAGACTAAAACACATGATCCATAACTAATTGTGTGTGTCTAATTGGTCAGCTAATTTATTAGAGCGGTTTGTTTTATTTAAAGGTAGTCCAGGGAAGTTTCTCAACTTATATGTTTATGGTGTAAAATGGTTTATGGAAAGGGATTTATTTGACACTAAGATTCTACACAAAATCTCACCATAATTGCAACTAAATGCACCAATTTAATTCTTAATATTAATTTTATCAAACACTTCAAAAAACATATTTTTATCAAACACTTTCGGTGCATCATGTAATCTAGTATTTTGGAATAAAGAAATATGAACTACAACAAATAATAAAGTGGAACTTTTATTCATGTAAAAAAGGTCTAATTACAATATGTATGAGAGCTAACATCATCTAAGTACCCCATGCATATATTATCCACTTTATAGATAAAACAGTCAATAATTATATATAGTTATATATATCCCAAATGTTAAGGGATGTATCTAAATCTTATAGAAGTAATATAGTTATTTGGCAATTATTATGCATGTCTGTGTAACATAACTTTTAGATTGGTTGTTTGACACTAACAGATATAACTGAATTGTCAAATAGCTTTCAGAGTAACTACCACTACTTGAGTCAACTATGAAGTTAGAGTGATTATGAACTCTCTAGAAAATGTGTATTGCACTGTCACTTAGTTAATAAGATCGTGCACAAATTGTAAAGGTCAAATTCTTAATGCCTTCATTTAAGTTTTATTAGAACATTTCACCAATACTTGTTAGTTTTGGTGGTTAGCATATAGTACTAATTTATTTTGCTGCTAAGTTTACCTGAATGCACAAGAAAATTTCATTTACTGTTCGTACTAAAAGGAGCCAACATCTTTATCAGGGAGTTCTCAAAGCTCCTAAAGGAATTTTGACTCCTATTATGTTTTCGTTTAAGTTAGTGAAATCTAGTTTTATCAATGCTTGTAAAACCTATAATCTATAGTAATAGGTGTCATTTGAAGATACAATATGGTATCCAATTGTTTACAGTAATAGGTAGACACATGGATCAATTTCTTAATTTCCGTTTTGGATCAGTTTTATATCAAAAATTGAAAATATATACAAACTGTTAATTTCTTCTACCTTTTATACTATTAACCCAAACTATCTTTGCACAGAGATGAATGGTGTTACTACCTTTAATTTCATACTCCAATTCAACATAACTGCAGAGAAGCATAACTCAACTTTGAAGTTGAACTTTATCATGGAAAAGATGAATGCAACATAATACCAACTACTTAATATGATATGCTTCTGTGCTCATTTAATTGAGCAATTAATAAACTAATCCATTGATGAGCAAGAAAATATGATCCGAGAAAAATGAGATGGTATGACCATGTTTAAGCTGTCAACTCAATACTAGAGCTATTCTAGAGCTGTGAACTCAATACTAACCCGGGGTTAATAGAAATAGAAGATGAAAATACTAACACAGCAAGAAAGATGGTTTGATTAATATCTGCAGCATTTCATCAAACACATTGCAAACATTATCCCATATTCCTAATATTAACATACAAAGTTCTCAAATTAGCCACATCACATCTCAAGACAACCAATAAAACCAAAATGACGAAGAGAGAATGAGAGCTTACCTTCGATGTTTCCACGACAGATGAAATATGAAGAAGAAGATCAAAGGAACAAAGTGAAATGAAGAAGAAGAAAAGAGAAATGAGTGAGTTCTCGAGGACGAAGGGAGTTCTCAAGGAGACTGTGAGACTGTCTGTTTTCGGGGACGAAGGGAGATGGAGGTAGGTAGGAGGCTGATGGATAGGTAGGGGCGAGCATGCGACGATGCAAAGGAGGAAGGCAGTAGGTAGCTGGGTGGCAAGGTGGGCGTGGCGTGTCTTTCGTTTAATAAGAGGCAAAACGTTGTTGTTTTACTTACAAGAAAATGATGTCGTTTTGTCTCGTATTTTATTAACTGTCTTGTTGCAAAATGACGTCGTTTTACTTTTAAAGCAAAATGATGTCGTTTTATCAGTGGAACAAATATTTTAAACAAGAACAAAATTATGTAGTTTTGTAACAAAAAATGACATTGTTTTGTTCGTGGCCCTCGATCAAGCCACAAGCCACAAGAAATAGGTCGGGATGCTCGGCTCGGCCTGACTACTTTGGCCCTTAGCCCGTGACCCGTGGCCTAGCACGAAATGCCACTGGTAATATCCAGCTAGCCCGTGATTCAGTTTGATCAGGCGAAACCTGTTGACCACGGACTAGGTTGAGTTTATTTTGACATGTCTAATCCTAGTAAGAGAAATACAAGGTCTAAGTCATGAAAAAGGTGGAAGAAGGAAACCTAACTAGGAGGTTACATGTGTTAGAGATTAATGAGTGGAGGAATTTAGATGTTGTTCATAGTATTTAAATATAATTAATATTAGAAGAATATAGATATTTACAAAATATCTAGACAAAGATAATAATTTATTGTACAAAGTAAATATTAGAATGTGTTAGTAATTATAGCTAATTAAAATGTGTGACTATAATTAACTTAATACACCTATAAATATTTATCTATCTTCTTGTCTCATATACCAAGAAACGAGTTTAAGCATTTAAGAGTAGAGCTTGTGAGGATTCTAATCGTATAGCTTCTAAGTTAAAAATTAATATTTGCAAATTATAGATAGAAAGCATTTGTATTACAACTTTTCTTTTCACTTATAATAATATTTTATGTGTTTCATATTTATTCTAATTTTAAATTAGCACTTATAATAGGTCCTTTACATTAGAAAAATAAGTTAGATATTATTCACTTTGTGAAAATACTTGGTATTACTCACACGTAGAAGTCTTGTTTACATGAAATAGTAGAAGCTCTTTCTCTTAAAACAAGTAGTTTAGGATAGAAGAAACGACGACCAAATTTATGATTAAGAAATTCAGTAGGAATAATTTATCATTGTGAAAATTGAAGATGAAAGCTATAAAGAATAATTTTGACAAACATTAGCAAAAGGTTAACCAACTTTATATATGACACTAAATACACTACAACAAAATTGGCAAAAGGATACATTTTGTTTGCTATGATTTTAAAATTATAGCTAAAGGTCAACCTTTCACGACGATTTTCAAAGGGTTAATTTTTCGCAATGATTTTAAAAATCATCGCCAAAGGGTTAACTTTAGCTATAATTTAAAAAAATCATCTCGAAAAGTTAACTCTTTTGCAACCATTTTCAGTCAACCTTTAGCTATGATTTTAAAATCATAGAAAAAATGTATGATCTATTTGATGGGTGTTTTTGAGTTAAAATGGAGGTGAAAATTATGAGGGATTAAGTTAAGAATGATGAACTATGCATAAGATGTTGAATGTAGTAAGTAAAGAGTGAGAAATATAGAAAAGTGCAGGAAAAAAGGGTAGGCCACGAGTGGCACCCATCCCACGATCGTGGATAGATGTATTGGCTTCTATCATGATCATGGGGAGGAATCCCGCGATCGTGGGCAAGGTCTGGGAATGGCCATAAACGTGAGTTCTTCTTCTTTAAGTGATGTTTGAATCAACAAATGATAAGGTACTTTCCTATGGTGCATTTGGGCTTGAATGAGGCTTGAAATGAACCTAGTTTGATGATGGATTAAATGATTAAATGTGTGATATTTTTAGGATGATAATTGAATTTAAAAATAAAGAATAGATTGATGATATAAATGTAGCAAAAATCTAGAAAATTGGAGATGTTATAGAAAAGAAAGTGATATTATGAATGTTAATGTGATTTAAAGGAGATGAGTAATGTGTATTAAGTACGAATGAATGAAAACTTGGATGTTATGTGATCATATAATGCTAGAACAATATTGGTGAAAGATGGATTGGAGTTTAAAATAATCAGCTATATTTGAGTTATGAACCTAAGTGCAAGCTAGACATACACAAATGATGATGTTTAAATGATCAAGAGATATGATTAAGGATATATATGAGTGTGTATGTGTATGATTGAATACTAATGTGACAGATCAAAATTAGTAATATGTGAAATGTGTGTGTATTACTTGAACATAGATACATAAGATTGAACATCACCCTCCAGACGTTTCCAGATCATAAAAGAAAATGCTAATCTAGAGCGTACTTTGAGTCAACTTAAATGGTGTCACATTAATTGATTGTTTATGTTTAACTTTCTGTATCGTGTATATGATAATTTTGGATATTGATAGTCTGAGGTATTTGATGCATGATAATCGTATTGGAAGTGCATCATGGAATATGAATAAGAAGGAAATAAGTGTACTCAACATGATTGTTGAATGTTGGACTTAGGTCTGATGAAATTGAAATTTGAAAGCGATTGTTCATGATAAATGAAAGTGAATGATTGCATACGACGTGATAATTGATGCATTTCATTACATGATATACATGATCAGATAAAGATAGTTATGATCGGAGTAGCTACTGAAAAAGAACTTAAATCTCAGAATGTGTAAAAAGCCACAAGCTCACTATGTATAATGAGCCTTGTATCCCTGACGAATACGGGACAATTATCAATGAAACCAATATCTACAATAGATACGTAACAGTGAAAAGGTACTCAGTCACAACAAAATAACAACTAAAAGTTAGTCACATGTGCATTGCATATATGTAAATTGATGTATTTAAATGAATGATTGAAATAAGTTATATGAACTGTTCCAAAACTGATATGTGAAATGATGTGCAATATCTGAATATGTGAATTGTTTGTGAATAAGAATATGTGAATTGTCTGTGAATCTGAATATGTGAACTGCCATAGTGCTTAATACAAGTGAGTCATCGATGATAGTTCTCTTACTGAGTTCGCAGAACTCACCAAAAACGCTATTTTTCAGGCTCAGAGGTGATATCCAGTTAGACAAATTGGAGTACAGTCACTGAATTCAGACATGAGCTAGGGGTTGGGATCAATTTACACCTGCATAAGTCTTCAGTTATTTTTTTATTAATAATTATATTTTGCAACTACTGTACAATGTGTATGTGAATAATTCTGTTATGTAATGACTTTATGAATAGAAGTGTTTTGTAAATGAAATGATTTAAATTGAACATTGATTTGCTTAAGATGTGTTTGCAAATGATATGGGCCATGAATGATTTTAGATATGCTTAAAAATGTATTTGATGAGTGAAAAGCAAAAAATTTACAATGAGTTGACTGACTGTCCTAATATGCCACTCTCGTAGAGTATGTTCTCGAATACCGTCGGTATGTTCGAGAATATGCCCTATGAGTGTGGGGCGTTACAAATATGGTAATTAGATTAGCATGAAATAAGGTTCCATACAAGAGCATGAATTCAGGAAAACTTAAAGGGTAAATGATGTTTTAAGTATGTGGAATTCGTAGAGAAAAGAAGGAGATAAGGCAAGGCATGATCGTGGCATTCAGTGCACGATCGTGGCCCGGTTACTTGGGTCTGTTATGATCATGGCCTATTGCACAAGCTTCTATCATGATCGTGGGAAGGTCCACCACGATCGTGGGCAGGCATAAAAAATGAAATGTTGTCTTTTAAGTGATGTTTGAAACAACTAATGATAAGGTACTTTCCTATTATGCTTTTAGGCTTGAATGAGGCTTTAAATAAACCTAGTTTGAGGTTAAATAAGTGATTAAAATTTTAATATGTTTAAGTGGATAATTGAGGTATAAACCTAAGTGAAAACTAGACATATCCAAGTGATAATGTTTGAATGATCAAGAATTACGATTTAGGAAAACATACCTGAGAAAGTCATTAAGCATGCATTGCATATAATATATATACATATATGTATGATTGAATACTAATATGATTAAACAATTTAGTAATGTGTAAATGTGTGTGTGTGTTGCATGGTATAGAAGAACAAATAGATTGCCAGCATCCAGACATTGCTGGGACGTCGAGGCAATAGCTATCTGGAGCTTATTGTGAGTAACCTAGATGTTCTCACTAGGATTGATTGTAATTGCTTAAATTTTAATTATTGGACTAATGCCTATGTAAATATGATAATTCCAAACATTGATGGTCCGAGGAGTTCGATAATTGGGAATGTATTGAAAGTGTTCTTATTGAATGTGAATATGACATAAATAAGTGTTCTTAACAAATATGTTGAATGTCAGACTTAGGTCTGATGAAAATGTGAAAAGTGAATGTGTATACTGAATGAAGTGATTGATTGCTTATAATGTGAATTGATGCATCTCATTGCATTGAAATGCATGATCAAATAAAGGAAGTTGTGACTAGAGTAGCCAATGAAAAAGAGCTTAAAGCTCAATAATGTGTATAAAGAGCTACAGGCTCACTAGTAAAATGAGCCCGGTATTCACAATGGATACGAGACAATTATCAATAAACTCGGGATCAACGATGAATACGGGACAGCTAAAAAGTGATTGGTCACAACAAAGTAATAACGAGAGTGAGTCACATGTGCACTGCATATATAATTTGATATGTATGAAACGAATGATTGAATTGAGTTGTTGAATTGTTCTGAAACAAAAATGTGAAATGATATTTAATAATTGATTATGTGATCTGTCTGTGAATTGAAATGTGAATTGTCATTATGTATGATATGAGTGAGCAAATCGATGATGGTTCGCTCACTCAGTTTGCAAAACTCATCAAAATTGCAACGTGACTTTTTAGGTACGAGAGAGGAGACTTAGCTATTAAGACGTTCTAGAAGAAGTCTTATACTTACATTTTGGAATCAAAAAATGACTTAAAGGTCGGTCACCTGAGATTGAGGAGTTAGATAGAATATTTTATATAGTTCTCATTTCATGTATAATGTTTTAAAAGAGCAGTAGACTCTTATAAACATTTTGATACTGTGTCTATATAGATTATGTATGAAAAGCTACAGTGTATTATGTTTTATAAATGAAATGGGAACGTTTTGTTATTTTGGAAAATTGTGTTTTATGTATGATGCCATGTAAGTGAATGTAACTGCGCTAATATGCCGCTTCCACAGGGTATGTGCCCGAATATTCTTAAGATGTTCGGTTATGTGCTCGGTGAAAGTGGGGTGTTACAGGTGGAGTGTACAATAAGACTTTCATTATTGATTAATTAATTATTTTAAGTTAAAAGCATAGTTTTGGACAACCCATTACTTGTGTTTTGGACTTGTTTTAGTAAGATGAACTTTTTTTAACTTTCAGCTAATTTAATTTAAACCTTTTAGAATTAATGTATTGTATTTTAGAAATATTAATTTGAGCTTTACTTATTTTGATGAGAGCCCATGTTTTAAAGGCCTTTTACGTATTTAAGGTTGCTTTTTTTAAAGAGATATAAATACCTCATAATAAACATTATTTAGGGATTTTTTTGGTGAATAAAGAATTCTTTAAGGGAGAAATTTTTGTCTTCTTCTATTGCATCAAGAATATAATTCTTATCAAATTAATCTCTTGTGACGAATTCTCTTCTTATTTTCAAGTCAATCTTATTATATGCGTTTTCATTCATATAATTGATTGGGAGTTCATTAGGGTTGTGGATTTCCTCTTATTCATGTTCTATCCAAAGTATGTATTTAAGGAGTTTCGACTTTTTCAACCTTGAGGTTCCGTATCACATTGCCTCTGGGGACGTTAAATTTTTCACTTCCATTGCCATAAGAAGTATTAACTATTATATGAAGATTTTGAACTATCAAATAGCTAAATACAATCAATCCTCTAAAAAATGGTTGATCCGTCGCTAATCAAACGAAGCCTATGTTAAGTTCTAGCTTATCAGATGAACTTTAATTATATGTCCCCATTTGACAATTAACAGACTGCATTAACTGTTAACTGATTCTATGTGCGATTAGCTGAGAGTAGATTATATCAACTAATTTAACCATCGAATAATATCAGTTGTTTATTAAATATATTTGGTAAAATTAGTTGTTTAATATTAGGCATATATGAGTAAAATAACTCAAGAGAACATGACTTAAAAAAATATCTTACATAGGTGACTTTGAAAAATTGCATATAGTTATTGAAGAGATGAACTTGTTAACTACAGTATTTCTAAGATATGATAATGAGAAAATATCATATCAAAACTCAGTTATCTGAACATAGTAAATCAAGTTCAAATAAAGAATTAACATCCTTGTATATTTGTAGTAAAATTTGAAATAAGATTACTGTATTCTTGTTTTGTTTGTTATGGTTTTTACAGGACCTCCATCTCAAGTTATGTAAAGAAGTCCCGTTTACCTATACTATTTCATTATCCTTGAGGAATTTATGCAGCTCTTTCCATTTTCATCTTCATTTAAAATCGACATTCTATTCCTAACCTATGACTGGAAAATTATAGCTAGAACATCTAATAAGAGTTGTGAACACAACATTTCATATGCATTCTAAAACAACTGTAGAAGTCTCAAGATCCTCCTACAAAAGTCTTTTAATTTTACTGCATAAAACATCTGTGGAAGAACTCAAAGGGCACAATCATATTTTCATATTTAAAATTTTTGCTGTCGGAAGAAAACGCTCCTATATCTCCATCAATAAAATATCAAATTCCTTGACTATGATTTGAAGTTCGTTCCCTAAAATGGCGCTCTATCGTGATATCCTATTGTTTCAAGTGTTGACCACCTGCTTTCATTCATAGGCTGTAATCAGAGCTATAATGTGTTGCAGTTCCGGTGTGGACAAATCATCGAGTTAATTACTGGCATCTTTGTTTTCCTTTCTTCCATCTTTATGCAGGTCGAAGAGTCACCCACAGCAACTCGTCTGCTGATCTCATCACTGAAATTCTAGATAAACAAAACTTGAAACATCTGAGGAGCTTCAAACTAGATGCAAAGGGAAATGTGCCTGGACACGACAGCAAAAATTGAATTCCAAGTAAACGAACTTAAACCAATCTGCAATGACCATCTTTTGATAGCACAAACTCAGCAGTAATAGACTAAGAAAACATGGAAGAGCAACATACTTCAATTTCCTTTCTCGCACTTTACATGAAAAACAACTAATTGTGAACCTAATGGATTACAAGCATTAATGTATGAATATATACACAAATATCTATATTGATGTTCAATCTTGCAACACCACAAACAAATGGCTACTTCAATTTATCGTTCTCTTTTATTTGAAACAAGAATAGGTGACATGTTTCATAATGCTTCCCCAAACACACTAGGTCTGGAACATGCATAAGAAAATCTAGATGGACCGAGACCAATAAGTGATGGACCATCAACTCTTTCCTTCTGAATGTCATCTTTGATATGCAAGAAATCACAATTAGCTATTCTAGACGCCGACGATATTTCTTGTTAAGCCGACACTTTATCAACCAAAATTGAATATATAAACTACATTGCAATAATATAGGTTAAGAAACTGGCTTCTTGCCTCCACATCTAAAAGTGGAAAGAATGAGACTAGTGAAATGAATCAACAGTATCATTCTTGTCTGACTCAGATAAAGTACGATCATGACCAGTGATATAAAATGTTTGGAACACAAGATGAGTGAACAAGAACAGAGCAGAAAATCAAGTCTAAAATTATACGACCCAGAAGAGCTAACTGCCATCCTAAGAGGATTATGACAGAATTTCAAGATGCCTGTGAATTCCAGAAAGAAGGCACTTTACTATTCTTATAATCCAAAGTTGTCCAGTTATTTGATATGGATTCACATTATATGGGCATAGAAAAAGGGAACAACTGCTGAAGTTACTCCTTTGTAACCATAAGGTCACAGGTATAAGTCATGGAAATAGTCTCTTTGTAAAAATACAAAGAAAAGGCTGCATATATTATGACTCTTCCCAGCAAAGCGGGGAGCTTGCACTGGCTATGTTAACTTTGACTTAGAAAAAGGGATGATAAAATTAAGTTGAAATTAGACTTGAGAAGAAATAGGTTCTCTTGAATTGGACTATAAATTTAATGCAAACCAATAAATGACAAATCTAACAACTAAAACAAACCAATGAATAAATGAGATAAAATAAAGATAACAAAATGTAGGAATTTATATGTTGAATTAAATACACATTTTAGTCTTTAAACTCGGCGTCTGCCAAAATATGGAAAAACATGACTAAAAGGAAGCCGCTTCCCTCAATTCTTATTGGAAAATGCCAAACTTCACAAGTTCCTAATACTTATCTCAAGACTAAATATATAATAACTTACACATGAATTTAATTTGCAGATATGTATGCTCCACCCCATCCCTATTCATCCAAGCTCTCCATCTGAATGTTGCTTTTTAAAGGCACGTATTCTCCAAGATATCCACCAAGTTGTTCATGTAATGCACTCTTATCAATCCCTTGATGATGATAGCTCTTGCAAACATAGTAAAACACGCTCTGCACTAACAAACCCACCAAATTAACAATCACCAAAACCCCAACCAAAAACCCACCAACAACAATCTTCGTAAAGACTCCATAACTATATCCACCGTTCACGACCACATATCCAAAAATCCCTGCAATAACCCAACAAACAGTTAAATACGCAAAAACAAGAGCCGAAGCCATACGAGTCCTTCCCTTAAGCAACTCATAGCTCTTCTTCATAGCCGTAAACCCATAAACAGGCTCCAAAACAGAGACCACACTAGCCAAGTGCCAAAGCGCAGTTATATACACATGTACAACGAGGAAAAGCACGAATATGACAAGCGAAGCGAAAAGCAGCAATAGGGCGTTATTGCTATCGAGGGCAACGATCAAGACAACCAAAAAAGCAAGGAGTAGCGAGTTGTAAACCACCATCATCAAAGCAACCCACAAGAAGGTGATAAAAAGACGCTTAAAAACCTGGGGAATCGCAGACATAGTGTTGGAGAAGGAGACGGGCTTTGATGTGTAGAGAGACGCAACAGTGAAGACAACAGCAGCTGTGGATAGGAGAGAGAAAGCGAAAAGAAAGATGACGTAGCAGAACTGAAACACGAGGAGCAGAGTCCAATCATGGCGGGCAACATTGGGATCGAGAAATGGGTGGTTTTCGAGTTGTGAAACAATAGGGTGGGTGAAGAGAGAGTGGGCTAAGATTGCAAAAGACAGAGGGAAGATCAAGGTTAGGGTTACGAGATAGAAAGTTTTGGGAGATTGTTTTGGGATTGAGACAGATTCTCTGAGGATGTCGGGTATGGTTAAGAACTGGAGCTGCTCCGGAGCTAGATCCATAAAGAACTTGATCTAAAACTGAAATAGAAACAAGACACAGGGAAGGGAAGCGAGGAAGGTTGGCAATAGATCGACAGAGAGAAGAAATTGTGATCTAATTAATTAGATTTGTTACTTAAAGAAGACAAAAAAAAAGGGGGGTAGAAGCAGTAAGAATAAGATGGCAGCTGACCGACCTTGGTTTGTCATCATGGGTTTGGGCCTCTTTTCATTAGTTCGGTTGTAGTTTTGGTTTCGACTGCCTCTTGTTCTTTCCCAATGGCTTATATGTATGCTTATATTATAAGGCGATAACCACCCTCCTTTTCCCTCCGATTTCTAGCAGTAGTATTCGATCGGCTTAACCACACTCCATTTCCTTCTAATTTCTAACAGGAGTATTCGATTAGCTTTACATGTCACAAAACTCAAAGCCAGGTTATAAATATCTATAAATTGTTACCTAATGGATGAAGGTTAGAAGTCTGATGATCTAGTAAAAGTCCCTGAAAATAACTGGCACGCAAACCCAGGCTGACAGAATCATATTCCATCTTTCTTACTAACCTAAATTTCAACTTCTTTCCTAAGTTCTTTTACAGTCATGATATGCACTTTGACCAATAACTACAGGTCTACAAGATAAATCAGAAGTGCTCCTCTTGGCTTTCCTTTTTTGGTAACTCAAAAGACCACGAGACTTGGACAAGTTGGACATAGTAATTTGTGACGCACTATGGTAATTATGAGTAGGACTTAATTAGGGCCTTACTACATAACATTTTAATGTAAAGAATATATACGTAATTTGAGTGTATAAAAAGATAAAAAGGTAATGTAATAAATGAGGACAAAGTTTTCATGAGAAATTCCATATTCTAACTTTGATCGACAACACGAACCATACACATTCCTATGTTGGTCCCGTGTTAGCAATGCTAATTTCTAGAAAAAATTACGTTACGTGGTAAAGAACAACATAACTACTACGCAGTCCAATATTAGAGCCATGTTCCTGAGGTTTATTTATATTCTTATAATTGATTGAATTAAATGAAGGTGAGTTAAAGATTCAATTATTTGATTCATGCATTGAGATTCAAGAGTTGAAATATTCTTCCTAGGTTAGGGTATGCTTTGCCCAAGCAATGCCGAGAGTTCATACGCAAAACTACAAGATAGATATTCCCCCATTCCCTTATGTACTATCTACAGAGACTAGCCTCCCATTGCAGTTTTAACCGTTTCTATTTACAATTATGTTTCCTCCTTTTTGTCCAATAATTCTCTTTCTTTCTTATAGAATAAACCAGTAACGGTTTATTCCCACCATAGTGCCTACGCTCGTTATCATTGCCTCCCCCTAATTGACAAACCTTGTCCACAAGGTTTAAGTCAAGAAATTGACCACGGAAATTTGAGCAAGATATCCAAGTAGCCGCATCCTCATTTTTGTCCTTCCATTGAACCAAGAGTTGATGACAAGGAATCTCCCCGGTTGTCGAAGCTTTAACGGACGGAATGTTAGCAGGAATGAGCGGCACTTTATCAACCGCAAGTCCTGATAGAGCCAAAATATAGACCACACCACTGAGTTTCTTTATGATTGTAAAAGGTCCATAATATCTAGGACCTAACTTGCTATAAACCCTAACAGCAAGTGAATTATGTCGGTGTGGTCGGACTTTAAGAAAAACAGACTCCCCCTCCCTAAATTCTAGATATTGATGATGCTTATTGGCAGCCTTGACCATCTTCTGTTGCGCTTTAAGGAGGTTGTATTGGAGCTGCCTAATTATTTCAGCTCGGTCCAGATGCTCTTCCCTGATAGCAGCCACTTTGAATTCCCTCGGCAAGAACTGCACTAATGTTAGGGGCTTCCTTCCATACACTACCTCAAATAGAAACAAACGAGCCGCTCCTTGGTAATTGGTATTATACCAATATTCTGCCCAATGCAACTACTTTCCCCATCCTTCAGGCTGTTCCAAGGAGAAACACCTAAGGTAGTTCTCCAAACAACGGTTCAAAACCTCAGTTTGCCAGTTAGTCTCGGGATGGTAAGCTATGCTCATCTTCAACTAAGTTCCCCATGCCTTGAAGAATTCTTGCAAAAAATAACTCATCAATAAGGTATCCCTATCACTAACTATAGAATTAGGAACTCCATGCAATCGAACAACCTCTTTGGCAAACAATTCAGCTACCGTGCGTGTTGTAAATGGATGTCTAACCCAATAAAATGCCCATACTTGCTAAGTCTATCAACCACCATAAAAACATAATCAATCCTATGTGATTTCGGCAATCTGGTAATAAAATCCATAGATATATCAACCCATACCTGTGTTGGAATTAGTAATGGTTGTAATAGTCCAACCGGTGTCCTTGTGTCATATTTATTTTTCTAACACTCTAAACATTCTGCCACAAATTTTTGCACATGTTTCATCATGTCCAGCTAGTATACATTAGCCACTAACCTCCTATAGGTGCGGTATGCACTTGAATGCCCTTCTTGAGAGGTGGCATGGATCTCCTTAAGCAATGTAAGAATCCAAGAAGTTGGACGACAGGACAACTCACCCTTTATGGAATAATCGGCTATGAATGAGCTTGTAATTTGGATGGCTCAAAGGACGTTGCAAGACCTTGTTCTTCACCTCCTTATAAAAATCATCTTGTTGAATTTCTTTGTCGAGTTCTTCCCATTGTATCCAGCTGGGCATTGAGATGGTAGAACACTCAACTTCCTCCGCTTTTCGAGACAGTGAATCAGTAGCTCTATTCATCATTCCAGGCTTATACTCGATACTAAAGTCATATCCCACCAACTTAGCTACCCAATTTTGTTGTGCCGGGGTGATAATATGCTGTTGAAGTAGATGTTTGAGGCTGCTGTGATTAGTCTAGACTTTAAATTTCCTGCCAATAAGATATGGTCTCCAATGTCGGATTGCAAGCATAAGAACAATTAGTTCCTTTTCATAGGTGGCCTTTGACAAATTCCATCGGGCTAACACCTTACTAAAGTAAGCAAGAGGGCGATTTTTTTGCATTAGGACTACCCCTACACCATTCCCAAAAGCGTCACACTCAACAATAAACTCCTTGGAAAAATTTGGCATCACTAACATAGGAGCTATTGTCATTGTTGTTTTCAATTTCTCAAAGGCAATTTGAGTCTCCTCCGGCCAGGTCCACTTCAAAGCAGCTTCTTTCTTCAACAGATTAGTCAAAGGCTGAGCAATTTATCCATATTCCTTGATGAATCTCTTTTAGTACCCGGTGAGGCCGAGAAAAGCACGTACTGCCCAGATAGATTTAGGTTGCGGCCACTGCAAAACACTTGCTATTTTTGTAGGATCTATGGCAACTCCCTTGGCTGACACCAAATGGCCCAAATATTCAATCACTGTCCTACCAAAACTACTCTTCTTTCGATTAACAATGAACTAGTGTTTCTCCAATCTGTCCAAAACTCTCCCCAAGTGCATAAAATGTTCTTGCTAACTTCTGCTATAAATGAGAATATCGTCGAAAAAAACTAGTACATATTGGCGTAGGAATGGTCGGAAAAGATCATTCATTGCTGCCTGGAATGTTGCTAGTGCATTAGTTAACCCAAAGTGTCGGACCCCGTTTCCGGAGTCTAACTCCTACTTGTCTGATACCAAGCATGTCGGATCACGTTTTTGGAGTCTAACTCCTACTTGCTCTGATACCAAGCATGTCGGGACCCGACCCCGGACCCTGACTCCCATGCAGAATATCGTAGCCATGCAGAATATCGTAGTTACGTGAGTTTATCTCCCATACGATAACACCTTGA
>JAOQMS010000180.1:22487539-22511358 GCA_027563885.1 Erythroxylum longipes | reverse complement strand
GTCACACTCTCATTGGCTCACTTAAATTTCTTCCCAATTCAATTCCAATTTCTCTCCAAAATTCCAATGGCTCAATTTAAAAATTCTTAATTCCATATGTCTAGGTTTCCAGTGCCATTGGACAGTTATTCTCTACCGGTAAATCCCTATTCTGTCACTTGACAGTTTTCCAGGTCCGGAAACGACTCCGAAAAATTCCCGAAAAATTTCCATAATTCTCTAAAAATTAGAAAACCCCAATGACCCTCTCCAACACAATTTTTTTACACACACAAAGCCTATTTTTTCAAAATTCCCATTTATGCACAATTATACCGGGAAAATGTCATGAATGCATGTACAAACATTTTTCATGTGCAAAGATCACTGTTCACAAATGCATGAGCATGAGATGTGTTTTTTCTAATTTCTCACGTGTTCCCGTTTCTATAATTCAACCCGTTATACGGAAACGAGATGTTACACTAGTAAGTTATTGGTAAATACTTTCTTGCAAGATAGATTAGTGAACATCCCATTTATGGTGTGTTTCTATATGACAATATCATTATCCAAGTTAACACAAGTCTGTAGGATTTCAGACATTAAAGAAGTTATTGCTAATCTATTACCCAAAACTAAGGTAAGTGCACCTTTTAATAGTAAGTAATTCAATGACAAGTAGAAGTTGATCCCATGAGAAAAAGGTATGGATTAAAAACCTAAAATTACTATATTAGTTTAAATAAATAGAGTGATTTTTATATGTTTTTATTAAAGAAATATGAAATAAAACAAACCTAACTTTGTGGTAAAAAGAATAAAAAATAATTTTATTAAATAAGAATTCTATCAAATATTAATCTTTGGATAAGTACATCCCTAACATTACTTTTTATTTTATGATTCAATTAACCTAGAATGGATATATAAAACTAGACTAATAGCATCTCTTAGAAACTAAAAATTCGCTATCTCGAGTTATAGTAATTTACTTTTTAGTTAGTTAACTCGTATCTTTACCAAGCTATTATCCTTTTCAATGCACTAAGTTCAATGAAATCTTATAAAAGGATTCACCCTAACACTAAAGCTCAAGGTACCTTATCTAATGAAAGGCCAGGGACCAGCCGAGCTCAAAGAGAGGATCACACTTTATATCATGCCAAGGAAAATTTTTATCGTAACCAATTGAATTCTCATAACTGTGAAGCACACAAAGAGGAAAATACTGTCAACTCCTTGAGATAGGAAAAATAAATTCAAAATGAGCAAACCTAAGCCCCTATTAATGACAATTAGATTAAGAAGGGAAGCATTATGATCCACTTACTTACTGAAGAAGTCACTCCTTGGTGCCATCAAGCAAGTGAACCACTGGAGAATAATATAGGTAAATTTTAAAGTATCACTTAGAGAAAGCCAAAGAGGAAGTCAAAGACCTCTAACATAACCCGTAATAAATGACCATACTATCTTGGAATGTAAGAGGACTAAATATCTTTAATAACTAATAAATTTGTCTAATTATCTTTATGATACTAAACCTTTTCTTATAAGATTTTTTCAAACTAAGCTCAAAGAAAATAATAGAAAAAGATTGAGCTTCTTAAAGAAACATTAGACCATCATAACAAACGATCATTGTCAATACAATGGGAGACTAGTGATGGCTTTTAACCCAAATATGATAGAGATAATTAACTCAATCATTAAGGAGTAACCATTTCATAAGCATATTAAATGAAACAAGAAAACATAAGCATCGATATTACTTAAGTTTATGACTTTAACTATTCCTTCCAAAGAGTTTGAAGGACATTGGAAACATAATAAATATCCCATAGATAATTTGTGGTAGCTTTAGTATTTTGATTCATCCCTAAAAAGTGAAAGATAATGCTAGTTTGACAAGCTATTTTAAATATTTTGTGTAACCCACATCTAACTAATAGACTTAAAGTTTGAGAGAAACTTCTTTACTGTAAAGAATAAACAAAAAGAGAACTGGTTCATAAGGAAAAAAAGATTGATAGGGCGTTAATAAACACTCATTAGATCTCAACTAACTGGTTCATGAGGAAAAAGATTGATAGGGCATTAATATATGCTCATTAGATTTCAACTAATTGGTTCATGAGGAAAAAGGTTAATAGGGAATTAGTAAATGCTCATTAGATCTCAACTTTCCCAAAGATTAAAGCCTTCATCATCATCCTAATCTTCTCTAACTACATCCCAATTTTGGTATAGAATATGTTCCAATTCCTAGAGAAGAATTTTCTTTCATATTTAACAACTTCCTAGTTCATGTATACAGATTTGGATAAGCTATCACCAAAGGCCTTAATTCCAACTTTAAGGGATCAAACTTTATATTTGTATGAGGAAATTGTAGCAAGTAAAGGATGAGCTTAGAGAACTAAATAAGAGGAAGTTCAATAACACTCTAGAGGCAATCTGTGAAGCTAAAATAAAACTAGATAGAATTTAGAGCTCTTTATACCTGTCCACTTTTGAGGAATTGTTGCCAATAGGTGACAAGCTAGCTCTTGTCAAACTTAAGCAACTAATATCAACCATTCTCTCTTGAAACCAAAGATCTAGAATCCTATGAGTCAAAAAAAGGGGATAAAAACACAAACTTCTTTCATAATTCAGTACTCTCTAGAGGGAACACAAATAGAATAATTTATTTGGTAAATGAGAATGGCATCTTGCTGACCTCAAGAGTTGATATTCAATAACAAGATTTATATTTCTTTTTTGATACCATTGCTCTCCCATTGATGCAATTTTCTCGGTGGTCACTCTCTAATCTTTCAATAAGGATTAAATATCTATATAAGAAGCTAATCTTTTGACCATATCTTTTAATACTAGGATTTGAAAGCTATTATGTTTGCTCTTGTCTCAAATAAGGTTCTAGGAATTAATGATCTTAATGCCTTTTTCTTTTAGAAAACCTAGCCTTAAATTAAGAAATTAGCTACTAAGGGATTTTTGAAAAATTTTTGGTGGGGAAAAATGTTAAGGAAATTGAAAGAGACCTTTATTTGCCTTATACCTAAGGTACATACCTGTAACTTAATGAATAATTTAGACTAATTTCTTAATACAATACCATACACATAATTATCTCATTATTATTGCTAACAAACTTAAAACAAGATTGACTCAATTGGTTATTCCTTCTTAAGATAATTATGTTAAAAGAAGACAAATTAGGGATAACATCCTAATAGCACAAAAACTTTTTAAGAACTATAGTAGGAAGCAATATAGCAAGAATTATGCTATAATGATAGATTTTCATAAGGCTCTTGATTTATTGGAATATAATTTCATCTTGACCTCTTTGCAAGCTTCTAGGTTCCCTACTAAATTCATTAACTGGATAAAGCAATGTGTTAGCACACCCTCCTATGGTATTCTAATTAATAAAGAACCATCCAATCTTATAGAAAAAGCTAGGGATTTGAGGAAAAGTTATCCTTTTCACTTTACCTCTTTACTCTAAGTATGTAGCTCTTAAACAAACTTATTAAAAATGTGATCAACCAAGAGAAGAAGTTCAAATTCAACTCAAAGTATAAAATATTGAGAATAACTAACCTTTCTTTTACATCTAATCCTCTTCTCCAAAGATGATCCTAACTTAATTAATGCTCTCATGGCTACTCTATACACCTTTAATAAGCTTTTAGGTCTCTCCATCAATAAAGAGAAAAGCTAATTATTCATATCCTCTACTGCTTAGGGCTTATCCAACTGACTTAGTTTCATAATAGGTTTAAGAGCCTTCAAGACCCTTTTTCTTTACTTTAGGAATTCATATCTCCTTTGAAGGACTCTCCTATTTTGAATTCCTTCCTCTAATAGAAAGGATAAATAAAAGAATTACAAGTTGGTGCAATGGAAGCTTGTTGCTTACAAGAAGAATTCAACTAGTCCATTCAATCCTGAATAGCCTCTATGTATAGTTGTCTTTTCATGTAATGTTTTCTATTAACATTGTTAAGACCGTTGAACATCTTATAAGGAGATTTATATGTTAGGAAAAACTAGCACCAAATCAATTGGAAAAGTTAAATGAAGTGTCTTATGCTTGCCTAAAGAGGAAAGAGGGCTTGGTACCTAGCCAGTTAGAATCACAAATAAGTGCAAAAGATCAAGAGAATATTGGGGATGCTAATAGGCAAAAACTCTCTTTGGGTCGGAAGGATACATGCATACGAATTGAGACGTAAGAGCTTCTGGTGTATAAGCCAAAATATAACTCTTTATGGACTATGATCCATATCCTTCAGCACAAGGAGAAGGTTAGAATGGAATTCTCATGCAATGAAGCTCCTATTATGTTTTGGAATGACAATTGGACCAATGATGGTCCTATAAGAGGAATCTCTGAACTCTCCCATCTTCAATGAAAAATCTTTGAAATGGCCTTAGTTAAAGAGGCCTTAACATCAAACTCCATGACAACTGACAAGGAACTCCTCATTAACTTTCAACCTTAATTGTTATCTTACTCCAAAACAGAACGATTGCATTAGATGGAATAGGCATCACTCAGGTTTGTTCTTTAATGCCTCCTGTAAAGAATGGATGAGAATTTATGCTCCTAGAGTCACATGACACAAACTTGTTTGGTTCAAGAATTATGGAAAGATTAAGCACTCTTTGATAGATTGAAAAGATTCCTCCTAGCCTCTATGTTGTTGCTTGTTTTGAGGTCTTAGTTGGTGTATCATGAAGAAAAAAGCACGCGTTACAGCTTGTGCTTTGTTTTTGCTAAACTCCCTTATTTCTTAAATACAATTTCAATTTCTAAAAAAAGGAAAAAATCAATCAAAGAAAGAAAACTCGAGCCGTGGGCCAACAAACGGCCCCAACGGACTTGGTAAATGAAACGCCGTAAACTAGCGTCGTGCATCTCAATCTCTCGTTCCTGCTCCAAACAAACAATCGTTTCACAGCAAGTAGATCCAGGCAAGTCTTCCGTGGGATCTCGCGCTTTACCTATCTTAGCCATCCCCTTCTTTTCATTTCTCTCTTTCCCTCTCAGTTACTCACATTCTTACTTCACTCTGTGATTGGCTACATTATCTTCCCCTAGTAAATTCATTTGGAGATCCTTGTAATTTCATTATGTTATTGTTGTAATTCCATTCGGACGTATTAGAATTTGCGTTCGAATTTGAGATTCCAAAGCTGGGATTTATTTTCTGCAATCTAACGCAAAATTAACTGTTACTTTTGGTAACTAGATCGATCCGGGGTTAGATAAATCGCGTAGTTTACTAAATTGCTTCAATGTAGTTGAATCAATATGTTCAGGGGTTGAAATCTTGAAGTCTGCTTTAATTCCCTATGTGTTTTTGACGTTTGTTTATTTGTTTAATCTTTGTTTATTTTAATTTGCTATGCTGACGGGAACTCTCCTTTACTAGGTGGTGATTTCCAGCGCTTTTGTTGGTTCACTAACCAGTCAAGATGGTAGAATCTTCTTTTTTCCTTTTTTTTTTTAAATGTTTGCTTTTTCTATTAAACTTTTACATAAATGTAGGTTGTGCTCGCCGCATCCATTGTAAGCAAGTCTGGAAAAGGTGAGGCTTTTGACGTCTTAATTTTCAGATTGACATAATAATGGTTATATATGAGTTGGGATACAAATGGTGTCTGTCTTTATCAGCTGTCTGCCCTTTTTCTGATTTTTCTTTTGAAATTTCTTCACTAATTATTTGTTTGTCGGTTATTCAAATGACTGGTATCACAACATTATGAGGACTTCATACAACTAGCCATGGACCAGGATCTAATTCGTTTGGGAAAATTGTTCCAGTTGGATGTTTTCTTGAGTTGATTTACCTGAAACTTTCCATCTACAACAGTGATTGTCTCGAGGCAGTTTGTGGATATGTCTAGGATAAGGATTGAGGGCCTCCTTGCTGCCTTTCCTAAGTTGGTTGGCACTGGAAAGCAACATACATATGTGGAGACTGAAAAT
Organism: Erythroxylum longipes; assembly: GCA_027563885.1. Lineage (NCBI taxonomy): Eukaryota > Viridiplantae > Streptophyta > Magnoliopsida > Malpighiales > Erythroxylaceae > Erythroxylum > Erythroxylum longipes. The sequence goes on along the minus strand of JAOQMS010000180.1, from coordinate 22,505,369 downwards.
GTGCGGTATGTTTACCAGCCAATAGAGACTTTATACTTGCTTCTTGTGACTAATAAACAGAGCAACATTCTCGAAGATCTGGAGACTCTGAGGCTGCTTTCTAAACTTGTATCCTTGTTATGCTTTATTACCTTAACTAAGTTTCATTTCTATGTTGAGTTTCTTAAATATTTGCTGGATGCATTGCAGTTGATTTGACTTCATGCAGTTCAACTTTCTTAGCAATTTAGTTCTCATTCTTGATTGTTTTACATCTCATGAAGTTTATCGATTTTTCTTTTGTGTTATTTCTTTATTAAACTTTGGGATGGATGACAACTAGCTCCCTCGGGTATCTGTGTGGTGATGCAGCTTAGGCATTTAGTTGACTCCTTAAGCGTTTTTAGGTACCTGAATACTCCTTGTCACTCGATGAAGAGGGTATTTCCAAGTCAGCATTTGAGTTGATAGTTGCTTTTGACGAGGTCATTTCCCTTGGGCACAAGGAAAATGTGACTGTTGCACAGGTTAAGCAGTACTGTGAGATGGAGAGCCATGAAGAGAAATTACATAAGCTGGTTCTGCAAAGCAAGATCAATGAAACCAAGGATGTTATGAAGCGCAAGGCCAGTGAAATTGATAAAAACAAGGTATTTTGTTATTTATCTTTTGAATTTTGATGTGATAACAGTTCATTGAAAAATGCCTGTAAGGTGGGAGACTTCTTTATGTTCTTAATTTCCTGCACATGTTTCATTTTTTTGCAGATTGAAAAGAATAGAGGTGACAAAGGAGGTTTCATGTCCTTACAGTCGATGGGTTCAGGAAGAATTGACAGTGGCTTTAGTGATTTGAACATCTCTAGTACTGGAAGTGGCTTTGGAAGTGGCTCAGGCTTTGGATTGACCACTGACCTTGATTCTTATTCAAACAAGTCTAAAGGTTTGTGAATGTTTTCATCATAGGAAATTCTCAAATTTCTTCTAGTTTTGGTAACTATTGGAACTCTGCCTAGGTTCTTGCTATAATTATTAATTTTCTGGCTTTTCTTTAGAAAATATAATTCATGAGATTATGTTGTCTCAGCATATAATTTCACCGGTATCTTTACATGAATAATAGTTCTTTCATATGATTGCCTGTGTGTAAGAAAAGAAATGACTTTGACTAAATGCTGTGGGCTATTCTAGGTCGTCAACCTTCAACTGCAACTGCTCCTTCTAAAGGCCTTGGCATGCAGCTTGGTAAAACCCAAAAGACAAACCAATTTTTGGAGTCCTTGAAAGCTGAAGGTGAAGTGATTCTTGAGGATGTGCAGCCAAAGGCAGGAAAAACCAAATCAGCTGCTCTTCCACCAACTGATCCCATTACTTTGACTGTTGAGGAAAAACTCAATGTAACCATGAAAAAAGATGGTGGAATGAGTAACTTTGATGTTCAAGGGCAGTTGTCCCTTCAAATTCTTAATCAGGAGGATGCACTGATCCAAGTCAAGGTTTTCCTCTTTTGCTGTTTCTGTCTCTACCTCTGTCCGATTTCTTGTGCAATTTTGTCTTGGATTTCTTGTACAAGGTCTGGAAACAATTTCAATTGGAGCTTTTTGAGGTATCTTTTATCTTAAAGTTCTTTTTTGAAACTCAGATTGAAAGTGGGGATGAACCAAGCGTTCTTTTCAAGACACATCCCAATATGAACAAAGAGCTATTTTCCAATGAAAATATCTTGGGCTTGAAGGATCCAAATAGGCCTTTTCCCACAGGTCAAACTGGTGATGCATCAGGGGTTGGTCTTTTGAAGTGGAGAATGCAAACTACCGATGAGTCAAAAGTTCCATTGACAAGTGGGTCCTACATACCATATTTTTTGCTTAATGTACACTTTTTTCAGCTTGCATGTTCTAAACGTCTGGATTATATGTTTCAGTCAACTGCTGGCCCTCGGTCTCTGGAAATGAAACTTATGTCAATATTGAATATGAAGCTTCATCCAAATTTGACCTTCGAAATGTTGTCATCTCAGTACCTGTCCCTGCGTTGCATGAGGCACCAATTGTCAAACAGATTGATGGGGAATGGAGGTAAAAATTTAGGATATGCTATCACAAGGTGAATATGAATTTGGGATGCAAGAGATTCATCATTTTTCTTTCTTCACTGTTTTCTCTCTATGCGTGGGGGTGATAGAGGGGCCTGATTAATTCATCGGATAGTGATTCTTCTTATAGTCTTTCATCATTCAATTGATGAATATGCAGAGTTGTTTAGAACAAGTATGGTGTATCTTCTTTTTCTCTGTTTTCAAATATCAACTCAAGTATAAAGGTGCAAGTATCGTCTGTTTTACTCTGGTTATGATTGAATCGAAGGTGAAAGCACAAATTTTCCGTGATCTTGTTTATGTGCAGTAAGCTTGGGAAAATGTCTTGACTTCCAGGAATGTCGAGTTTGGAAAGAAAATAACATGATCTCTTTTCCACATATGTTATACACTAACCTGTCAACACCTTATCTTTTATTATTTATTAGGTGGTAACTTCCTCCTCATGTTTGCTTCTTGTTAGTTAAAACATGTATTCTATATATTGATACTCTTTGGACCTTTAGGTATGATTCGAGAAATTCCTTCCTGGAGTGGTGCATTCTTCTTATTGATGACACTAATCGGAGGTCAGCAGCTTTAGTGCTTTAAAACTTTGTATTTACCATTTCCTAAGGTTATTTATGAAAAAACTGCTGGAAAACATATGTTGCAGTGGGTCGCTGGAATTTGTTGTGCCTCCAGCAGATTCTTCAGCATTCTTCCCTATTTCTGTTCAGTTTTCAGCTACTAGTACGTACAGTGGCTTAAAGGTTTGTCACATCCGGGTGTGCTTCCTTATATCTTTTGAACTTCACATACTGAATATACGAACCACAATCACACTTAAATTCAGTGTCTTTCGTAAAGAAAAGGCATTTTGTCAGGGTACTCAAATATGTTTATCAATTTTGAAAGCTGAAATCGGAGTTACATGATTATTCTTGGCTGCCGTTTATAGGTGTTTCTTTGTTGCAGGTTAACAATGTCATACCCCTTAAAGGTGGACCTGCTCCAAAGTTTTCACAAAGGACGCAGTTGATCACTGAGAATTACCAAGTTGTTTGAGCAATATCAACTTGCATGTCCCAGATTCTGAGTTATATTTAAATGGATAGTCTTACACATTTCTTTCATGCTGATTTATTAATTACATGGAAAATTCAGGGCTTGACTTGTCATATGGGTTTTAAACGGGAGAAACGATAAACCTTCTGCTTTCTCAATTTGAGAGAGGTGAGAGAGAGTTGTTCTTTTTCTATAACCTGTTATATTTATATTACATGAGAAAAAGAAGCTTTTTACACAAGTTCTACGTATCCTTAATCCCATATATATAACTATTGTCTCTTATGACCGTCTCTGGTCATGGAATACTTGAGTATCAATTATACATAATCCGTACAGTGAATGCTGCACAGTAAATTGCTTTTAGTCACTGTACAGAATGGAAAATTTTGTACTGGCCGCCGCCTCTTGTTCAACATACGAGGGCGGAATGTGAAAACTAGTTACGGAATGCAAGACAATAGGGTCGAATAAGTTTCGGTGGGGTAAGTACTAGAATATCTATACAAGCCTAGTTAATTATATTATTTTAATAAATCAAATAATCTTATCTTTATACAAATTATTTATAAAAGTAAAAATAAATTAAATTGATGTATCATATACACACGTATTAGTACCGAGAATCTCATTTATATGATATAAAGTTTAAACACGCAAGTAAGATTTATGAAATATCTTAATTGATTAGTTTAAAATTCAAATGAAGTTTAGAACTTTAAATGAACTTGTTAATTTATCTTCTCATGTAATTTAAGCAAAACAAATTTTCACTTTATTTAATTAAACTTTGAAAAATAATAGTGATTAAATTGTCTCGTAAGAATTTAGTTTTGCATTAAGTAAATCAGGTTAAATTTTCTTTAACAAAAAGTAAGAATACTTTTTTAATATTTCTTTTTTTACGAATAGGCCTTAAGCCTCAAAGTTAATATATTAAATTGTATTATTATTAAATATTCATAAATTAGTTTTTAACATATTAAAATTTAATAATAGATTTTCTAAGATTATTAAAATTTAGTAATGCGCACTTAACTATTTTTGAAGACTTCTTGGTGAGAGAGTTCTTCGACTTAAGGTTCGTCTAACTTATTTCCTTTTCTAAAGGTGGAGCTTAGAAACCTAGTTTGCAAAGTGAACTCTGCTTCTATAACCTTGGCTCGCTCACTCACCAATATAGTGGCAACTCTTTTACCAATAGTGAAGCTTCTACTTTTATCAACTTACCTTTCCTTTCGGTTAATGCACTTATCGCTCTCTTTGCATCCTCTACTATAAGAAAATATCAAATTACCGATGGTGAAAATACGGTAAGTAATTAGTGAGGGAAAATCAACTTTCGATGATAATATTGTCGAAAAAATTTTCATTTTGCGATGGACAAAATATTTGTCAATAAAGATGGAGGGAAATTATGTCAGAAATTTTTCTGACGGAATATAGCAACGGAAGAGCGATATCCGTCGGTTAATTAGGCGAGAATGCTTGGCAATATAAATAAGTGTCAGGGTATATTGACAGGACGGGATTTCGTCGGTGACTTACCGATGGAATAACAATTCCATCGGTAAAATTAAAACCTAAATGTTATCATTAGCTTCGTTTAAAACGAAAACGACTTCATTTGGTTTAACACCAAACGGCGCCATTTTCATTAATCATTAAACCTACCTACGAACCCCACCCCCAGCCCCTCATCCATCCTCATTTTCTCCTCTCTCTTTTCTTCGTTGTCTCTGCTATTGTCGTTGTCGTCCGTGGTTCTCTGTCGTCCATCGTGCGTGCTTCGGTTTCCTCACTATCTGCCCTTCTCTGCGTCCATCTTCTTCCATCGTGTGCCATCGTCGTCATCTTCATTTAATCAGCAATTGGGGTAAGCGGTCCTTCTTTGATTTTTTTTACGACGTCATTGGGTTTTGTTTTTTACTGGGTTTTATTTACTGCTTTGATTGTATGGGCTTTTGTTTCTAGTTTGATTGTATGGGTAATCATCAGTTTTTGTGTTTTACTGTTAGGTTGAGATACTGGTTTAATCATTGGCTGACATACTAGTTTAATCCATATTTTCTTTGATTGTAACTTCACAACAAAAGATTTGGAAAACTATCCAAGATTTATTGCTCTTGAAAAGATTTGTCATGAATTCTGAAGGTTTCGTAAACTAGTTATAAGTTAACCACTATAGTTTAAGGTAACTTGATTATTTATATTATTAGTTTCAATTTATGCATCTATAAGATATGGAAGGAGAGGAATCGTATGTGCTTTAAGGGAGTGAAGAAACATAAGTAGCAGATCCTAGAGGAGTGTATACAATAGAATAGAGAGAAATTGTTTCTTAGATAAGATGCAAGTAGTTGTCATCCCAAAATTGCTAACTCTTAGAGAATAAAAGATGAATCCTAAGGCTATCCTGGATGCTAGATGCTAGATGCTGAATGAAATTGATATAATTTTATTAAACCATTTATTCTTGTGATTCAAATCTTAAGTTGTTGATGTGTTTGTTAGCGGTTAGTTTTTACACCTAAGTAATTAGGAATGAATGGCTGTAATATTGATGTTATGTGTAGCATTATCAAGCTTGTTGCTTCTCTCGTAGTTGGTTCTTTGAACTTCAACTTTTACATTTCCCTCCTTATTTTCATTTAATTCATTTTAACTTTAAAAAATTTGTTTAAATGGGATGAGTATGACCTCAATTAATGCTTTAATTTTGGTAGAAATAGATTTAGACTTAGAATATACAAGGGATTTTAGACAAATTAGTAGATTTTAACAACATAGACATGTCACAAATTATTTTTAATTTCTCATATTGAGTTATTTTTTGACATGGTTGACCATATAGATGTGTACTAAATAATGTTCCTTGAGAAAATTGTTCATCAATATAGTTAGGCATATGATTATGTACCAATATAGGTTTTTTAGGAAAGTCCTTTAACACAATTTTGAAACACAACATGTACTAAATTGTGTCCTTAAGAAAATCATTCATGAACATAGTTTTACAAATGGGTGTTTTCCATCCATGTTCCTTAAGAAAATATTTCATGAACATCGTTTGGTACACAGGCACGCACTAAACCAAGTTCATTAGGAAAATGATCTACAAACATGATTTAGTACTTGCCTATATTTTTCTTATGTGATTGTATAAAACATATGAACATAATCCAATTAGCAACTATGTTAAAATCCATATATCTTCTTAAACAATATACTAAGTTTATTATAAGTCTAACTAAAAAATTTTCTTTGTGAAAGCTAGTCTTATATTTTGTAAGGAGTAGTAGTATCTTTTGTTAAGTTTATTGGTGTTTTTTAAATAGGGTCATAGTGTTTTCAATCTAAGCACATGGTATTTGCAAAATTAAGTAATGATACTTTTTTTATACAATGTGGTAGTATTTTTTTCATATGGTGGTGGTATTTTTTAAATATAAATAATGTTAACTTTGATGTAGTATTGGTGCTTTTGTAAAGAGTGGTAATATACCTTATTTAAGGTGTTAGTATTTTCTATATGGGGTTATGATATTCTTAAAATAGAGTCATAATGTTATTTGCTTTCTTTACTACCCATTGATATTGATTTGAATAATTAGTCAACTTCTTCTATATGGAATATATTTTACTACTTCTATATAGAATATGTTTAAAAAATCTTATAATCAATATATACTTAATTAGAGGTAACTCCATAGAGATAATATTGTCAAATATTATTTTGATACTTAGAGGTACCTTACCTATAAATTGTACTATATTGCTTCAGAATCATGGAATACTCCACAGTTCACAAATAAAGTTTCTGAAGATTTTGCTTTAATTTGACATTTTGCTCATGATTGCTATCTCAAGGTCATGAGCAATGACTGTTATCTCAAGGTTATGAGCAAGATAGTTCACTTTCCATCACTTAAGTTACCTTGATAAATAGGTAATGTTTTATCAGTTTGCATCAAAATATACCTTAAACCAACTCTAGAAGCATCTTATCTTTAGAAGGAAGGGATAAAATTGTCACAATAATAAGGCTCTATTTCAACCTCTAAAAGCTTTCTTGATATCAATCACTCTAATTAAATTTGACAGTTTTTATGCTTAAGCCTAGTTAATTGTGTAATAATTATTGAAAATTTCTAAATAAATCTCTTGTAATACCTTATATTTCCTAAGACACCTTTTATCTTTGTGTCTTGTAATTTTGATCAAATTGATTTCTGGATTACAAGTTCATTTACATCTTGTGAGATACTTAGAGCAATCGTTTTTGTACTAAATTTCTTTTCAAAGTCATTGTTAACCAAAAATGAAACATTGGATTTGACTTAGCTCAGAATCTTAGTTGCTTGAGTAGGAATTTTGCTTTATTCAAGTTATTAAGTACCCAAGTTTTGAATAGTATCGCTTTACTCACTTCCATGCTTAATTGTTTGTATTCATCTTTACTCACTTCGACGATTAGTTTTCTTTTGACATGTTTAATTCTACCTACAATGTTCTGATTTCAATTATTTTATGAAGTATTTAAAGATTTCATTTACTTTCTTAGACCCCTTCATCTTAATAAGCTTATCTAATTTCTTCAACAAGGTTTGTACCAAGTATCAGTTTCCAATGTACTTTTTTTTTGTTAAACTGGCATCTGTTAATTTGTACATTTGATAAAATTAGTACATCCATTTGACATTTTGGAAGTTCTTTTAGAATTTAGGTTTGTTATTCATGTCCTTTTTTTCAAAATTAAATGTGTTTGAACGTGTTTATGTTAGTGAATAATGGAAAAATGCAATGGTTTTTTTGTTATTTAGAGATGAATTCGAGTTGCCTAAAAAATGTTCGATAAAAGGTTATTTAGAGATGAAATGTTTCATGAAAGGTGTTAAAGATTCCCCAATTGTTATTTAGGTTTTGAAACAAATATAGTGAATTGAGGGGATTGATTCGAGGAAGAAAAGATTCGGGGAGGATTTGTAAAACTATGTTGTTTTAGTTATAATAATTTATGATTAGCTAATAATTTTGAAGACTAGAGAAATTGAATATTTATGTTTTAAGATCTTTTTAATGTACTTAAACAATGAATAGAAATTTGACCTAAAAACATTTTATAATTAAAACACAAATGTTTTAAAATTCAACCTAAATTAAAAAAGTGAGTTTTTTATAGTTTGGAATTTGAAGAAAGAGAAAGATGATTTAATTTTAGACAAAATAAGACAAAAAATAAAAGAAATGGATTTCTAAAATAAAAATAAAAATATTTTATAATGCATATCACAAAAAGTATATTCTTAAAATATTGTAAGTACAATCATCATGTCACTAAATAAAAATGTAAATCAATTTTCTAATAAAGAAGAAGCTCATGAACTTTTATACTAAGAAACATCAAGCCAAATAACCAAAAACAAAGAGAAGTGACACAACATGACCTATCAAGTCTTAACAAAATTTTCATCTAATTCATTATAAACATTAACCAAAACATTAAAACTTATAGTAGCATTAATAAGAGGCCCAAGAAATTATAAACCTACAACTGTGACATGCAACCATAAATTTAAGGAGACAACATAAAGGTAAATAATTAAGATAGTGCTAAAATGTGAGAAATCTAATAAAATACTTCTTCTAATTATAATTCATTTCATTGAGGGGCCAAAATGAGAAAACAAAGAAATCCCAAAGATCTTTTCTATTCAAATTCTAATTTATAATATGAAGATCCATATTCCACTCAACCAATCAAATATAGTACAAATCATTTTGAGCAAAGATGTCATGTATAAAAAGCAAGATAAGGCCAATTTTATTGCAACAAAACTAAAAAAAAGTCCATATGTCCCTAATTTTGTTGAAACATAAAATGCGTCAAGTCATGTCAATTTACTTGATAATAATAATCATTAACAGGGATTAATGTTGAACTATATTTTACAGTTCAACAAAAAATGTTATCAAAATGACATAATACACTCATTAATAGGGATTAATATTGTATTTCTGTGTTGAAGAGAGTCAATAATTGTCCAACCTCATTCATCTTCTTTGTAGCTTGCAATTTTTCGTCTATCAAGGTAAGTTGTTCAACTAAGTAATGTGTACAATGTGATCGATTTTGTCTTGTTCTTTGCAATTTTATCTATAACAATGATTGATGAGATTTTAGGATGGGGTTTAATAGATTAAATGTTCATATATGGGTATTGTTTAAATTGAAACATAAAGACTTGAACTTGTTGGTGATTAATTTAAACTTAGTATTAACATAAGAAATTGAAGTAATTGACATAATAATTCTTTGCATAATAAACCCCTAGGATGGTATGTAGGCTGGAAACCCATGATGCAGCTCCCATGAGGCTTATTGGTGAAAAATTCTACGAGTTTAGGAGTCACAGCGAGAACTTGCTTTCTCAATTCATATGGTGTAACAATGCCACGTTCTATAGTGCTTGCTTAAAATCAAACTTTGGAAATCAACTTGTTGGTGATTAATGCAAACATAGGTATCTTAGTTTTGTATGTTGTTGTTTTAGAATATTGTTAGAATGATTGATGGATAAATGTATGAATTACATAAATATTTACTCCATGTTGAATGAGTTTGTATAATTATGGATGATTTGTGGAATAACCCCTAGGATGATATATAGGCTGGAAACCTATTTTGCATGTAATGGCCCGTTTTCCATACCAAGGGTTAGAGCCTTAGATTATTGCACATAAGTCATATCATTTTAGCATTCATGAAATGCATTTCATTCATATGTATATCATTAGCATACACATATGAATTATGATTTTGTACACATTGCAAAGATAGTATATGCACTCATTGACATATTCTGAGGTATGAAAGGTTTAAAACGATCATGTTGTGAATTATGTATTGTTTATTCCTTGAATTTTGGTTTGATTTCTTATAAGTAGTAAATTTGAAATTAGTTGTTACCATTAGAAAAGCGATGAATTAAAATGTATATTTAGACTATAAGAAAGTCAAATGGCAAGACAAATTGACATATAGAAAATTAGGATGACTAAGCCCATGAAATAAGTGACAAATGAGATAGATAGATGAGTGACGTTTGGCATAGATAATTAATTGACAAATGGCAGCAATGATTGAGTGACAAATGGACTAGTAACTAGGTGACATTTAGCAGCTTATGGAGGGGATAAGTAGCTTACATGCTTAGGGACATACGTGAATATAACATGGTGACATCTAGCATCTAAGGAGTTATGTTTTTGCAGGAGTAGTTTTAGTTTTGTTCATTCTTCTTCTCCTTTCATGTCTCACCACCGAAACTTACTTCTATTTCCCATTCCTGTGTTTTGCTTTAGCTATGCTAAATTACCACATGAAATACACGCTTTTACCCTTCACAAGATAGCCTAAGAACCAGATTATTGTTGTCTTTTATCCTTATCAAAAAACCAACCTATTTCCACCTTGAATTTGTGATGATCTTGCATGCATAGAGGGCTAGGTTAACTTGATGAATTGAGGTGGAAGCTGAACTAAACAAGTAAGTATGTTTATGGCATGTTTTAATAGAACTATTGATCTTTATGGCATGTTTTAATAGAAAGATTATGATGATTGAATTGGGATGGATTGTATATGATGTTGATGATGAAGTGTGCTAGAATAGGATGGATGAACTTGGATAGTTTTATGCTTTGTTCTTGATGTATAAAAAAAACTGTGGGTTATAGGTTATTATATGGATGAATTAGATTTGGATTTGAAGTATAATGAAGGTGAACTTATGTAAAAGAAAGGTGTTAGTGTAGTGTTCTTTAAATGGGAAAGAACTAGGATTACATGTATGATAGTGAATGATAGTTTATGCTTTGTTTTGATGCATGAAAGACAATAGTTTATGAGCTGCCAATTGAATAATTTTGATTTAGAATTGGAGATGAAATTGATGAGGAATTGGAGTATAATTAAGGTATAATTGAGGTATAATTAATGGATTATTATGAAGATGTTTTGAATTTGGTATAAATGTGTTAGAATCTGGAAAAAAAATTGAAGGAAGTGGACAGTGAACCTTCAGTTCACTTATCCCACGATCATGGAAGCTGCATTAGCTCCTTCCCATGATCATGGGCAATGCTTTGAAGTGAAAAAAAAAATCTGTTTTGTGTGATTGTTGAATTAACTAAGGATAATTCACTTAAATTTGGTGCATTTGGACTTAATTGAGGCTTGAAATGAACTTAGATAGTTGCTTGATTAATTAGTTAAGGGTTTGATAAGTTTAGGTTGTTAATTGACGTTATAACTTAAGGCATTGATTGTTTTGATATCAATGTATCTAAATCTGGAAATTATGAGTTGTTAAAGGAAAAAAGGTGTTCTTATGAATACAAATGTGATCCAAAGGATATGAGTAATGTATTAGGAATGCATGAATGAGAATTGAGAAATTGTGTGAATATATATAATGCTAGAAAAGGGTTGGTGAATGTATGATTGATGAATTTAGAGTAATCAAGTTTATTAAGGTATAAACCTAATTGCATACTAGTTATATCCAAGCTATGATATATGAATGGTTAAGATTTGTGAATAAGGATATATACCCAAAAAGTTAATTGAGCATGTATTAAACATAACACATATACATGTGCATGATTGAATATTTATATGATTGATCAACTTCGTAATATGTAACATATGTGTAGGGCCTAGTCTCGGTACTTCTTTCATGGCTACATTACATGATAATTAGGTGAAGATCAAGTGAGAAGAATACTGGAAGCTCAAGGTTGTAATGAGAAACTCAAATCAGTTACTTTCCTAGAAGTTGTCCAGCAACACTATCTTGTAAAAATCATATCTCTCAATTATGATGTCCAAAAATTTCAAAATTTATACCATTGGAAAGCTAAGAGGATAAGCTACAACTTTTATGAAAACAACTTTGTCTAATTCAGCCTACATAAATACAGTTTAATCTTTGAATTCAAGATAGAATTTCTGTCAGGATAGCGCTGTAGTTGTATCCCCCTTTTCTTCTTTTGCTTATTATGAGCTTTTACATATTTCAAAAAGGCCTGGATCCAACAAACACTAAATGTATATACATGAATCCCAGCATGAAAATTGATTTTAAATCTATCCAGGGCCATCTAACAACATACTATTCCATTTCCAACAATAATTAACAACCCAACAAAGAAGATAGTTTTGAATATGTACAAAGGGAACTTCTTCAACTCTTACTTTCATTGCTTAATCAAAACTAAGCTTCTACATAGCTTTAATTACATATCAAAGGACACATCAATAGCATAATACAAAATATAAATGAATGCTCGTGCTTGATATGCTTATAAAGCTACCAGATATAGTCGAACTAACTTAGTTACAAAAGGTAGATATCTTGGAGTTTGCCAAGGCTTGTAAGGATCAATTATCTTCTCATTCTGCACTTGAGAAGTGGAAAAAATAATAGGTTGCGTTGCGAAGCTCAGTAGCTAATACATTTATAGTCATTGGTAACAAGACACACAGACACACACACACACACACGCACACACACACACACAGATATATATATTCTCATTTTAATCTAGCAATTACATTATCTATAGTTCTAGCTCGAAGAACTCATAGTTAAAAATGTTATCACATAAATCATATCATGTATATTTAACCATCAAAACATAACACTCAATTATGTATCATGCTCAACAAATCAAAATGAAATGCACAAACATAATGTATTGAGAGAGTCCCGAAGATCAAAATGAAAAAACCGAAGTTTACACCATGAACTAAATGAGTCCGTTTCTTAGGAACTCATGTGCCACAAGCGGGCAGCCGGGAGAAGGCTTTAAGTCAACGTGCACGTGACGAAGGAAATGGTATCTCTCTTGCCCAAATATAAGCAAAATTTTTATACTCAATTCATTTCATTACATGTTCATACTTTCATGCTTCTTATACTTTTTCCTCTTTTCATTAATACAAAATGCCGTAACATCTTTCAAGGCATAACATGATAATAAATCATAATGCATTTTCCAACAATCGCAACAATTCAAAGTCAAACAATTAAGCATGCAAGCAAGTAAGAAATTAGCCCATCATCTACAATAACTATAAACATATTACCTATCTAATTGATTGTAAGTCCAAACTCAAGTTTGCCTTTTTTGCCTTGGATTTTCTTGGTTTCTTTCAAACAAACAAATTTTCATTCAAACAAATATGCAAATAGAAAATCCATAAAGCTTTAATAATCAAAATTGATCTTGAACTTAGTCTATCCATGGTTTATCTAGGCTAGAATAACTAAGATCTAGTTGAAAATCCATGAAAATCAAAAATGGGTTTCTTGGTCCTCTCCTTTCTCCCTTTATTTACAGCATATGAAACTCATTTTCTCTATTTCCTTTTTCTACCAAAGTAAGAAGAAAAGATTAAGGTTACCTAAAGATCAACTGAATCCTTTTCCTTCTTCTTCTTTATTTCCTTCTTCCTTTTTCTAGTTCATTTTCTCCTTCTCTTCTTCTAGTTCCTTCTACGTTTTCCTTTTCTTTCTTTCTAACTTCTCCAGCACGCTTCACTTCATCTTTCTCACTTCTTTTCTTATTTATTTAAGACCACTTTTAGTACCCTTCCACATTTAATTTAATGTCTACTTGCTCTTTTATTCTCTTGTGTCTATTACACACTAACTTAAGTCTAACATTTCTATTTAATTCATGTAAACACATGTAAATAAAATATATTCATGACTAAACTCCAACAAATTCTAGTTTAATAATTCTAATTTCTATTCATGCTTGCTAAATTAATTGACTAAATTCTAAGAAAAATTTAAGGTCCAACAATATATGTGTATTGCATGACTAAAGAAGCACAAATTGATCATCAACATCTAGACATTGCCAGATCATCAAGATAATAGCTTATCTGGAGCGTACTGTGAGTTAAACTAGATGTTTTCTCATTATGACTGAATTGTTTTCGATTAACTTTTAGATATTGAACTATTATTGATATGTTTATGATAATTTCAGACATTGATGGTTTGAGGAGTTTGATATTTGGGATTGTATTGGAAGTGCTTTCTAATTGTATGTGAATATAGAAAATGTGTACTTAACTAATTGTTGAATGTTGGACTCAGTGTTGGATCGAAAACAAAAACATGCTTGGTTTGGCTAAACAATAGATTTTAAAAACTTTTTCTGAGAACATAACACAGCGGAAGCATAAATACCAAATCAACATGCTTTTAATCCATACATGATATGGCATAAAGAAAATAAATATAATAATAACAAGATCAGAATTTTTACTGACTCCTTGCTACAGCTTCGACTCTTCGCTGCTGTGTCCTTAACCAATCCGATCTACCACTTGTTCTCCTTGAATAGCTTGGTTGTCAAGATACTTTGGTGGAAAAGGAGAAGAAAATTGGATAGTAAACTTTTTACTATATTCGGCTAGTTAAAAAAAGAACCAAAAATAAGACCTCCTCTTTTTCTATATTCGGCTAGTTTAGAGAACAAAATGAAGAGCCTCTCTTTTGCAATATGGCTGGATGATTTTGGAGAGCTTGGAGAGACAAAATTCGCACACCATTCCTTTTGCAAAAAGCCAAAATTAATTGCCTCTATACAAATCCAACACTTGGACTATTGTATGGCCCTAAAAGCCATATACATTCATTTTGCATCCCCATATACGTTCATTTTTCATTAAAGCTAAATGAACATGTGTCCAACACTTGGACGCTTGGGAGAGAGTGAGTGAGTGGAGATTAATGAACAAACCCATATTCATTCATTTTGAATGTTAAAAGAGATGTACATTGCATGCTCTCATTCAATGAATTAAAGGAGCTTGTTTTCTTTGCCAAATGAATCCTTTCTTTTTTTTAATTTCAATTCAATTAATCTAATTAATTAAATCAAAATCCAACTCAATATTAGAAGTTCCTTTGGGCTTATAATTAACAATTAATTAGTGTAATCCCAAAATTTAATTATAGGCTTAAATTAACTCTTAATTAAATTGTTTCGGTCTTATTAGCCCGATTCCAATTCATCCATTTCTCTCCAAACTGTCTCATTTTCTTTCTGATAACCTCTATTTATTTTTCTTACTTTCCTTGATAACCTTCCTAGAAGCCAAGTGGGAAATCTAATTGGACTTAAATAATTCAAGCTCTAATAAGCTCGAAATTAATTTAATCTCATTAGAATTAATACCAACTTATTAACAAAATGTCATTCCACTAAAGGCAATTGGCTGAACTCTTGAATTATTTAAAATTATGAGAAAACATGTTTCAAATTTATTAATTCGATGTCCAATCACAAACTTTATTATGAAACATATTATAATCATCCACATAATAAAGGGTAAATTACCATTTTGCCCTTATGTTGGTTTTTCCTTCTAGATCTCTAGTTTTTCTCTACATGGTGATTAACACATAAGATTTAATCTTGATGTTAAGACTTGATGGGTAGCTAGTCTATCAAACTATTGGCATCAGTTTAATCACAAATCTCCGTAAAACATCTAGAAGTGATGATATCACTAGAAACTCTTTATTGAAGTGAATGTTTCCTGATGCATGTTTCAATTAATAATTCCAACATGCGGACACTAGATTGATACCCTGTAAAAATCGCTTCTGATCATATCAAGAATTATAACGAAACACACATGAGTTCACCACTCATCAAGATTGTGGTTCGTAATAAACAAATGCTAAGGTGTATGTTTTAAGATTAAAGTAACGACCTACTTTATTCTTTAAAAACATACGCGATTCCTGATTCATTTAATAGTGCCATTACCGATAGTCAACTACTATCATGATTTGAAACTCATCATTCCCTTGAAGTAAACTCCTTTACTTACACAGAGGTAAATCGTAACACTACAGTCTAAACCATAATCAAGCGACGAACTTGATTATTAAATTGTGAATCAATTAATTTAGATTCTAATAATATACATGTTTCCCATACATCTCCATGTATATGTATATTGCTTACAAAAGAACCTTGGTACCTTATGACTAGTTATATTATGCTCATACAAATAAAACCAAACTCTTTTGTTTTATTAATAATAAATATTTTCATTACAATATTGTAATTGGAAGAAAATTAAGTTATATGTAAGTACACTTGCTTTCCAGGGCATTATATTTATATAACCCTAAAACTTAAATCCGAAGAATGTGATAAATGACTGTGCACATTGAATGAAAGTTATTGATAGCATATTGTGTGAATTGATGCATTCCATCACATTGTTATACATGATCAGATAAAGGAGTTGCGACTAGAGTAACTAAGGTGAAAAAGAGCTAAATGCTCATAAATGTGCACAAAG
Source organism: Erythroxylum longipes (assembly GCA_027563885.1). NCBI lineage: Eukaryota > Viridiplantae > Streptophyta > Magnoliopsida > Malpighiales > Erythroxylaceae > Erythroxylum > Erythroxylum longipes. The sequence continues at coordinate 22,488,844 of JAOQMS010000180.1, read as the reverse complement.
AGCCATAGACTCAGTTATTTATGAGCCCAGTACCCACAATGGGTACAAGACAGAGTATAAAATGAGCTTAATATCTACAACGAATACGGGACAGTAAATAGGCACTCAATTACAACAAATAAAAATGAAAGTGGAGTTATATGTGCATTTGCATTTTTATATATATCTTTACATGTATCATATGAATGATTGCAAAGAATTTCTGAATTGTGTTGATATAATGATATGCAATGTTTATGTACATGTTGATGATATGAATGATTGAGGTAAATGATTGGATTATTTTGAAATGAGTATATGAAATGTTTGTAGTTCGTGATGTATTGTTGAGATACGATGTATATTGTGATATGGTATTCAATATTGAACTTTTTGTATAGAACTTTAAATTCCCAAATGTTATGTTATATATAAACATGGATTATAAAGTGTAAGTAAGTTCCATTTTGTCAATAAAATGAGGAGGTTTGATCTTTGGAAATATTTATGTTCAGTATGATGCCATAACAAGTTGAATTACTCTAACATGCCATTTTCATAAGGCATGTTCTTGAATGTCCTCTAGATGTTAGGGCATATGCTCTATAGTAGTGGTGTGTTACAATGTAGCTCTCATGAAGCTTATCGGTGAAAAATTCCATGAGCTTAGGAGTCACAGCGAGAATTTGCTTTCTCGATTCATATGATCTAATAATGCCATGTACCATAGTGCTTGTTTAAAATCAAACTTTGGAAATCAACTTGTTGTTGATTAATGAAAACATAGTTATCTTGGTTTTGTATGTTGTTGTTTTGGAATATTATTAGAATGATTGATGGCTAGATGTATGAATTACATAAGTATTTTTTGCATGTTGAATAAGTTTTTAAATAATTATGGATGATTTGAGGCATAATAACCCCCATGATGGTATATAGGCTAGAAACCTGTGATGCAGCTCCCATAAGATTTATTGGTGAAAAATTCCACGAGCCTAAGAGTCACAACGAGAACTTGCTTTCTCGATTCATATGGTGTAACAATGCCACGTACCATAGTGCTTATTTAAAATCATACTTTGGAAATCAACTTATTGTTGATTAATGCAAACATAGTTATCTTGGTTTTGTATGTTGTTGATTGTGTTTTTTCGATGTGTGTAAGTTTTAATTGATTAACTTCGATAATTTGCAAGCACACGGGTCCTTCGTAGAGTATCTATGTAACATCCCCTCACTTATGGAAAATGGTAAATTGGTCTTTTTGAATGGGTTAGCATAATTGGAAGTGTTTCTGACATATACATGCATTCATATATGCATATG
>JAOQMS010000180.1:22463365-22487439 GCA_027563885.1 Erythroxylum longipes | reverse complement strand
CTGTACACTGATGTATAAACTGATGTTTTGGAGTAATGAAAAGAGAAATTTGGTTTTAAAAAATCTTGCAATTTACAATTACTGGTTTTATTTATTTAAATGTATGTGATGCCATATGGAGTTTGTAGAAATTGCACGTAGCGCTCCCTTATCTTAGGATATGTATCGGAAAGACCTACGGGTGTCTCGGTGTGTACCCTAGGGTAATGGGGTGTTACAATCTAAGTGTCAATCTCATAAGGAGGGATAATCTAATCCTAAAATCTAAGGCCAAAATAAATCGTAGAAATTTAAATGTAACGAAACTAAACCAAGAATGCAATTCAATCAAGCAAATCAATTCAAGAATCAATCATGAAAATATTAACAAATTAGAAATTGCAACACACACTCAAGAATCAACCTAAGGAATTATCAATTAAGAGAAAGGGGAATTTTACTTATCTTTAATGCTAACCTAATCGATTATGAATTACTAGATTAATAGTTCTAGACGGTCCTAGGGTTGATTACTCTCTCGTGAGTTATAACCATTAACCCTAATTTATAAAATCTAATCAGATTGTGGAAATTGTAATCTCTTGATTAACAATCTATCTAAAACCCTAATTAGATTTGAAGTTGTATAATAAACTATCGGGAACCTATGCAAGATCTCTCTTCCCACAATTACTGATTTGATTAAATTCTCATTCTACACCATAATATTCTGCAATGGCAGACACTATATACCTTATTCCTAGATTGTTGCTCCTCTTACGCGGAGTTGCAACAATGGCATTCAGCACATGTGTGGATCTGCAGACTGGAATACTGTGGTCCATGCACCGCAACATAAAAAGTTCTTTTGTGGAGCACTTTTTAGTTTTGATTTTGTCAAAAACCAGCTGACACATAAATTTGCACAGCAACAAGTGTTCATGGGACCTTATGTTGTTGTTATGAGAGTAAGCTCATTCCAGTATTGAGAAGGACGAAAATCTTTATGATGATCGATGGAGGATTCGAGGAATCCACACATCTTGCATATGATTTCTACATTTAATTTATAGGCTTGTCCTCCCAACCTAAACCACAAGTCTTTGGGATTCTTAGGGTAATAAGTCAAGGAAGTGAAAAATTCCAATGTGAACTCCTGATAGAAAGGTAATTGGAATCGTATGAATTGGGTCCATTGGATCCTCTAAGCTAGGTTTTCTACTCACTCACGCAACTCTAGCCTATCGAGTGTGTCAAAATCAAAGTATTTGGGAATTACAATTTGTCTAACACTAAGGGATCGAAAACAAGTACATTCCTACTCTGTGTAGATTAGGAAAGGTACACCAAAGTTTGCTGCACAATTTCTTTGTCCACATCTGACAACTTGTTGTCGTCCATTTGGCTCCCGTTGGGCTGATTGTTTAATGCACGAAATAATTGGGTAGAATTTGGAATAAAATTGGAAGGTTGAAATTTTTGGATAGATTTGAGAGCTTTTTGTGGCTTTGAAGTCTAAAGTGATAAATTTAAAATGAAAGTGAATGTAAAAGTGAAGTTAGAACTGAATATATGGGAAGTTAGAAGGGTAAAATGGTAAATTTTTTTAAAGAAATTGCATCCTCCTTATTACTAGCCAGTCGCAGGCCACGATCGTGGCCTTATTCTTTCTCCAATCTTTTCAATTTCACTTCTTGATTCTTTTGTAGCCCCTTTTTACCTTTCTTTAATTGCTTGCTCAGTCCATCCACTTTATTCCGAAACCTTATTCCTTCTTGATTTTATTCAAAAACAAAAAAATAATCCTAACTATAGGATTCAAAAGTTCAAAAAACAATCAAAGAAACTATTTTTCCATGGCTTGCCTCCCATGCAGTGCTTCTTTTAACGTCAATAGGTCGACACTCTTTCCTTGGAAACTCAGTCGAGATCAATTATGAGCAGCTTGCTTCCACCCTTTTTGTTCAATATCACTTTTGTAGGTTGTAAGTAAGCTACAAATTGCAACATAATCAAAAGGATGATGTCAATAACGTTATGAAAACCAATTAGGCTCAATAATGTTCTTCTTTCAATTGAACTGTCAACAAAACAGGGAATAACAAAACTCCCTGACTCTCCCATTGAATCCAATAGTTTGTCCTATACGAACGTGAGTTGCTCTCTTTCTTCTTTAATCGCCTCCGTCTCCTTTACTTCTTCCGCTTCACGAAAAGAGATTATTATAGCTTCTTCAAACTCGATGTTTGTTGTCATCCATTCTTCATCCTCTTGTTCATCATAAGATTCAAACACGTCAATTATCTTGAATGAGCTAGAATCCTTCAGAATCTTAAATACATCATTTCTATTGAATGTCACGTGGTCATCATTAATCTAAAAGATAAGGTTCTCATCATGGACATCTACCCAAGATTTTTTAATGTTACAATATGGTATATCAAGAACTGGTGAATAAAAGGGAGGGTTGGCATTCTTTTCTTCATCCTCTTCTTAAATTTCTTGGTTTCCTCTAAGGTCGAGTTTAGCTTGATTTCTCATTAGTTCTTCTATCACTACCCCATTCCTAAGTGTGATAACCTAACATGGATCTATTAAATTTACTTTTAGGTTTTGCAAACAGTTTTCCACACTTTGCTTGTAAAATTCCCTAGAAAGTTAGCCTATTCGAACCTCTAGATTGTGAATAGAAGAGGCATGATCTTCTGCTACTTGTTTAAACTTCTCTTCTAATCTCTTATGGTTCTTTTCCATATCCATGAGTTTATTCATGATTTTTTCCAGCTTGGAATCCTATGAACTGGATTCATCATATTGAAATTCAAATAGGTCTTGATGTCCTATTTGAGTACTTGCATTGTTGGAGTAATAGAAATCGGGATGGTTCTACCACCCCGAAGTTTACAGGTGCATATAAGGATGATGATTTCCCCAATAAAATTAGGGCTCATTGAATTCTGCAAACGTCCCTTGCTGCCTATAGTATACATCCTCCATGATCGTTCTTTTATCTCTTCTTAGCATCTAGCTCTTCAGATCTCTCCTTTCTCATTTTAAGATATCTTGATGTGCCTCTACTTAATGCCCCAAACTTCTTTCTCTATTTTTTTAATTTAAAAATGAAAGATAATGAAAAAGCCTTAGATAAAGAACTAAACTAATTGCCACCCTGACAACGGGCCCAAAAACTTGATCGCAAGGTTACGTATGCTAAGTTTCAATATTTATAACCTTGATATTTCCGCAAGCGCACGGGTCGTTCAAGTAGTACCTAAAGTATCGATCCCACGAGGAGAGTTAATTTAATCCTAAAATCTAAGGGTTGACTAAATTTTGCAATAAATCAAAATGAATAACTAATGCAAAAATTGACCAATCAAGCAATCAATATCAAGAATTGAACTCATAAAATATAAACAAAATAGCAATTTTGCACAACCCAATCCAGAATCAACCTAGAAACTACCAATCGAGAGAAAGGGGGATTTAATCCAAAATTAATGAAAATTTAATCAATTATGCAATTATCGAATTACTGGGTCTAGATAGTCCTAGGGTAGATTACTCACTCTCGAATTATAATCTTTATCCCTAATTTAAATTTTGGAATTGTAATATCTCAATTTCCAATTTACTCAAAACCTAAATTAGTTCTAAATTTGTCTAATAACCTACTAGAAACTTATGTTCGATCTCTCGTTACACAATTTCACCGGTTTGATTCAATTCTTATCTGTCAAACTACCTAACTCTCGTTAGCCCAATTTGATGATATTCACTCAATTCACCCTCTCAGTTTATTACCGAATTATTAAGCACAGATATTGAATCACAAATAACTCAATGAAAATACAATAAATCAAACTTTATTAATCTCAAAGATCAAAATCCCAAAGGTGAGTTTAGACAAAAATCGGCATTCAACAACAACTATTCTCACAATTATCCCAATTCTATACATCAATAAAATTGAAATAAAAACGAAAAAGACTGTCAGAACGGACTCATGGAGGCAGCGATTGCGGGAAACCACTTATTTTGAGAAGTACTTCGTGTCAAGCTTCTTCCCAGTGTCTCTCCTCTTTCGTCTCCTTCCTCAAATCTCTAGATATGCCCTCTAGGGTTTCAGAATTGACTGATGCAAAAAGGCTACTCTTCTGTTCTTTAATGATCTATATATATCTTGGAAGCCCAAAGGTCGATTCAGTTGTTTTCGTGTATGCCCTACGAAGGCCACAATCGTGGCCTTGCCTACCACGATCGTGGCCCAAAATGCACGATTGTAGCCTAGTTCAGAGCTCTCTGTCATGATCGTGACTTAAAGTGCACGATCATGGCCTAGGTCCTGTCATCTCGCCTCTTTCTATCACAATCGTGGCTTGTTGTGCCATGATCATGGGCCATATTTTTGGCTCAAAACTCTTCAAAACTTCTCCATTTATCCTGAACCACTAACAAACACATCAAGGTACCTCAAAAACATAATATTTAAGCACAAAAATTCATACTAACCCATAAAAAAACAATTAAACGCATAAACTAACACAATTGAACCTAAATACACATTAAACACTCAAATTAACACTAAATACCTAACAAATTGAACCCTAAAACATAATAAAAATAACAACTATCAAATACTTGTCTAGAGAATTTGAAATGAAAGATCTTGGTTTCTTAAAATATTTTCTTAGGATTGAAGTTTATAGATTGAAGAAAGGAATTTTTCTATCCCAAGGAAAATATGCAGTAGACTTATTACAAGAAACTGGTATGTCAGCATGTCAATAAGTTGATACACCAGTTAAGGAAGGCTTGAAGTTAAGTGTAGAAGCAAACCAAATATCAATTGATAAAGGAAGATACCAAAAGTTTGTAGGAAGGCTAATGTACTTGGCTCACACAAGACCGACCTTGCTTATGCTTTAAGTATTGTTAGTCAGTTTATGCATAATCTTAGACAACAACATATAAGGGCTATTATGAGATTTTTAAAGTATCTAAAATTTTGCTTAAGGTAAAGGAATTTTTTTTACTAAAAATACAAATTTGCAAAGTACAGATGTCTATACAGATGTTGATTGGGCAAGATCAATAAAAGATAAACAACCAGCTTCTGGTTACTTCACATTTGTAGGTGGTAACCTTGTTAAATGGAGAAGTAAAAAACAAAATGTAGTCGCTCACTCAAGTGCGAAAGTTGTATTTAAAGGTATAACACTTAGTCTTCGTGAAGCTTTGTGGCTCATACTACTTTTACAAAATTTAGGCTATCTACTGAAGCAACCAATTAGTCTATATTGTGACAACAAAGTTGCTTAAGATATAGCTCACAATCTATCCAACATGATTGAGTAAAGCATGTTGAGGTTGACAAGTTTTTCATTAAGGAGAAGTTGGATGAAAAATAGTTAAGTTGCCTAAGATTCGGTCTGAGGATTAATTGGTTAACATTCTTACCAAATTAGTTTCAAATCATATGTTCTAGAAATTTCTTAGCAAGTTGGGCATGCATGACATTTAAGCACTAACTTGAGGGAGAATGTTGAGATTTTTCTCTATAATTATTGGGATTGTACAATGGTAAATACATTCTTAGACTCCTAATTAGAGCTCCCAATTATAGCTATAGAATAGTTATAGATGTAGGATTAATTACTGAGATTTCCTCCCTTATTGTATATTATAAATAGTACGTTTTCGAAAAAGTAACAATGAGTAGAATTATTTTTCTTTCTCTTTGTCTCACCTTTCAAGTGTAAATGTTAGGGGGAGTGATTCCTTTCTTCATTTTTTAGCAAGTTCCTTAGTTTAATTAAATGGAGTTGGTCGATATAGTTACAAATAATCAAATTATCTATTCCAAGTTAATGATAATATACCATTTTAATCATTAACTGTATGATTTAATTAGTTTTAAACTTTTTGCACCAAAACCACCTAAATTATTTAGTATGAACTAAATTAACAAAAGTTTAGATTAATTATTCTCGACGGAAAAAGATCGTTATACCGGTTGAATGCATAAATCCTATATATCCTTATCAAACTATGAATATAGTAACGAGGCATATGGAATGAAGGTATTAACTGGGGAAGTTGGTGTAATCACCGAGATTAAGATATGTTTGACCAGGACTTAATTTTTTTAAATGCAGGTGGAGGTGCAGGGTGCAGGTGCAGGTACAGGTACAGATGCCAAGTATCCACAGCTCCTATGGAGCATAGTAAATAGTGTTTCACATCTATTCGATGCTAAACTAATACCATTATAATAATTTTGAACCCACATGAAGCATGTCCTCGATTGATGGTTTCCATAGCTTGGAAACTAGGTTCTTATAGATAGCACATGACTTCCTAGTCAAAATCTGTTGACTATTTCCAAGTAGCAATTAATAAAGTACAATTTTATTTAGCCAGAGAAAAAAAAAGTAAGCAAACTGAAATTCACATGGGCCACCTTCCTGGGTGCTCATAATTAAGACAGAAACCCAGCTCGTGTCTTCAGTTATCTCCCATATGCACATTGGTGTTATACATATAAGTAACTGCACCATTATTTCAGATATAGATAAGTACCGCCATAATTAAGCGCACATACGTAGAAGGAGATCTTGTTACCCAATGTACCAGATATAAGAGATCTTTGTATACTATCCCAGTTCAATCCCATGTTTAATCAACTTAACACCTATTAATCAGATATACTACATATGAAACTGAAAGCAATTATACGAGGAAAAGGCATTAGATTAAGATAGATATATTTTCTTAAAATCCTACTCATTGGATTAAAAGGGAAGTTTATTGACAGCCAAATTTGTTAGTTATCATTCGGAGGTTATTTTGTTGTTCTGTTCTTTCACACTGGCTCAAACGAAGCACATTAAATACGAGGGAACCACTGTCATTTGAGATACAACTCTTCGCCTTAAATGTTTCATTTTTATGTAAAGTAAATAAAATAATATATATACCAACTTTCGCTGACCATTCAAAGTTTCCCGTCTAGGTCAAGCTAGCATACAAAGCAGTCAACATGGAAGCATGCATTTTGACAATTGAATTTGAGAAATGAAAACAGATTAGGCATACTCCTTCAACGATCTCATCTGGCTTATCGAATGTGATATTAAGGGCGTTGCATGATCCATCAAAGATGAACCGTAATAAGCTTAACAGTCACTGGCCTGATCATACTCGTAACATAGTGAATTTGTTAAAATAAAAAATACAAAACAATTCCATGGGGAATTAAAAATTTGTCTTTGGACGGTGGACAACAATGTGTAACACACTTAATTGATTTTTAACACTACGAAATCCAAAGTTCAAATTAAAATATTATCCCTATGTTTTAATATGTAACTCAGCCAAACCAATTGTCATTCAAACTCATGTTACAAACAAGCAACTGAATCATACTTTACTGCCTTTTACTTTCATGGACCACGAGATTCGTCACCTACTCTCACTAGAAGGCATGTGCCTCCTTCAATTTCGGTCAGATTTCCAGATTTTATACTTAAACGGCTAGGATTTTGAAACCATACATTGTAAGAACTTATTAAAGCAATGGAATATGTATGTGTTTTATTGTCTCACAGATTGTTTATATACACTTGACATACATTCGGGAATTACAACAGAAAGAGGAATAATATTGTTATTTGTTACAGATGAGTATCAGCTAGTAGTTGTGCGTTTATTGTAACAGAAGTGTCTAACAGCTGGCAATAGAAATGACTTGTTTGTCCTTGATGTGTTCTTCATTTTATAGCCCCACTCAAACTAAACTGAGGTTTGAAACTAGGTTTAGTTTGGAGAGTAAGAGATTAAACTATGTAGAAGTGAGTGGTTTTGTGAGGATGATGACGATCTGATCTGTGGTACTCACATATCTGATCTCCAAACACCCAGCTTCGCTCTTGTCCCTGATAAAATGTACATCCACCTCTATGTGTTTGGTCCATGAGTGAAAGATAGGATTTTGGGCTAGTGATCAAGCTCCGTTATTGTCGCACTACAAAGTTGGTTTGTGAGGAGGAGAGAACCCTAGCTCAGAGAGTAACGATGTGAGCTATAGGACTTTAGTGGATACTTGTGAGATAGCTCGATATTCGGCTTCGATGTTAGATAAAGCTATGATGGGTTGCTTTTTGGAGGTCCAAAAGACGAGGTTGCCCCCGAGAAAGACACAACCACTGGTGGTAGATTTCTGATCGTCTGGAGAGCTAACCCAGCCAGAATCACTGTAGGCATGAAGGACTAGAGGTGTAGATGACGGTCGAAAAAGTAAGCCCAAATTTGAAGTGCCATTCAGGTAATGTAGATCACGTTTACAAGCAACCCAGTGTGTGTTTAGTGGATTTGCTAAAAACTGACTTAATTTGTTGACAACAAAACTGATATTTGGTCTTGTGTTACACAAATACTGAACTGCACCAATAATGCTCCGATAGAGAGTTAGATGCTCAAATGATGTACCATCATGCAGAGATAATTTTGTTGCTGTGCTGATGGGAGTTGAGCAAGGCCTACATGAGGACATATTTGCTCGGTAAAGAAGATTGTGGATATAATGATTTTGTAAAAGATATAACCCACTGTTATTTCAGTAAGCCTCAAAACCAAGAAAATGATTTATGATTCCAAGTGTTTTTAATGCAAACTGAGATTGTAATTGATTTATGACTTTATGGATTGCTTGAGAAGAGTTTCCTGTGATTAGGATGTCATCCACGTAGACTAGTAATATTGTAGTGACAACTTGCTCGTGAGAGTAAAACAGAGAAGTATCTGACCTTGAATTGATAAAGCCCTACTGGAATAATGCATGTTTGAGTTTATGAAACCAAACCCTAGGAGTTTGTTTTAAACCATAGCGAGCCTTAGTTAACTTGCAAACATGATGTGGCTTTATTAAGATTTCAAATCCTTGTGGTCGGCGAATGTAGTCTGTTTCCTGTAATTTTCCATTCAAAAATGCATTGTTAATTGATAGGTACTTAATTGATTATGAAATTATTCCATAACACTTAGCAATTATTGACATAAAAATGCTTAAGATACTTACTTTAATTCATATATGATCTTAGGTACAATTTGAAAGCAAAGAAATTAAAGTGAGTCAAAAGCATGACAATTGGACCATTTTTTGAAGGCTAATACTCACTTCTCTTCATGGAGCAAGAAGAAGGCATGAAAATGCCAAGAAAGGAGAGATACGTTAAAAATACAAAGAAGATGAAGGCATGAGATGGGACAACCCCATGCACGTGAATTTAATGATGACCAATACGGCAATGCATAAACTAGCAGCTAGAAGAGAAGCAAAACAACAGTGAAGCATGAAGAAAACACACAATAAGAAGCCAACAAAAACAACAAGACATGCAGCGCAACACACAAAACGCACAACTCCAAGACTTCCAATGTCTGCGTGAAAAACGCAGACCATGTTTGTGTTTCACGCAAACATTGTGTGTAAACATAGACAACGTCTGCATTTCACGCGAACATAGGCAACGTTTTCTGGCTTAAAACGCACAGTAGAATAGGAGGGTTTTAAAAGTGAGAAGTAGTGTGGTCCAAGGAGTTAATTCGTCACATCATGAAATAATGGAGAGGAACTTGCTAGATAGAGGATAGCATAGCGAGGTTAGGCAGAAACAAGAGAAGGGTGAATAATGGAGATGGACCAACATCTTTATTTGTCAAATCAATGAATAGTGAGAAGAGAAGAGAGCTTGCGACAAAAATAGAAGAGTAGAGCTAAAGGGGGTTTCGGCGAGGGTTAGTTGTAGGGGCTGAAGCTTTTTCTTAGGATAGACCCTTGGAGGGTTAGACGTCTCAATGCCAGTTCGGAGGTGACATCGATGCCGATGACCCAGGTTAAGCATTTTCTTATTGTTTCATTGTTTCTTTCTCTTATTAGAAATTGATTATGTTATCTTATGTGGATTGATTGGGTATTTGAATGATGATGATTTTAATGCTCTATTGAATTGTTTTTCATGAAAACTCATTGTTAAAATTGAATGCAGTACGTAATTATTGCATTCCTAATTCATGTGTAGAAACTAATAGTTCCGAATTATTAGAGATAACATAACATAAGTTAAATAATCTGAGCTTGTGTGATTATTACCTAGATTGGTCTGTTTTTCTTATTTGTAAGGCAGTTGTCGTGATAAACTTAGAGAGCTTATTCTACGTTTCCTGATAGCTAAGGCTAATTAACGAGCGCTTCGTAATTAACTAGGATCTTAGAAAAAATATGGATTAACAGAGCTTGTTTTTAATATACAACCGATAATTGCTAAGAAAGATAAAAGAACAACAATTCAATAAATCATGCTTAATTAGGGTGAAAGCCGAGATTGAACTAAAGAACCATATCCCTAGCAAATTTTCCAATTTTATCATTTTTTGCATGTTTTCTTTAATTTGTTTTCATTAGGTTTATTTTATTTTATTTTCTTATCTTATTAAATCCAAACCCCCCATTATCTAAACATCAATTAATTTCATTTCATAAGCTAATCGAACACTCCCTATGGGATCGACCTAGACTCACCATTGCTACAGTAGTATTCTAGTTATTTTATTTTGACTAGCATTACGACGCACCTGTCATTAATGTCAACTTGTTGTATATCCCAGTGATGGGAAATAGCAAGTGACATAATGACTTTAATTGTTGAGACTTTAACAACTAAGCTAAAAGTCTCCGAAAAATCAACACCAGGGCTTTGATTGAACCCTTTGGCAACAAAATGAGCTTTATACTTAGAAATGGTCCCATCAGCATTGTACATAGTTCAGAACACCCATTTGGTACCAAGAATGTGCATGGTGGGTTCATAAGGAACAAGTGTCCAAGTATTGTTTTGTTGTAAAGCATGAAGTTTAGCATGCATAGCTTGAAACTATATAGGGTCATTTAAGGATTCTGAAATAGTTGTAGGCTCAGTATGTGGAGTAGAGGCACGAGTGGTAGAATAGATTTTGGGCTTAAAGATACCAATTTTGGAGCAAGTTTGCATAGGATGAGTGTTCTGTGGTAATGGTAAGATGGAATCATTGATTGCAATGTTAGATGTGGTAGTATGGGCTGGTGAGCAAGGAGTTGGAGAGCTTACTTGTCAATTAACAGAGGATTCTGGCGATTGGGAGTGTTTTGCTATTGAGGAGTGATCCGAGATTGCCTTTGGATAGAATGAGGCTGAAGATAAAGTGGATATAGGAAGACTTGGTGAAGTTGCATTTTTTTAGTGTGAAGAAAAAGTTGAGGAAATAGAAACTCTTCTTCATTGAATTCTACATGGCGAGATATGAAAATCATACATTGATTGTTTAGGCATTTATAGCCTTTGTGCATTGTACTATATCTAAGAAAATACATTTTATGTTTTGGAAATCAAATTATGATGATAATAGTATCTAAGATAAGGAAAACAGTTGCAGCCAAAGGTTTTGAGGTAGAGATAGTTTAGTGGCTTGTTGTACAGCCTCTCAAATGGTGAGATGTTATTAAGTCTTGGATATGGAAGATTATTAATAAGAAACGTAGCTGTAGAAAATGCTTCAAGCCAGTAGGTAAGAGGCGTATGAGTATGGGATAAGAGCGCTAGGCTTGTTTTAGTGATATGTCTACGTTATCTTTCGGAAATACCATTTTGTTGGTGAGTATAAGGACAGCTCAAACGTGGTTGTATCCCATGTTGTGTAAGGTAAGGTAATAGGGCTTTAAATTCCCCTCCCATGTCAATGTGAAAGGCTTTGATTTTTCTGTTTAACTGAAGTTCAATATTGGTTTTGAATTTAATGAAAACAGATAGTGTGTCTGATTTTAGCTTTAGAGGATAAAACCATGTAAACCTAGTGCAAGCATCAACAAAAATGAGATAATGTTTGTGTCCTTCTGTTGAGAGATATGGAGAGGGTCCCCAAATGTCAGAATAAATGATATCCAATAGATTTTAGGTTGTGATGTCATGTGTTTGAAATGGTAACTTATGCAATTTTCCTTATTTACACACATCCCAAAAGGACAAGTTGTTTAGGTTTATGTTGAACTTCATTGAACTCAAAATTTTTTTCAATATTTTGTTGGAAGGATGTCCTAGTTTGGCATGCCAAATATTTGCATTTTTTTGTGCTAAATTTGCCTTACAATGACTTTTGTTTAAAGAAAGAAAATCTGTGTAGTGCGGAGAACTGAAAACATTAGAACTAAGGACAGAATGTGATTGTTTGACTAGCTTGATTTGGTTTTATGGCTTAGTGGCTTCAAGACTATATAGGCCATCCCGAAGCACTCCCTTTCGGAGAACCTTCCTTATTGCCTTGTCCTTAAACAAACAATTAACATCAGTAAACTCAACAGTAATCTTGTTATCTTTGGTGAGTTTAGATATGCTCAATAGGTTTTTGGTTATGCTTGGAACATGTAGAATTTGTTTTATTGTAAGAGGTGTGTGTATGTTGTCTTGGAAGTGAATATGAGATGAACCCACATTAGCAATAAGAAGAGAATTACCCTTTCTAACAGTGAGTTGATCTTTGCCACCATATTCTGAACTGATTGAAAGGTTATTGAGGCCTGCTGTTACATGATTTGTAGCTCTACTATCTACAAACCATGTACTATCACTAGATCTTTGCCACCATAGTCTGAACTGATTGAAAGGTTATTGAGGCCTGCTGTTACATGATTTGTAGCTCTACTATCTACAAACCATATACTGTCATTAAGTGTTTTAGAAGAGGGATTACCTTGCTGATTTAAGGCCAAATAGGATTGAAGATAGCCTTGTGGATTGTTTTATGTAGATTTTCCATTGCTGTTAGTTCTCCATGGTTGGTTAGTGCTTCCTTGCCACAATATGTCTAACCTTTTGTGACATTTGAGTGCCTCATGGCCAGGTTTGTAACATAGCTAACAAAATATTCGATTTCTATTCTATCTGCCTCCTCTTCCACGACCTCATCTGCCTTTAAAGCTGCTCCTTCCTCCTTGATTGTTACGGTATTGATTATTGTTGTTAAAAGTTGCATAGTCAGCAACAGGTGATGTGATGTCTATCTGGGAAATTGTATTCAATTGTTCTATTCTTGTAAAGTTGAGGTTTTCATGGAATGTGTTAGATAAACCACAACAGGATCATATTCATGACCAAGACCATTGAGAGCACTTAATATTAGTTCATATTCTTTGATGGCATGTCTCGCAACTTGAAGTGAGTCTCCTATAGTTTTAACTTTCTGCATGTATTCAGATATAGTGTGTGATCCTTTTTTAATTGTTAAGAGTTGATGTTTGAGCTGCAGGACTCTAACCATGGAGGTTTGAGCATAAAGATTTTCGAGGATTTGCCATACTTGCTAGGAGCAGTTGGAATGATTTACCTGACCAATCACTTCTTCTCAAATGGTTGAGAGCAACCAACATAGTAGCAACTAATCTGTTCTACACCAGGTTTTGTAGTCTGTGTGGTCAGTGGCTTGATCTGCATCTGCATTGAAAATTTGAGAAGAAGGTGTAGCGGTGAGGAAGTGTTCAAGTTCAAGGGCTCTTATGGCTTCAAGTACTTATGCTCGCCAGTTAATCAAAATTTTCCTGTCAAGCTTAATGGGAAGGTTGAAGTTTAGGGTTTTTGCTAGAATGGGAAAATCAAGAGAAGGAGTGAAAGGTTGTGCAGCATTATGGCTAGTAGCTGATAAGCCAGAGTTGAGATTCATGACGTTAATCAGGAAAGCTCTGATACCATGTAAGAACTTATTAGAGAAACGGAATGTGTATGTGTTATATTTTCTCACAGGCTATTTATATACACTTGATGTACTTTCAAGAATTACAATAGAAAGAGGAATAATATTGTTATTTGTTACAGATGAGTATCAACTAGTTGTTGTGCATTTGTTGTAACAGAAGTGTCTAACAGCTGGCAATAGAAATAACTTGTGTGCTCTTAATGTGTTCTTCATTTTACATACATTACAGACACATTTTGAATAAAAGGTTTCTTATATGGTTGCAAAGGGCATGCTCTATACAAATTGGAGGATAAAGAAAAAAGTATGTTTGGCTACTAGGTAATGTTTTTGTCAACTTACACCACTTCGGTTGAGAACATGTTTGGCTACTAGGTAATGTTTTTGTCAACTTACACCACTTCGGTTAGTTCTCACTTACCCATAAAAAGGAGCAAACAAAAACCCTCCTTGCAAGTGCTCAGTGGTCGATCTATTTAATTAAAAAGATGTGTCGACAACTAGTACCTCCTTAGGAAAATGTGCAACGATAAAAGTGCAAATAGACAAGCAGTTCTCTGTCTGATTAAGAAAAAGTGTTCAACGTATGTCAGAATGTATAATAATAATTCTCAAAACTTTTCTGTCCAGCACTTGGTTTTTCAAACATACGTTGATTTCATGTCCTTTAAATGTTAAATCAGGTCAAAGAGTTGTATATCGATCAGTTTCTGAGAACGGCAACCAACTTTTCCTCTCATCCATTTGCGTCTCTTCTCAACACCTGCATTTCAATTGATGGGTTTAAAGAACCGCAATCACCGGACCAAACATGGAAACGGACACAAAATGACCATTAATCTGTGCTAAGATGTTCGAATTGTACCAGCTGATGAGGTTTAATAAATAACATGCAATCAACAAGAAAAGTTATTAATAAATGCATCTCCAATAACAAGAAAATTTTCAAAAGAATTAAGTTTGAGTTATCATACACAGATACTTGGGATTAATCAGCAAGCTTTACTTCGTATGTTTAGATCTTGAATTTGAGAAACTCTTCTTTAAGAAAAAATCTGACATTATTCAGGTCCTTTAAGATACAAAATTCATGAACACATGTTTGATTTGATTTTAATGAGTTGCGTCATCGAGATGATTAATTCTCTCTTCTGTTTTCTTAAATTAGTTTAGTTCCGACATGCAAGAAGTTACCTTAATTATTCCAGCTATTTTTGTCAACCGAATTTACTGATTAAAACAATAATTTAACTAGCAGTAACCATCAAAAACATCACAGAGTCCTTGCTTAATTAAAGTTCCAATATTAACTGCGAGTGAATCTACATAATAGGGTTTTACGTAATAATTTACAGTCAGAAGAAAGTAAATGTGAGGTCTTGTATAATAGGTTTCTTGTCTACAAGTGAATGTCTGTTCATACCACACATGCTGGTCCATGTCCAGAACTGATCCAAGCCATGTGCTTTCTTTTTATTTTACCTCGAAGTTCCCTGCATCTGCTCTTCATAGGACCCTGCCTATTTGACTTTTGTTCTTGTTTGGCCATTACACTATATGCTAGTGTCTTCTTACCTCTATTTCAAAACTCATTTCCACCCCCATCTGACAACTTCACGATGCCAACGGCTCTAATCATTTTGGTCCCATAGATATCTAATCATGGAGTAAAATGCTACATTGTTTCTTTTTAGACTAGAGGAGAGCCTCGTGGTTATTGTTTTCTGTCCAAAAACTCAAAGGAGTCGAGAAAGGTGGGTATAATAATATATAGTGGAATATAGAAGAAAGGCGCAGATTAAAATGGAAAGGAGAAATAAAAGAGGATCAATTTCGACGAGGAAATGAGTATCAATGCTACCATAAACTGAATCAGATCCTCTATACTCATTATTCTATATTAATTCTGTTCCACGTGATTACAGTCATATAAATATATGAGACTCATATAAGACCTAGAAAAATGTATGAATAAGATTGCATAAAATATAGTAAATACATGATAGTAAGTAAATAGGATCTCAATCCTCATAATCTGTAGATGCCACTTATTACTGACTGTACAATCTAGTGTAGCCGTGCAGATAACTTTGACACTCAAGTCTTACGTGGATATAATCTGTTCTGTAGCATAAAAAATAAAATCACCACATGTACTATTAATTTATTATTCCATGTCAAATATTGCAAACATTCAGTATTTATGATACAACCAACTCCGGTGACCGTAGATGGGTGAGAATTTATTATCGTCCAAAGAATAAAGCTAAGGTCTCATATACAAAAGTATTACGTTGATTGATGGCACAAAGTAAAGCATAAGCATAAGAATATGCATATCCATATTCAACTTTATTAATAGGATAAGACCCCTCGTGTAAAATTAATCCATTGATCTTACTTCTTAGTCATATTCATATTCAACTTCCCCTATTGCTTAATTATATTATCATCAGATCAGTCTAAATACTTGTACTAACCAACACCACCGTTGCATTAATTGAAGGACACAAGGACCATAGATTCTAACTTTTAATGTCATGTAAGACGTTCACTGTTTCGACCGAAGCAAACTTGAGCGTTCGTTAGCAAATCACGTGGATCGTGATTTTTAAGGAAATGTTTAGTTTTACCTTTACCACAATTTCTTTTTAATTTTCTTTGTTTTTTGTTTATTTGTTTTTATTAATAAACATTATTATAAATATATACCAAGAAGCACACCCCTTCCACTCTCCCCTCTTGCCGCGTGCACCACTCCTCCATTCCCCCATCCTATAGATAACACTACACTGCAGATCTTTCATTTCATTTCTCTGCTCTTCACGAGTTCTTATCAAATACTCTTCAAGAGAGAGTTTACAGCGCTAAAGATGACACATTTGTGGCTTCTCCGGTGGCCAAAAGGTGCCTCCGTCGCTGCTGCCACCAGTAAGGCCAGTGTTGTTGGTCCTACGGCCGCTGCCGCTGCCGCCACCGCCAATACCAATACTTCAGTCGCGGAAAATAGCACACAACA
Organism: Erythroxylum longipes; assembly: GCA_027563885.1. NCBI lineage: Eukaryota > Viridiplantae > Streptophyta > Magnoliopsida > Malpighiales > Erythroxylaceae > Erythroxylum > Erythroxylum longipes. Next base: position 22,470,659 of record JAOQMS010000180.1, on the reverse strand, counting down.
AACATGCTGTTGTGGGTGCTTGATGAAGATTGTGAAGAAGCTAAAGAAACAAGGAAGAATGCTGAGAGCTGCTACTACTAATAGGCAATCTTCGTTTCATTGCCGCTATGATCCATTGAGTTATTCTCTCAACTTTGATACAAGCGAGCGTGGGAATTTGTTGGACGATGAAGATTACTACCAATTTTGTGCTTTCTCTTCACGCTTCGTGGCCAACCCAAGAGCAAATTGTCAACGACTAGTCTTTGTCACTTCTCACTAGCTGATCAGACCTCTTTTCTCGTATTTTTGTCTTGGTTCTTTTATATATAGCTGTATCTTAATTACTTTTAAGTATATGAGAAAATATTTTAAGAACCAACATTCTATCTTCAATTGCAACAAAGAAAGAAGTTGTCTGCCTTTCGGCATAATTAATTGATACCACTTCCTTATCACAAGGTTCTTCATTAGTTGATCAAAGGAGTGTTTGTTTGACAGAGTTGATAATCTGGGTATGACAGTCTATAGTCGACTGTATGTATGTTTATGTCCAGTCGGTGGTAAACCTGGGGAAAATGTTGAAGAACTGTAGCTTTTGGGAGCTTGGAGAACGAAATTCCACACACAGTACAACAAAGGAGCACTCAAGCATTGTCATAATGTAGTTAAAGACGGTATCATTTCTCCACCAACTGAATTCCTGAAGGTTGGAGCTCTAGCTTGGTCCACTACTTTAATTGAATTTTTCTGGAATAAGAGGCTAACTTTTCCAGTAATAAATGCTCGGGCAAGAAAGGATTAGACAAAATGATGCTTAGAGAAGATCGAACAATCATGTTCAAAATTTCAAATGATTCCAGCTTAAATGAGATAATTAAACAATGGTCATGACACATTGAAAAAATAAACCTTTATTCATTCAAAAGTGGAAGCCTGGCATGGAGTTAGAAAGAGATAAAATAGATACATTTCCAATATGGGTGAATTTTTATAACTTGCCAATGGAATTTTGAACTATTAAGGGACTTAGTTTTATAGCAAGCTCCTTGGGAAAGCCAATTTGTATGGACTCCTAAACAGTTTCTATAGAATAAATATGCTATGTCAAATTATGCATTGAAATCAATAAAAACTCAACATTTCCTGCTAGCATGCCTATTATAAGTTAGGGGAAAATAGTGAGTTGGAGAAGATAAAAATTCCTATAACTTACTTTTAGAAACTAAGCAATTCCAAGTGGGTACTTACTGGCAAGGTGTTCAAAATTGGGTGGAAAGAAGAAAATAGGGGGACTGATTGACTTATTTATGAGTTAGTCAATATTGTGATAGCCGCAAGTATACGATGTAGTTGTAGTTAGTACTGACAAGTACAAATCGATCCCACAAAGACAGTAATTACTAGTAATTATCTTTTGCCTATTATTTAACTTATGGATTGATTTTAGGTTTTAATAAACAAAATAAAAACTAAAGCAAGTAAAATCAAATAAGCAATGATATTGAATAGAGATTTAAGATTTCATTTAGAAAACTACTGATATCAATAATAAGTATATAGATTTCGAATCCCCCTAAACCTTTAACAGGCTGATCTTTTATTACTCAATTGTTTTATTGATTTATTAGATCTTGGAGATTACTATGATATGCTAATAGTTGACCTTGAGTATACTAATAACTAATCTTAATGTTTTCAACCAAATTACTCATGTTAAAGTTTATATGATTGATTTACTGATTTGTGAATCTCTCTATTAGGTTTGACCTTAATCCGAAAGATTTATAGGCTTGCAACCCCCTCCAATTACGGTAGATTTATTCATCAATAGGATTTCTCAATCTTTATGTATGAAATCAAATTATGATATGATATTCTCGGGTCTATTAGAACATAAATAAAACACATAATTAAATAAAAAATATAACAATCAAATCAATTTCATTAATAAAAGAATCGAATCATATCAAATTATTAACATAGGGTTCATCTAACCTAAATGCTAACAAGATGTTTAGTTACACATTATATTATTGAACTTGAAATCAAACATACATAGAAAGAAAAACAAATTGAAAACAATGGGTTCATAATTCTAAATCACCCTGATTGTCTTCTATCAAATATTCTTAGGAAGTAAAGGTCTGATCTTTTATTCCGATGAATCTTTCGATGAATTCTTCGTGTTCTCTATTTCTCTAGACCAAAATCACCCTTTGAGAATAATTTCCACTAATGAAATCGCCTTTCTGAAGTCTGCTCTCCCTTCAAGTCTCCATTCACGTCTTTATATATTGAATTCTAATGTTTTGGTTGATGCACAATGATGTGCACGGCTTTGCATCAAATCATGCATCACCAAATTCTTTGAAAATCACAAAACTATACAACTTAGGAGAAGTGCACGAGAAGATGCATGATCGTGCATCCTTTTTGTGCTTCGATTCTTTGTTTTATGCCATGTTTTTGTCTAAATTCTTCTCTTTTAAGTTTGTGAAGTCAATTATATTCTGTATACACACTTGGAGCAAATACATACCAAATATACAATAAAAGTATAAAATATCAAGTAAAATAAATCAAATATGAGTGTAATAATATAGTCAAATATGCATCTATCAAACATTATTACACTTAAGCTTTTGCTTGTCTTCAAACAAAACATAGTCAAAATTATAAATTTTACAACGTCTATCAATCATCAATCTCAATATGCCCATACATACTATACATCATCATACCCTATTGCATCAAATTAACATACAATTTAAGTCAAGTTATCGTAAAATTAACTTCCTAAGTCCATATTAATAATATTCACATCAATAATTGCATTGAAATAAAAAGAATAAACTTTTACACCGTCACCAAGATTTCACTCAATGTACTCAAAGTGTTTAGGGTAAAAGGTATCAACTCTCAATCATTGCATAGTAGAACTCTTACTATAAGCTTGCAATAAAATCACTTCTCCATCACTTATGTGTAAACTAGAAACAAAAATCAAAAGATCTTTATACAAGTTATAATGGGGCTAGGTATAGTATGGTTGGGATATAAAAAGGGTTAAATCAAAGGAAATTTACTAACGAGAAATTACAAGACTTGTTTACAAACATTCTGGTCCTTCCATTATAAATCCATTAGTACTATATACTTATTCTTTTCTTTCTTTTCTTTTCTTCTTTTTTCTATACTCTTTTTCTTTTGTTTTTCTTTCTATTTTTTATCAATCAAAACAATTTGAGCATTCAGTGTTACAATTCAATAAATAATGGAACTTTTAATAATTTCAAGTCTCAAATAGGTACGTAATGTAGATAACCTTCGAGGCTCAAAACAATAAAAAAGGCTTCAACGAAAAATATGATAAAGGTTAATATATGTGTGAAAATGGCTAAGGCTCAACTTGGTTATTCTTAAAGGTATATTTAAGGGTATGGTAATTTTCAAAGAATAGGCTTTAAAAAGTTGTTTAATTTAAGTACCTTCGTCATGTTAATATTTCTAATTTAACAAATATGGTCTCAATATGCATAATAAAAGCAAGTTCTAGAATTATCCTCCTACACATTAAAAACTCATATGAAAGAACAACAAGAGTTTAAAATTTTTTGCTCTTTTAGGTCGAAATGCTTATGAAAAAGATGGGTATATATATATATATGTAAATAATATACAATTTCATTCAACTTGAATATTTCAATTGTTACTAAAAATATGACTTAGAAAACTAATTTTATTATAACCATCATCATTTTGTATACCAATTCAAATCAATATTTAATAATGAAACATAGTATTGATTAATAGATTTCATTCAATTCAAAATATCAGTTAATAGAATTTATAATCAAGATTATAATAAGCTTAAAATCATTAAAAATTAATAAGCTTGAAAAAATAGTTAAAAAATGATTAAACTCGTCCACACACTTAAAGTTGTATATTGTCCCTAATGTACATAATACAAGTATAGATAAAAGTGAGAGGGATTTTTGGTACTTTCTTGATTGTGAAAATTTCCTGATTTTAGATCCATCCAATAGTGAACTACATACTTGCAAAATATAAAAGAAAGGATAAAAAGAGGAAAAAAATTAAAGATAACATAAAATAATGTGAAATAAAATCCTATACTAACACACGAAATATAATCAAAATGAAATAAAACTAAAACTTTGTACTGTTTTGCTTAACTTCATCCTGGATCAATAATTAGTGGCTTGCATCCACTCTTTTCTCTACAAAGAGGTTTCATAGCCTATAAACAAGCCACATGTTGTAAGATGATCAAAAGGATATGATGTATTAAGTTAGTAAAAACAATTAACTGTAGTAATACCCTTTTAAATGAAAAACTATTAATAAAATGAGGAATAATGAAACTCCCTGAATCATTGACTAACTTGAATAGTTTGTCTTTGAGGAAGTGGGAATCTCCGTACTTAATGTCACTACTAACACCTCATCAGTAGTTTCCTTACTTGGTTTCTCTGCCAGTTCTTCGTTAAATACCTTCGTCCACTCTTCTTCTTCTCCTTGGACAGTGGTTTATGGCTTTTTTTTTAATTATCTCCTGCCACCTCTCTACTTCATCTTCTTGGATGAAGACTTCTTTTTTTTCTGCGTATACTACCTCTGTCTTATTTTTGTCCTCCTCTACAACAACGATAGTTACCTCTTCATTTTCTTGGAATGCCTCTTTATTCATGGAGCCAACCGTCATTTTTTCTTTACTCTGTTGCGTTAATAGGCTCAAATAGTATTTTGTGTTATGCTCAAGATGTTCAAGTGAAAAAAACCCTTTCTTCAAATTCACATCAGCTAGCTTTAAGTTCGACAATGTATTCCATTAATTTATCTCTAATATTTTTTTCCTCTTCCTTTTCCTCTTCTTCTTCTATTGGGAATTCTTTTTCTTTATTAAGGGTGATTGCCATTCCACATTTTGTAGGGTCTATTTCAGTGGCACTAGGCAAACTCCCTTGGATCTCTTCAGATAGTATCTTCGACAATTGGTACATCTGATTCATCAAATTTCGTATATGAGCATTTATTTCTTGATGTCTTATGATTGATTCTTGAAAAAAATTGTTCATCATATCTTCCAGAATTGGCTCGTTAACTGGAGGTGCTCGGTGCTACCAATGTCTAGCTGGAGTGTCATCATTCCATCCATAAGCATAAGAGTTGTTTCATTCTGAATTATAGTTGTTCTCATATAGTGCACTTTGAGGTTGGTTGTATATGCTCAATTGCTCCCATATATATAATGATGTCCGACATTCATGATTGTAGTAATAGCTCCCACCAATATAGCTAGATTGCCTAGATATCAGTTGAACTTTTGAAAACGTATGAGAACACCTCTCTCCTATAAGGTGAAGATATGTATTGAGAAGACACATTTTGGTTCATAAAAGTATTGTCTATTCTATCCTTCCATTACGAGTTATGGCTATGACAATGAATTTTAAATCCTACAATAAACCACAAACTCAAGATCAATAATAGAATTTTAAAATATAATTAAATAAATAAACCACAATTATAATAAAATACAATAAGAAATATATACAAAAGCTCAATTAAAATAACAGAAAATAAAATAAAATAAATGGTTAGAGTAATAAAATAGAGATTTTCCTAATATCACTATTCTCAAGAATAATGCCAAAAACTTAATTAACTTATTAGTGGGTTAGTCAATACTGTAATAACCGTAAGTGCACGGTATAGCTGTTGCTAGTATCGATAAGTACGAGTCAATCCTACAAAAACAGTGATTACTAGTAATTACCTTTTTCCTATTATCTAGCCTATGAATTGATTTTGGGTTTTAATAAAGAAAATAAAAACTAAAGCAAGAAAAATAAAATAAGCAACGATATTGAACAGAGATTTAAGATTTCACTTAGAAAATTATCTATATCAATAATTAGCATCTAGGTTCATCTAACCTAAATACTAACAAGTCATTTAGTTACACATTACTGAACACACAGTTAAACATACATAGAAAGAAAAATGAATGGGTTCATAATTCTAAATCTTTCTGATTGTCTTCTATGGATATTCTTCCAATGTAGAGGTTTGATCTTGTATTTCGATAGAACTTTCGATGAATTCTTTATGTTCTTCACTTCTTTGGACCAAAATTGCCCCGTGAGAACAATCCTCAGGTCTAGAATTGCCTCCCTGAAGTCTACTCTCCTTTCAAGTCTCTGTTCACATCTTTATATATTGAAAACTGATGCATGATATTGTGCATAGTCGTGCATCAAACTGTGTATACTTAATTCGCTCTAAGTGGGTGTACTTAATTCGCTCCAAGTCTGTATCTATGGAGTTTTGTGATTTTCAAAGAATTTGGTGATACATTGTTTGATGCACGACTGTATACACACTTGGAGCTTGGAGCGAATTCAGTACCAAATATGCAATAAAAGTATAAAATATCAAACAAAATACATTAAATACGGGTGTAAAAATATAGTCAAATATGCATATATCAGGGGTATAACTGAATAAAATGCAGCAGTAAGGAGACTTGAGTAACCTCAATGAAAATGATATAACTAGAGGCGGGAGAAAGGGTTTGGTCAACAACCTTGGTTGGATCCTTCTGAAGCAAACGACCAGCTTTTCCTATAATCAATGCATGGGCTAATGCAAGGTGGGGAAAGAAAGGCTTAGAAAAAATATTACTAATAGAGGATGGTACAATAGTATTTAAGTTTGTTGTTGACAGTAACTTAGACGAAATTCTAGAAATGGGGCAATGGCATATTGGCAGCCAACTAATGTTTATTTAGAAGTGGAAACCTTGAGTTGAGTTTAGAAGAGAATGTGTGGAGGTTTGTCCCATATGGATTATTTTTCATAACTTGCCATTGGAGTTTTGGACAGTTGAAGGGTTAAGCTTTGTCATAAGCTCTTTGGTCAAACCTCTAGGCATGGATGCTCTGACCTCTAGTATGGCAAGACTCAGTTATGATAAGATATATGTTGAAGTTAGTCGAAATGCTAGTTTGCTAGAAACATTGTCTTTTCAGCGACAGGGTGTCGATAAGGAGTTGCTTTCTTTTAAGATCAAGCTCTCTTATCCATGGAAACCACATAGTACTATAAAGAAGTGGATATGTAGCGCCCCCTTACCACAAGGTACACACCGGGATGCCCAGAGGTCATTCCGGTATATATCTTATGATAAGAGTGAGCTACTTTCGATTGCTACATTCACTTCACAAGGCATCATATCATTACTCACTTATAAAGCATTATAAGAAAATCACAATATTTTAAAACC
>JAOQMS010000180.1:22451433-22463265 GCA_027563885.1 Erythroxylum longipes | reverse complement strand
TTCAATTTAACTTACACCATACTATACTCTAACTTAATCTTAATTCTTCCATTTAATACTTTCAATTTCCTTCAATCCATGAAATAAATCCTCCTAAACTTGACTTACTAATAAATCTCCAATTAGAAGATTTATCTACAAGATCACCAAATTCATTCAATTCATGCTTACTAAAATAAATAAAATTTCGAGGCCCAATAGCATCAATCCCTATAGGATTGATATCCACTCTTTTAAGCTACAAGTCACGACCCGTTCACTTACAGTTTTTTAGCATAAAACAAATAGATAGGTTTTTACCATCAACAAAGTTTTGGCACCGTTGCTGGGGATTGATTATTTAACTTCTGGTTTACTTTATACTACTTTGATTTAAGAGTTTTTGATACTTTTTATTGTGTATCTGTAGGTGCATGAATATAAGGAGCACGTGAAGACCGATAAAATTTGGTAATGACGAACTATCTGATATCACAAGACACATCAAGACATCTTAGAATGAGAAATGAGATATCTAAAGAGCTAGATGCCAAAAAGAAATAGAAAGAACAATGATGGAAGATAGATATTATAGGGAGCAAGGAACTTTTGCAAATTATAATAAGGCATAGTATGGTTGGGGAAGTACTGATCCTCATTGGAACACTTACACTCTGGAGTGGCAGAATCACCCAAATTTCTATTGGTCTAACAATGCAAGTACTCACATGGGACATCAAGACCTATCTGAATTTCAACAAGACCGACTTGCATCTTTGGATAACAAATGGACAAGTTGATGGATGTTTTGGGTCCAGAATGGCAAATCAAGAAGAAAACCAAAAGAAGATGTTTTTGAGCCAGAAGGAAAGGTAAAAGAGGATGGAGGCAAAGTTCGATCAAATTGTGAAGAACCATGCCTCATCAATCCACAATCTGGAGATTCAAGTAAGACAGCTTTCTTGTGAATTTTGTAAAAGAAGTGTGGAAGACTCTCTGAGAAATATGGAATTACATCAACGAGAGCATTATGAGGCTATCACACTTAAGAATAGGGAAGAGCTAAAAGAACCAGCAGAACACCAAGTTGAAACCCACCTTATTAAAGACCAAGAGATGACGAAAGCGTATAAAGAAAAGAATGCCAACCCTCCCTTTTATTCACCAGTTATTGATATACCATATATGAACATTAAAAAATCTTTGGTAGATGTTCATGAAAAGAACCTTATCCTTCCGATTAATGATGACCAAGTGACATTCAATATGAATGGTGTATTAAAGAATCCGATCCTTCCGATTAATGATGACCAAGTGACATTCAATATGAATGGTGTATTAAAGAATCCGAAGGATAGTAGCTCATTCAGGATAATTGATGTGTTTGAATCTTCTAAAGAATAAGAGGACGAAGAACAAATGACAACGGACATCGAGTTTGAAGAAATTATGAAAGTCTCTATTCGGGAAGCAAAAGAAGTAGAGGAGACGAAGATGATTAAGGAAGAAAGAGAGGAACTCACCTTTGTACAGGACAAACTGTTGGATTCAATGGAAGATTCAGGGAGTTTTGTTATTCCCTATTATGTTGACGGTTCACTTGGAAAAAAAGTCATTATTGAGCTTAATTGATTTTCATAATGTTATCCATATTTTCCTTTTGATTATTTTACAATTTGTAGCTTACTTACAGGTTACAAAACCAATGTTGAATGAACAGGGTGGAAGCAAGCCGTTTATGATTGATCCCAGTTGAATTTCCAAGGAAGAGCGTCGAGCTACCAACATTAAAAGAAACACTGCATGGGAGGCAACCCATGAAATTCTACTTCCTTTTGATTGTCTTTGTCTATTTGTTTGTTTAGTTCATTCAATTAGGATTGTGTTTGGATTGAGTACGATTGTTGTTTAATTTGGTTTTTGTTTGACTTTCAACTTTTTTTTCCGAAATTCTTGATGATGATATTAATTTGATGTGTTTGTAGGTTGTGGGATCATAGAGAATTAATATCAAGCTCGGAAGAAGGTTTGGAATCTTAAGAATCACCAATTCCACAATAATGGGAATTGGATTGATTCCCACGATCATGGGAAATCTCTCCAAAAAGTTTTTGCAGAGAAAACCCATAATCGTGGGAAATGTGGTGATTCTTCTGGAGAGAATTCCCATGATCGTGGAAATTGTGAGAATTCCTACGATCTTTGGAATTCCATCCGGGAGGGAAATTTAAAGTTCCCTCCCATTTTCTTCTTTCACCCACTCTCAAAATTTTCAATCCTTCTCTCTCTAACCCATGAAAATCCTCCTCCCACTCTCTATACTCTTCATTTTTCCTTGAGATTTTTGGTATTGTATTCATTTCTTTTTATTAATCTTACAATCCTTTCATCTTTTCATGCATTAATCATTCAGAAACACAAGGATTTAGGTAAGAGTTTGCTCTCTCTCTCTCTTACATACGAATTTCACTCATCTTCTTCTCAATTTTTGCAGATTTTCTTATTACAATGTCACCAAGGAAGATGGTGGCTAGGAAACTAGTTGATGAAATTTGCTCGCAAGTTTCCAGTGAAGGTAAGCGCGATTTAGCAGCGACTTACCGCTCTCCCTTCCCAATCTATTCGAAAGAAGAAGGTATGCGTCTTCGTGACCATAGTGATAGAGAACTAGTCACTCCTAGGTATTTTAATTTTTCACTGCTAGAAACCATAGGAGTGAGGCGAAAACTTGAGAAACTAGCTGCGAATATAGGTTGGAACAGGTTTGTTCGATGTGATGTACTTATTCACCTTTTGATGACCATAGAGTTTTTCACAACAGTTCGATACAATCCTAAAATGGATGTTTTTTGGTGTAGGTTATTTGGTACTATTTACAAATTGGATTATACTTTCATGCGTGGTCTTTTTGATTTGCCAAACACTAAAATTTTAAATGATCACGATGATTTTTATTTGGATGATTATTGGAAAACTTTAACTAGGAAAGAAAACTTTGACTCTAGGAATGCACCAAATTCTTTAATCTGTAGTATCGACCATTTGCTTTTACAGAAATTTATGTATTTAACTGTGTTCAATAAAACTGAAAGTAACAAATGCTCAGCTAAAGAGCTTTTCTTTTCTGTGGTGTATGGATCGGAAAGTTAAAATTAACACACCTTTCAGAATTTTTCGATCAATAGTGAGTGTGGTAAAAAAAAAGAGTTCATATTTTGGAATGTCTCATGTTGTTACTACTTTAGCTCGGTTTTATCACCTTGATGTGGGGGAGGTGTACACAACTCCACACGACATGTTTGATATACTGTATTTGAGATTTTTTTAGATTTTGGAGTTCCATTCTATGGAACTCTGAAATCCTCAAACGCGCACTGAAGTGAGGAATAGTAGGGGCACCAGTACAGCTGCTTCCTGACCCTCCACATCTCGCGTCGTCTATGAGCCAGAGGAAGAACAGAGTGCACCAGCAGTGGTCGATCGATATGAACAAATCCTCGAATAGATGACTGCCAATTCTCAGCAAATGGCATCCCAACTAAATGAGCTCGACACCCAAATGCAGAAAGTCCTCAAAGAGCAGCATAGCATGAAGAAGAGGTTCCTCAATTTCTGTCATAGGAATAAATTTAAAGCTCCTTCAGCAACACCATCGCCACCATTATCTGAGTAAGCTTCTTTTACCCTTTTTATTTTTATATTTTGTTGTTTCCTTTGTTTAGTTTAATTTCATCTTTTGTTTGGTTTCATATCATTTTCTTTTGTTTGGTTTGATATCACTTTTTTGGGTTTCATGTCATTTGTGTTTCAATATCTTTTGTTTGGTTTGAGGTCATTTTCCCATAGTTGGTGGTTAACTTGTCACATTGAGGACAATGTGAACTTTAAGTATGGAGAGGTGACTTTGACTTTCATAATTGCATTGTTGGCATTTTGTTAGATAGGATGCATGTTTAGGCATATTATATGTGCTTTGTGTTAGCAATGGAACCGTACTTGAATCACTCTAATAAATATTACCATGAAATTCTATCATGCTAGTTAGAATTAGATTGAATGCATGCTTGAACTTGGATTAGGCTACTTGAGTAGAAAGTGAACCATATAAAGTGGTGAAAAGTAGTTGGCTACATAAGCTTAGTCACAAATTGAAATTTGAATAATGAAGTAGTGTAGAGATGCATAATGAGTTTTCATTTGAGTCAAAGTGAGGATTGAGCCATATGACTCCATCCATAGTTATTTTATTTCTTTGTTGAGTGTTACTTCCTTAAGTTACTACCTTCAGAACTTGCTTTGAATCGGTTTAAGTCTACTGAATGCATGCTTAATAAAGATGATTTAGGCCCTTTTCTTGTTTTAACCCTTGGCTTAAATGACCTACCCTTTGTATTATCCTTTGCTACCCCATTGAGCCTTAACCTTTTATTTCTTGAAAACACCCGATTTTAAAACTTTAAACCTTATTAACCTACCTGTTCATAAGCTTAATAGAGTATTAAGTAATACATTAGTTAGGATCGTTGTGAAATTTTTGTTATTGAGATGAATTAAGTATACTTCTGCTTATGAGTTACATTGTATATAGTGCTATTTTGAGTCATAGTTCTTCCATGTATGAAGAAAAAGAGAGAAAAATGAAAAAAAAGAGTTGAAAAGAAAAATGAAAGAAAAAGAAAAAGGAAGAACAATTGAGTAGCAAAAATAAGTGCAGAGTATTAGTTTCATTTGTGTATCTCAAATTATGTTTTGATTATCCCAATTTTATCTGCTTTTTACTTTACTAATGTTTATGCTTAAGCCTTTTTTCCCTCCTTACCTACCTTAACCCTTACCACATTACAAACCTAAACAAGTCCTTTTAATCTATTTATGCATGCAATCATTGTAGAGGAGAATTGGTGTATTGGCAAGCCTATGGTAGTGTAGTCTCTTATAAGAAGTTTGAGCGAAACACTAACCATTAAACACTTGAGAGAAATGAGTGCAAAACTGTGAGGAAATTTCATTTTGCATCTTTACTTATCTTTAAGTGATGGTGTTAATTTTTTAGTTTGCTTATGTACGCCAATGAAAAAGTAATCATAATAAGTGTATTAACTTGATATTTGAGTTGGCTTAAATTTGAGGGATTGTATGCTTTGATCTTTGTGAAAATGAAGTGATAGAATTGATTAGTTGTATTTATTTTGCTTGAGGATAAGCAAAGATTCAAGTGTGGGGATGTTGATCGGTGTGCATTAGTCTATGTTTTTCTATGTAATTGGCATGTGTTTTCTTGCATAATTGTTGATTATTGTTGTAGTTTATGATTCATTTTGTATGTTTTCATTTAGTTTGATTTCCATTGTTGTTCTTTTTATGTGTGATGTTAATTTAAGGTAAGAATTGACTATTTTTGTGTAGGAAGGAAGATGGAGCAACTTGGAGATTAAGCTAGAAATCAAAGAGGAAAAGAAAAGAGGAAGTGTTCTGTGACCGATTCCCACGAGATGGAGCAACTTGGAGATTAAGCTAGAAATCAAAGAGGAAAAGAAAAGAGGAAGTGTTCTGTGACCAATTCCCACGATCGTGGGAATCATAATCTGAGACAATATGCGGGGCTTCATTAAACTTAGGGTTTTTAGACTATTTAAGCATAATTAAGCCTCCATCTTCAAAGGAGGACGAAACCCTTCTGTAAAAAGACCATCTTTGGAGTAAAGAACACGTGTTTGGAGCATTGAGGAAGGATTGAAGTCAAAGATCATCATAAGGAATGGGGAAAATAACACATCAACACCAAAATTTCCAGATTTTGGCAAAGAAGAGAAGGAATCTTTTTATTCAATTTTCTATCAACCTTAATTCTTCTATTCTTTGTAAAACAGTTAATTTGAATGTTGATGATGTTATTGAGACAATGTTAGGCTGATTTAGTTTTAGGTATTGCTTTTGAACTATTTTGTTAGAACTCCTATTTTATTGAGTTGAATGAAGTCTTTGATGATTGTTGATTTGATTTGTTATCTTGCAACAAATCAAGAAAGTGAGTAAGATAATTTTTGTATAGGATTATACAACGAGAGTTGATGATCTATAGACTTACAATCATCACATTAATTGAATAGTTGAAGAGAGATCTCCGTTAATCAATTGATCACCCATAGAATAGTTTAATAACTAGTTGAATAGGTCGAGTCATTAGGTAGGTTAAGAGATCGTCCAATTGATTTCCTTTAATTCAATTAGGGACAATTAATTACACCTTGAGAGAGGGTAGTTAATATATTCAGAAGTCTAGGGTGAAACACAATTCAATCAATAAAATAGGAAGGAGACAAAATAGGGAAAAAAGTAATCTCTAGTCTTTAGATTTTTTAATTCCGATTTTTCTGCACGTTGGTATTGTCTATTGTTTTTAGTTAGTCTTTTAATTTTTATTTAAATTTTCCAGATTATTTTTATTAAACAATTTCATTTCTTGAACAAAGTTTTATGTAAATTAAATGGTGTCTGGGCATCAATCCCTGTGGGATCTATATTCGCTCTTTTAAGCTACAAGTCACGCCCCGTTCACTTGTAATTTTTGAGCATAAAACAAGTAGATAGGTTTTACCATCAACAAAACCTTAGTGAAGGTGTAAATATTTGTACGTTTAATTTCAAAAAGATTATTGATGTGATTATTATTGATATTGACTTATGAAGGTGAATTCTAGGCTAACTTGAATCTAATTATATGTTAATTTGATTGATATGATATGATAATTTAGAGTGTGGATAGACAGTTTGAGGTTAACAAGGGTTGGATGTTTGTAAAATTGATGATTTAGATTGTGATTTTCTTGAGGACAATCAAAAGCTTAAGTGTGGAGATGTTTGATGAATGCTTAGTTAACTATATTTATATACTAATATTTAATGTGTTTTGCTTGTTATTTAATAGTTTTGTTGTATTTTTGGTACTTAATTCACGTCAAATGTGTTTATAGTTGATAATTTCCTTCATAAACTAAAATGAAAAGAATTCGAATGAAATTGTGGCATGGACCGGAGATTTGAAGCAAGTAGGACCTACACGACCATGTATAGTGATTGTATTAGTCTCAGTAAACTTGTGGAGGTTTGAAGAATATTGTTTCTGGTCAGATAAAGTTACACACCCGTGTATGCCGTATGTTGCTCGTGTAAGTCTTTTTTCTATGTAAAATCATGAATTTAGGTGTTTTTGGAGATACACGATCACCTATACTCCCGTGTATGTTGACCATGTATATCCCATAAATCCTAGAAATTACTATAAAAGGATGTGAATGGAGGCAAAACAAGAGGGGAGTTTAAGTAATTTTGAGTCATAAGGAATATAGAGAAGTGACAATTCTAACCAAGGGATGAGGAAAACACGAAGAATACATCATAAAAACCGATAAATAACAACATTCAATCTAATTTCCAAGAAGATCCATTAAAAGAAAAAAGGATATTTAGAATTGTGATTTCTTGATTTTCTATTAGTTCTTCTGTTTGTTTTTGGTTTTGTATTTTATAGTTAGGAACTAAACTTGTTTACTTCCTAGGTGTGATGAACCATAAATTATGATAACAATATGATTTAATATTTTATTTAATGCAATTTTGTTGATTGATTTATTAAGATTCAATTATGCGTTATATTTTTTTGGAAAATGAAATTGTTCTAATATAACTGAAATATTAGTTCATGATTTGATTTCATATGGCTGAGATTAAGAAATCCTTTTGTGTGAATAGATCTACCATAATTAGAATGGGTTGCATGCAAACCTAGAGATAGGTCAACATAAATCCTCTAGATTGATAATGCAATCATAAGGATTTAACTAGAAAGAGATTTCAGTTAACTGATGGATTAGTGGTTAGTATTCTTGACAAAGATATTAACATAAGATAGGAATTTTCACGGTCCAATAATCAATAATATAATTGCTTGATAAAGGGTTAATATTTAAGGATTCTTAGAGAGATTTATAACTTAGGTACTATTATTTGATATCGAATTCTGTTAGTATTCCCTTGTTTTGAGTTCACTATTGGTTTAAATCTTAGTTTAGTTTATTTAGTTTAATTTTTAATTAAATCTACAGTCTGATTTACCGATTAGATAATAGGAAAAGGGTAATTACTAGTACTTATAGTCCTATTGGGATCAACTCATACTTGCCTATGCTAGCTACTGCTACACTGTGCACTTGCAATTTTTAAAATTGATAAATTTCTTATAAGCATAGAAATAGTCAATCAAAATTTTACCAAATTTTTTGCAATCACTTTTAAGCAAAATTGTTATACTGATGTTCCTTTAGATTTTTTGTGAACTTCAACTTTCAAATAATTTTTTTACTTGAGTTTTAATTTTTATCTCTTTTATTGTATACGTTATGAATTAGAGGTGACTTTTTGATTATTGTTTACCTTATAGAGTATGTTAATCCAAAAACTAACAAAAGTAAGTGTAAAAGAATTTGAAAGGAATATAAAATATATATTTTTCCTTCTCAATGTTTAGTATTATATACCTACTTTGTACATATATGAACTCATTATCTTTATAATTTGATATTTAGGATGTAATTGAATGTGTTAAGGGGAAAAAGAAGATATTTGAGTATAACTCTTGATATAATTTATAAGATGTTGCTTTTGGTATGAAATTTGGGAAGAATTCAAGAATTACGTAAGAAAAATCAAAAGGATATCTGAATTTTCTCGAAATATTGTTTTGTTACATGCTCATATTATTCTCAAAAACTTAAAGGTAGAAAATGATGCAAAGTACAACTGGAGACAAGAGTGCCATTGCTCGTGTTCAAGTGAAAAAGATAATAGTATTAAATATGGTTGAAGATACAGGCATATCTATGCTTATGTAATTCCCCAATTAAAAAGTAGTAAGACACAACATTGGGTATAAATAGATATGGAAATCCTAAATTAAGGAGACTTTTAAGTGTTCTTTTATATTTTTAGATCAGGGTTAGCCATCAAATGTTAACTTACTTTCCCTTCCCTTTTCTACTTTATTGTCACATTTCTGTCCAGAGTGGCTAATCTTCTTACACTTAGTCGAAGGAAATTGAAACTTTGAGATGTATTAAATTTTATTATGGTTTAACTTGTACATTAAGCATTGATTGTTTTTTAATGTTTAATATTATGATTGTTTCACTTAATTTATATAAGGCCTACTAGTTTATTATTTGATTCAAATTATAGGTAAATTAGATATTATGCATGTAATTATTTAATCCCTTTAATCTAACCACTAAAGTTTAATAGATTGCTCTAGTTTAGGATTCTTAAATCTTACAGAAGGACAATTGACTAGATGAAATACAACCTCATAGGCTTATGTTATTTTGTTTCATTGACCTTTTTAGTTTTTAAAGCTATTATTTAGTAAATCTTAAGCACATTTCCTTATGTTATTCAGTAGTTATAGTTTAAGTAGATTGCAAGTTCTCTCCAATTATCAAGTGGTAAATATTCAAAAAAAAGTTTATTTATTTTTATATTGATGATCAATGAACAATTCTTAAGGTAAATTTGGACTTAAACTAAGATTTGTGTTCTATTATTATTTCATATTTAATTTGCATAACTTTTTAATTATATTTTTAAAACTCACTATAATAAAAAATATTTTTTATTATTATTTACAAACATAAAGCAGAATAAAATATTCTATATAAGATCAATCCTTACTTTCACTATCACTTAAATTTTAACAATAAAGTTTAATTTTTATATGAAAGCAATAACACATCAAGTATCTAGTCATTACATATTGAAAAAAAATTATTCAACTCTCAAACTTGAGTTGATACATGTAATTAATAATACTTTTCATCTTATTAGAAAATCTAATATGTAATCACATTTATTTAAAAGCTATGCTTTTTGTATTGAAAATTTTATGATCAACTAGAAATGGAGAATTTTATATAAAAAAATCAATAGTGGTGAGTGGTAAAAGAAGAAGATGATATTAAGTCTTACAAATCCTAATTAAACAACAAAAAAGTTGAGGATTTCACATGAGTTATCAAAATATATTCTAAAGTTTTACAATGTTAACTTTCTAATAATTATTCTTTAAAGCATAATATCTTAGTTTATTTCAAAATTGCTAAGAAAATCGTATCAAACAACAACAAAAAAATCTTGTATAAATACTATTGATACGCGGGATCTGGAAAGGTCCAATAATATGCAGCCTTACTACTAACAAGAAAATAGTATCAAACAATAAGCTAAAATTTGAAGTTAGTATTTGAAAAAAAATTATTTGAATACTACAAATATCATTTCATTTCGATTTCATTCCTATAATTTAAATATTTCATGTATAATTACTTAATTTGGTCTTTGAAGTGATAATATTGCTTTTAACAAAGTACTATTATTGAATATTTACTTAAAAATTGTAAATACGTGAAATTCTTTTAAAAATATTCTTAGAATTTCTAATTTATAAAAACTTTACAATAATTAAAAGTATTGAAATCAAATATAGAAAATCCCCAAATAGTATTGAATTTTTTTAAAGAATATGAACTTACATTCGTGACATGAAAAACATATTTAACTATTTATATATTACAAACATTTTATTTAACATTCATCAATAATATATTTTTATTTAGATAAATTATTAGAAATTTGACTGCACATTCAAATTTATAAGATAATTATGAAATTATACATTAAAAATTGTTTAGAAATTGTTAAACTTTATAATTGTAGATGTCCGATTAACCTATACTATTTTTCACATATTCATCGTACTTTCACTTGTAAAATTTTTGAATTTCACAATTGGCTTTTGTGTCGATTAGCAAATGAGAGCAATGAATAACATTTTGTGACCTCATTCATCATGGGCTGCACCAAGTAGAAAGCAACACTTTTAGGTATGTGTGGTTGGATGTTAATTAATATAATGGAATGGGGTAGAATAGAACGATTTATAATAGAATAGAATGTAATACAGTGAAAAGTTGTTTGAGAAGGATGAAAGGGTTCATAATGTAATGTAGTGAAATGTTGTTTGGAAGATAGATAGAATGAAATGTAATGTTGATAGAAAGATAAGAAGATGGCTTCATGTGCTCTGATTTATTAGTTGGATTTTGATTCAAGAGCACTACCAAAGTTTTTCAAAGAAGGGATATTTTGACGTAGGTCTGCTTTTAGCTTAGATCATAATAAATAGTTATTATATCCATGATATTAAAATGGTTGTTGTTAGAGGTTTAACACTATGATTTTAAAACAGAAATCATGTCTAATTAAAAAGTCAATCGTGACAAATAATTTTTTATATATTTTCCATTTTCAAATAATAACAATTTTACTAAACAACACGAGAAGAAGTGGTAGAATATGGAAAATGGAAAGAGAAGTCTGGAAATGATAAGCTTGTGGACTGTAATTGTTGGACCCCGATCCCCTTCTTACTAGTAAGCATGCGTTTAGTTTTTGTTGAGGTTTAATTTGATTAAATTGTTGTGGTTAGGTATTAATTATAATGTCTTTGTGGGTAGAATTTTTTTTTAAGATTGATGGATTAAAAGGAGAAATTGAGATTAAATTAGAAAGTATATGGTGTTAATTAAAATTGAAAAAATATGATCTTGTAGGGTTATTTTAGGAAGAACACTTAAGTTCTTAGAAGTTAAATCTTATAAGGAGGGGCAATTGAGTCTTTTTAACTTCTTGTAAGTGAAAGAATGAAAGAAGAGTGATTGTCGTGAACGAAGGGAGAAGGAAACGAATTTTACAAAATAAAAGAGAGAGTGAGTTTCGGATGAGAGAAGAAGAGAAGAAGTGAAG
>JAOQMS010000180.1:22432245-22451333 GCA_027563885.1 Erythroxylum longipes | reverse complement strand
ATATGTGAAATATCTAAAAATTATTGTTATTTCATATTAATTGTAATTATTATTTATTATTTTAATTTTTAGAAACAGGCTTTAAAATATACAGTATAGCTGTACAATATGACAATGGCTATTTTGCAATTTTAAAAAAAATTCAGGGACCATTTTATAAATTTAAAAAATTACCCGAAACGGTATCCGGTATTGACCGGTACCGGTATAGTACCATACTAGAACCCAATCCGGTACGGTATTCGTAACATTGCAAATAATACATTGATTAGCCATATATATTAGTTGGTTAATCAGATAGATGAGTTTGATAATGATTTTAAAACGAATATAAAGTTGTTTTAATTCTTCCTTCTCTTGATTATGTAAGGTTGTATGATTATGAAAAAAAAATTGAAATGTTTGAAGGGTATGTTCAAAAGCATGAATAGACATAAAAAAATTATAGGTATCGGTAAATGTTTTAATACATTGTTTACTAAGTTTTTTTTTCTTTTCGATATGTATAATTAATAAATGAATAGATCTACAATTATCACAGACAAGCATAATTAATTGGCGATATTAATAATTGATATCAAGACGAAATATTTTATCAAGAAGATATTACATAAGGATAGATCAGAAGCCATAAATTAATAGAGTGTCAAAGAAATGAATAAGATCACTTGAATTTAAATAAGTAAATCTAATAGATAAAAAGATAAAAATAGGTGTAAGATAATAATGAAGTAATATTTGAAGATAAATAATAAGTGATGAAAAAACAGTATTTCACTTACTTGTTCTCGTTTCCTCTTGCCAATCCTTAGGCTAAATGAGAGAGATAGAGAAATAGGAATGAAAAATGAAGTTTTTATTTCACATGCGAGCAGAAGGCTCAGTCCTACATTATATATAGAGAGGTCTACGAGCTAAAGACTTAAAAGAAAAAGGACAAAGAGTGACAACCCTTAGAAAGGAGTGTCAGCCACAAGAAAAAGAAAAGATGCTAAAGTAAAGAAAAGATTCTAAAGTAAAGAAAAGATTCTAAAGTACAATAATTAAAAAGAAAAAGATGGTCAGCCATAACTATTGGCCACTGTATAAGAGTACAATAATTACATGGAATGATTATATAAAACAGTAGTTGCTGTATGTTATTCTTCAATTATCACATCTTCTGAAGAGTTGTCTTCCTTGATGGCTGATGGAGATGGACAATGTGGACAATTGTGGATCGGATGATACTGTAGTTGTTTACAAATAGACTATTTCCAATCTTCAGAGAGTTCCATGAAAATGCCAGTAATGGTTGAAAATTGGGTTTCAAGATGTTTAATGAGTTATAGCGACTCGATGGTAATTGGATTTTTGTATGCAAAAGTCATTAGAAGATTGGTTCCTCGATAATTGAGCCTAATCAATGATTCTGGACTGATTTTCAAACATTGTTGATAAACTCCTTCTAAGCAGTGGAGATTAAACTGATTGATCAAATCCCAAGTAACTTCATACTGAGGAGGTTCATCAATAGGTGGATATTGTCCATTACTAATGCCAATTTGGATAAATGCAATTTTGGTTAATAAAATGGTGGAATCTGTCAAATTGCCAACTTTATGAAAAATAGGATAATTGCTGAATACTTTGATTAAAATTGCTCTTTCTTTGGCAAATCGATCCTTGTAATTTTTGATCGTAGTAGTTAATCCAATAGGAAAATTGGCCAAGATATTTAAATTTGTTAAATAAATGGTATCGATAAGTCCACTCTGGAAGAAAGGATAAGTAGTAAGTGGATCGGCTTCAGGAAAGATAATTGCTTTAGGTCCATATTTTCCTTAATTTTGTGGGTAATATTGAAACAATTTTTGGGCTTCGGTCCATTTATTTAGGGCTTGAAAGCAGTCGTAAAATATGTCATAGTGTTATTTTCTTCATTTCATCCTTCAATGCTTTGGTAGGTATTGCATTGATTTTTTCTATGTTGATGGGTTTTCTTAAGGTTTTTATTTTTAGTTCAATAGGTTTCTTTAAAACTTGTTTATACTGAGGCCTGAGGACAGGGTTTCTAAATTCAACTAGGGTTTTTTCTGCTTCAAATTTTGTAGAGAAACTTTTATGAAGAACAGGGGGCTTTCGAGTGATGTGTATTGCAGCCTTATGCCATTCGTCATAAAGGCCAGCCATAGGTGCATTGAAGATAACATAAATTTTGTTTTCTTTAAAGTCTTCTTGCTTTTGGGCTAAGATGGGTTCAGCAGATTGAATGCTTGATGGACTTGGTTATGTAGTAGGAATGGAGGTTTGAGTAATTTGTTGAGGAGTGTTGGGTTGAATATTTGGCAGAGTTTGTTTTTCTAAGAGTTGGACAGTGGATCTGAGTTAGTTAATTTCTTTGGTAACAGTGCCTACATGTTGTTGTAATTCTAACAACTCTGCTTCCTTTTTGTTTAATGAATCCTTCACACTTAAGATAGCTGCTTCCATTTGTGAGTTAAAATATTTGCAAGATTGTTAGCAGGATAGGTAATATATTGAATTTGAAAATTAAACTAAGCTAATTCTAATTGCCATCTAATTAATCTGCCTTGATTATAATTGGTTTTAATATTGTATTTAGTAAATCCACATAAATAATTTGAATATGTTTGAATTAGAAATTTAACAGGTAATAAATCAACTTTCCATTTTCGTAAAGTTTTAATAGGATAATTCCTTTCAGTGGGATTAAAAGTCCCATTGATATATTTACATAACAGATATTTCCTTAAGGTGAGTGGTTTTGCCATAAGATAGCCAACCCATGTGTCCATGCTTGCATCAATTTATACAAGTAGTGTATCCTTTTCAGAATAGTTATATAAATCTGGTAAATTTTTACACAAAATTTTTAAAGACTGAACATTTTTAGTGTCTTCATCAGTCTAGGTCCATTGTTTCTTGGTACTACATTTTAGTTGCAAATTTTTTCGTTTGTTAGCTAAATCTTTTAAAAATCCTTGATCAGAAATATATTTAATAATCATAAAAATTTTTGTACTTCTTTTATATTTTTAATTTATCTAAAAATTGCTGTATTTTTTCAAGTATATTTGGATGCAATTTAAAATTGGATTCCTAAATATTCCATATTTTGTTGTGCTAATTTTGTTTTCTTTTTACTAAGGATTTGTCCTTTTTGCTAACAATGAGTTAAAACATATTTTACTTTTTGTAGATGATCATACTTATCTTTATTAGAAAAATAACCTTATGGCATTTAAATAACATATGTATTTGTGATATTTGTTACTTAGAAGAATATATTTGTGAATTTACAAAAAATTATTATAAATTAACATGTACTAAACAAGAAATGTATATACAAATATTTATTCAAAACCTACCCTATCCAATTAATATAACAGTAGAAGAATTATTTTTAATAAAACAAAGTGCTAATTTAGTACCCTATAATTTAGGAGGTGCTATTTCAATCACTAAAGAAGTATTATTACAAAACTGTTTAGAAGCAAAATTACATAAAAATTGAGATATAAAGATATCCAATTATGCTGTTCAAAATATTCAGAAGTTCTTTAACAATATGGATATGAATTTTCTACATATCCGAAACAAAGAAAACAACATAATTATGATAGATAAAAATGGCAAAAATACTCTAAAACAAATATAAACCTTTTCCACCAAAACCTTACGAAAAGTTCTTTAGACGAAAAGCTTATAGACAATATAAACCTAAAAAGAAATATTGTCCCCGACAAAAAAACAAAATGTAGATGTTGGTTATGTAAAGAAGAAGGTCATTATGCAAATAATTGTCCAAAAAGAAACCAAAATAAATTTAAAGAAAAAAATTAACATCCTAAATTCAACATTACAATATAATTTAGAACTAATGGAATCAGAATATGAAATAGATTCAACAATTTCTTCATTATATCAATATGATGTCCAAAGTTCAGAATCAACAATTGAATTTGAATACTACAACATTTAATCAAGTGATTATTCAGAATAAAAAAGTTAACAATTATATAAACACAGGAGCTACTATTTGTATAGCATCTAAAACATTAATAAATAATTAGAAAAAATTAAATAAACCATTACAAATAAGAATAGCAGATGGAAGCATTAAAGCAATATGGTATGTTAGCTATTATAATAATATTCTTATTGAAAATTATACATTTACAGTACCATCAATTTCCCAACAAGAATTAGGGTTACCCTTAATATTAGGAAATAATTTTCTAAAATTATATAATCCATTTTGTCAATATTTACATTATATAACATTAAAAACACCTTTTATAAAATCTATAAATAAAAAATCTATTATTCATAAAATCCCTTTTTATCATACCACATATTACAAAACATTACAACTTGTAACCGAAAAATTAAATCACATACAATTTGATATTCTGAACAATATAACATTAAAAATAGAAATAGAAACACTAATTAACAAAGTTTGTAGTGAAAATCAACTAGATCCGATTAAAAATATAAATAATCAATTAATCGAAATAAAATTAAAAGACCACCCTACCAAGGAAGTTAACGTTAAAAATAATATGCCATATACCCAACAAGATGTACAAGAATTTCTTGATGAATGCTCTGAATTATTACAAAAACATTTAATTTTTCCTAGCACTAGTAAACATCAGCCCTAGCATTTTATGTAAACAATCATTCAGAACAAAAACGTGGTAAAAGAAGAATGGTAATCAATTATAAAAAATTAAATGAAGTAATTATTGGAGATGCATATAAATTACCTCTAAAAGATTATATTATCAACAGATTAAAAGGACATTATTGTTTTACAACACTAGACAAAAAATTATGATATTGGCAATTATGATTACATGAAAATACCAAACCTTTACCAGCCTTTACTTATCCACCTCAAAAACACTACCAATGGAATGTATGACCTTTTGGATTAAAACAAGCCCCTGGTATTTATCAAAGATTTATAGATAATAATTTAGAAGGACTAGACGAATTTATATTTGCTTATATTGATGATATTATTATTTTTCTAATAAAGATAAATATGATCATCTACAAAAAGTAAAATATGTTTTAACTCGTTGTCAACAAAAAAGACTAATCTTTAGTAAAAAGAAAATAAAATTAGCACAACAAAATATAGAATATTTAGGAATCCAATTTTCGAATGGATTTCTTAAATTACAGCTAAATATACTTTAAAAAATACAGTAATTTTTGAATAAATTAAAAATGTAAAAGAAGTACAATTTTTTTAGGATTATTAAATTATATTTCTGATCAAGGATTTTTAAAAGATTTAGCTAACGAATGAAAAAATTTTACAACTAAAATGTAGTAATAAGAAACAATGGACCTGGATCGGTGAAGAAACTAAAAATGTTCAGTCTTTAAAAAATTTGTGTAAAAATTTACCAGAGTTATATAAATATTCTGAAAAGGATAAACTACTTATACAAATTGATGCAAGCATGGATACATAGGCTGGTTGTCTTATGGCAAAACTTCCTACCTCAGGGAAATATCTACTATGTAAATATATCAATGGGACTTTTAATCCCACTGAAAGGAATTATCCTATTCATAAGAAAGAAACATTAGCACGTATTAAAACTTTACGAAAATGGAAAGTGAATTTATTACCTGTTGAATTTCTAATTCAAACAGACTCAAAGTATTTATGTAGATTTACTAAATACAATATTAAAGCCAATTATAATCAAGGCAGACTAATTAGATGGCAATTAGAATTAGCCTAGTTTAATTTTCAAATTCAATATATTACCTCTCCTGCTAACAGTCTTGCAAATATTTTAACTTGTGAATGGAAGTAGCTATCTTAAGTTTAAAGGATTCATTAAACAAAAAGGAAGCAGAGTTGTTAGAATTACAACAGCATATAGGCACTGTTACCAAAGAAATTAACCAACTCAAATCCACTATCCAGCTCTTAAAAAAACAAACTCTGCCAAATATTCAACCCATCACTCCTCAACAAATTACTCAAACCTCCATTCCTACTACATAAACAAGTCCATCAAGCACTCAATCTCATTTTAGCCCAAAAGCAAGAAGATTTCAAAGAAAACAAAACTTATGTTATCTTCAACGGATCTATGGATGGCCTTTATAATGAATGGCATAAGGCTGCAATACACATCACTGGAAACCCCTCTATTCTTCATAAAAGTTTCTCTATAAAATCTGAAGCAAAAAAAGCCTTGGCTGAATTTAGAAACCCTATCCTCAAGCCTCAGTATAAACAAGTTTTAGAAAAACGTGTTGAACCAAAAATGAAAACCTTAAGAAAACCCATCAACATGGAAAAAATCAATGCAATACCTACCAAAGCATTGAAGGATGAAATGAAGAAAATAACACTATGACATGTTTTACGACTGCTTTCAAGCCCTAAATAAATGGACCGAAGCCCAAAAATTGTTTCAATATTACCCACAAAATGAAGGAAAATATGGACCTAAAGCAATCATCTTTCCTGAAGCCGATCCACTTACTACTTATCCTTTCTTCCAGAGCGGACTTATCGATACCATTTATTTAACAAATTTAAATATCTTGGTCAATTTTCCTATTGGATTCACTACTGCAGTAAAAAATTACAAAGATCAATTTGCCAAAGAAAGAGCAATTTTCATCAAAGTATTCATCAGTTATCCTATTTTTTAGAAAGTTGAGAATTGGACATATTCCACCATATTATTAACCAAAATCGCATTTATCCAAATTGGCATCAGTAATGGAAAATATCCACCTATTAATGAACCTCTTTAGTATGAAGTTACTTGGGATTTGGTCAATCAGTTTAATCTCCACTACTTAGAAGGAGTTTATCAACAATGTTTAAAAATCAATCCATAATTGTTAATTAAGCTCAATTATCGAGGACCCAATCTTCTAATGGCTTCTACTTACAAAAATCCAATTACCATCGACTCGTTACAACTCATTAAACATCTTGAATTTTCAACCATTATTGGCGTTTTCATGGAACTCTCTGAAGATTGGAAACAATCTATTTGTAAAAAACTATAGTATCATCCGACCCACAACTGTCCACATTGTCCATCTCCATCAGCCATCAAAGAAGACAGCTCTTTAGAAGTTGTGATAATTGAAGAATAAACATACAACAACTACTGTTTTATATAATCATTCCATGTAATTATTGTACTCTTGTACAGTGGCCAATAGTTATGGCCGACCATCTTTTTCTTTTTAATTATTATACTTTAGAATCTTTTCTTTACTTTTAACATCTTTTCTTTTTCTTATGGCCGACACTCCTTTCTGAGGGTTGTCACTCTTTGTCCTTTTTCTTTTAAGTCTTTAGCTCTTAGACCTCTCTATATATAATGTAAGACTGATCCTTCTGCTCGTACGCAAAAATAAAAACATGATGGATGAATGAACTGTAATGGGAGATGGAGGATCATAGAAATTCCTCTTCTCAATTAATGATTTAGAGGATCTGCAGTTTGTCTTAGAGAATAAAGATGGTGATTCTGAGTTTCAGTATGTAGTTGTTGTGAATAGTATGGATTTGGGCTATAGGAAGAATTCAATTAATTTAGCAAGCACTTCAGGAAACGATTTAGATGAATTACTCAGTCTTAATGTTGAAAGGGAGAGTGGTAGGGTTAGTGATGACTTACCTGGTGGTAGCACATCTAATGTGCCTCTGTCAACAACACAATCCTCCCAACCACTTTACATAGGTTATTCAAGTTTCTAGAATTCTACATCACAGCCTTACCAGAACCAAACGATGCATAGTACCTAGCCGCCCATATCCATCATGCCACCTGTGAGGAACTTCCTGAAGATTGATAGAGAAGGTACCGATTCATTTGTTGTACTCCCGCATAGTTATGGTTCTCAACTCTCCAACCATTTGATATCTGGTGAAAGTTCAGTATCAATGTCGTCCCAGGGATATCCGATTCAACAGTGTTCTTTTTTTGAGGACCCAATTTATGGAAGCTGTCATGTGCAAAATTTGGAAGCATACTCAAAGATGCAAAGCTAAATACAGATAATTCTAACCTGAAATTAAATGAACCAAAGAGAAGTTAAGTTTTGGACAAGGAAGCATCATTAAAGGAATTGAAAATGAAACAAGATGGCTACTTCACCAAAATTCAAGAAACTGTAGAGAGTCAAATATTGGAATGTGAGAACCAAATTTCCTTAATTCCAAATGAAAATCATGTCCTAGCATGTGAATCTAGGCAAGAAGTTTCAGCTGTCAATTTAGATCCAGGTATAGGATTACAAATTTTTCCTTTTAAAAGTAACAAATGTAAGATTTTTAAAATTTACCTAACCTTCCTACTATTCATGTTATGGTCCATTTAATGCATTTACCCACTGCACACGCTCACGTTAACGCCTATGCTGTAGCCGTTACCTCCTCTGTGATGGGCAGATGTATTAAAAGACAGTTTGTAAGCTTGTTTGGGTCCCTATTCTCGCCAAGCATCAGTGTACATGATTCATCATGCTTAAGGAAGAGGATACAAGATTCAAACACAGAGACAAAAAGATTTCGGTGGACAATGGCTGGAGGTATTTATTTTTTGTTATGTTTCCGCTACTAAAGATGATGGATAATATGCATGTATCTTGTTTACACCTAAATGAACTTGTGTTTGGGATGTATTCTTGAGGATTTATTACATTTGGTATCAGAGCTTCAGTCCATGCCTCTGTCTTGCTTTATAAACCACCGAAAAACATGTCTCTATTATGCTCTGTTTTTAGTGAATTTCTGTCGTGATGCATAAGTTGTGATTGTTGACTATTTTTTAACGCTTTTTTGACATGCTAAGGACGTTAGAGTCTTGTTTTTATGCTTTATGGAGCATTTAACGTTGACTGTATTGTGAAGGAGGAGGAGGGATGATGACCGAAGGTGATGGCTTCGGACGTCACCATCCATAGAACATTGCATAGATGGTTCTCTGACGTCTTACGCACGTTGTGTGGTCGACGTCATCCCATTGCCGGTGTTCATCCAACCTCTGGCGTCCTCTACTTGTCTGGAGTGTCGGAGCTCCATCGGGTCCAACCGGGTCACACCCGATTCGGCTAGAGGTTGAAGATGACCTATGATTTTTTTGAAAATTTTATTAATATTAATAATTATTTGGGTTAATAAAGACCTAACCCATTGTGTTATGATTTTAATTATAAAATCATTTTTGGGTATTAATATTTTATGAAAAATATTAATTTTTAATTATGTATGTCTTATGTTAGAATTTAAGTTTTTTTAATTTTTGCACAAATTACATGTGATTAATTGAAAAATTTTGTATGTAAAAATTTTTGTGATTATTATACATGCAAAATTAGATTAAATAATTTGTGCATTATTATTTGATTTATTTGCATTATTTATTTATTAATGCAAATGTTTAGGCTTTAATTTAAAGCTTAAGATAATGTTAGTGATCATATGATTTTAATTAATTGGGAGTAGCCATAGCATCTCAAATTAATTACAATTATATATTTAGTTTTAAGATCACATTGAATCATCAATTGTAATTAATCATACATGATATGATAAAATCTGCCCACAGGAATTTTGTTATATTTGTATGATTAATTAGGATGAAATATTGAATTATATTTCTTAATCATTTGTTATAAAGTTTTGGATGGATCTAATTGAGTAGAACTTTAGCCCACAGGCAAGTCTTATGTCACTAGTTTCATCTGTTAAATGCATGATTTGCATTGGTAAACCATGATTTATTATTGGCCTTAAATTATATATAACAAGTATATATTTTTATTTCTTAATTTACAGTCACTCAAACTGTGAATATTTATGATATTAAGTGTGATATTCCCGAATTGAGAGGTGTCAAATATAAGGTTTGGAAGGAGAGAATTCTGCTTCATTTGGGTTGGATGGATATAGACTATGCTATTAGGAAGGACGAACCACCGAGTATGACTGAGACCAGCACTCCAGACGCTGTTACTCTTTATGAAAAATGGGAGAGATCCAATTGCCTCTATGTGATGTTCATAAAGACCAAAATATCTGCTAGTATTCGTAGCTCTGTCGAACAACATAATAATGTCAGAGATTTGTTGAAGGCCATTGATGAGCAGTTAGCTGCATCTGATAAGGCCTTTGCCAGCACCTTGATTATTCACTTGTTATCATTGAGGCTCACTAGAATAAAGGGAATTTGTGATCATATCATGCGTATGAGGGACATAATGGCTCAGATGAAAGCATTGAAGGTTACAATATCGGAATCTTTCCTGGTGCATTACACTCTATGCACTCTACCCCAACAATGCGGTCCTTTCAAAATCTTTTATAACACATATAAGGACAAGTGGTCAATCAATGAACTGTTGACCATGTTTGTACAAGAAGAGGAGAGGTTGTAGATGGAAGAGGGTGAAAGGGGTCAATTTGACCATTTTAGGAAAGAAGAGATAGGATGATGTCAAAAACAAGGGAAATGGCAAAATGTATCCTCAGTTCGATATAAAGAAACGTTCTAAGTGTTTCTTCTACAAGAAGAAGGGACACATGAAGAAAGACTGCACTAAATTCAAGAACTGGCTCAAGAAGAAAGGTACTCAAAATTTATTTGTTTATTATGAATCTAATATGGTTAATGTTAATCATAACACATGGTGGATTGATTCTGGTTCTACAATCCATGTTTCAAATACCTTGCAGGGTATGCAAAACATAAGGAAGCTGGTGGGAAGTGAATAATTCATCTATTCAGGAAGCAAGACGAGTTCACATGTGGAAGCCATTGGCACTTGTAGTTTAGTTTTGAGAAGTGGCTTTATTTTCTGTTTGGAAAAGACCTTTTATGTTCCAAATTTCTCTAGAAATTTGACTTCTGTATCAAGACTTGTACCTTTTGGTTTTTTCTTTAACTTTTTAGATTCTGGTTTCAATTTATGTAATGGATCTAAAGTTATTGGTTATGGTACATTATCTGAGGTTATGGTACATTATCTGGTGGTCTTTATTCCACTCAGTTACAAAATGATGATGCCTATAATTCGATGCATGTCACTGCTGAATTGAAACAGTGTGTTGTGAATGAAGAATCCTCTATATTATGGCACCGTAGATTAGGACACATCTCCATTGAGAGAATTAAGAGATTAGTAAATGAAGGGGTACTTAGTACTTTAGATTTTGTTGACATTGAGACTTGCATGGATTGCATTAAGGGTAAGCAAACTAACAAGTCTAAAAGGGCTGCTAAGAGGAGTACAAACTTGTTAGAAATCATATATACAGATATTTGTTGTCTAGATATGGATGCAAATAGTCCAAAATACTTCATCGCCTTCATAGAAGATTTTTCACGATATATGTATCTCTACTTACTTCGTTCTAAAGACGAATCTTTGGATGCCTTTAAAATGTTTAAGGCTGAAGTGGAGAATCAATGTGAAAAACTGATTAAAATCGTGAGACCAGATAGAGGTGGAGAGTACTATGGTAGATACACTGAAAGTGGATAAGCACCTGGTCCTTTTGCTAAGTTTCTTCAGGAACACGGGATTGTTACCCAATACACCATGCCTGGTTCTTCGGATCAGAATGGTATGACAGAAAGAAGAAACTGAACATTAATGGTCATGGTAAGAAGTATGAGGAGTAACACAAAACTTCCTCAATTCCTGTAGGCTGAAGCTCTAAAGACGACTGTGTATATATTAAACCGAGTTCCAACCAAGGCTGTCTCAAAGACACTTTTATGTTATTTAAGGGTTAGAAATCGAGTTTGAGACATATACGCGTTTGGGGATGCCCATCTGAAGTGAGAATTTACAAACCACATGAGAAGAAGCTAGACCCAAGGACCATTAGTGGGTATTTCATTGGATATACTGAAAGGTCTAAGGGGTATAGATTCTATTGTTCATCTTACAACACTATAATTGTGGAATCGAGAAATGTAAAATTTCTTGAGAATGACTTGATCAGTGGGAGTGGTCATTTTCAAGACATAGTTTTTGAAAAGGGCCATTATGAAGCTCAACCTTCTGGTTCAAGTGATAGATTGATTGTCATACACACCTATCAAGTTGAAACGGGTGTTGGACAACCAGTTACTGAAGTTCCACAAGCTATTAATGCCAATCCAGTAGATTAAGTTGTAAATGAGGAACAACCAGAAATTGTTGAGCAACCTTTTGAACAACAGGTTGAGCAATAGGTTCTTCGTGAGGATGATGATATAACATTGAGGAGATCTACTAGGGTTAGAAGGTTAGCAATACCTAGTGATTATATAGTGTATCTACAAGAGTCAGATTACAACATTGGAGCTGAAAATGATCATGAAACGTTTTCACAGGCCATTAATTCTAAGGAATCGAACCTGTGGTACAATGCTATAAAAGATGAGTTGGATTCTATGGCATCTAACTAAGTATGGGATCTCGTTGAGTTTCCCAATGGTGTGAAAGCCATTGGATGTAGATGTGTATTTAAGACAAAGAAAGACTCATAATGCAACATTGAGAGACATAAGGCAAAACTTGTTGTTAAAGGCAAGACCTGGTTATGTTGTGCTGATCATTACATTAGTGGCCCTGTCATTTTAGAAGACTGTACATTTTAAGGCATCGGACACAAAAATAAATTATATTGAAGTGCAACAATGACAAATACTAATGTACAAGATAAAATTTCTTATTATTTTTGGTGTTAAGAGAAAATGATCATCTTGAAGTATTTTGACTTCTCTTCAATTGGTTCTGCTCCCAAAAATAGACTGTCATCAGAACATGCCTCTTAGTTTGAGTAGAATCTCTACTATTTCTTTTATTTAAGTTCCTAATGGTCTGGGTTCTTATTAAATTTCTTTTCCCATTGCCCTCTGTTTTACATTTCTAGGTCAGTTCCACTGACGTACAGATTATTTATTTTAACTTTCAACCTTTCATGTTATTGCAGATAATAAAAAATGAAGATCTGGAAGAGCGAAGAGAACTGGGTTCTGGCACGTTTGGAACCTTTTACCATAGAAAGTGGAGGGGAACTGATGTTGCAATTAAGTGAATAAAGAAGAGATACTTCACTGGTCGTTCATCAGAGCAAGAAAGATTGGTGAGCTTAATTGTGTTCTATTTATTCTTCACTTTATTAAATAATCATATGAACAGTTGGAAAGGTTTTCTTTACATGTATTTCTATAAACTAGTTTCACCCTGGACTAATAGACTTACATACCATCTATTTTATATGGCTAAATATCTCAACTCTTTTCTTTATGGACCTAACTTATGATGCTTAGAAAACTTATAGTTCTTTCAAAGAATTCTCTTGTTCTCTCTCATGGAGAATAGTTTTGGCATGCCAACCTTGTGTATATAATATATGAGCATTGGCATCTGAGTTGATTGAGATATTGGTAGTTCTTGTTTGAGTTACTCATTCTGTATTTCTATGTG
This sequence comes from Erythroxylum longipes, assembly GCA_027563885.1. NCBI lineage: Eukaryota > Viridiplantae > Streptophyta > Magnoliopsida > Malpighiales > Erythroxylaceae > Erythroxylum > Erythroxylum longipes. The sequence goes on along the minus strand of JAOQMS010000180.1, from coordinate 22,437,842 downwards.
TTTCAGACTGTTGAATTCTGGCGTGAGGCTGAGATTCTCTCAAAGGTTCACCACCCCAATGTTGTAGCATTTTATGGAGTGGTGCAGGATGGGCCTGAAGGAACACTGGCCACTGTGACAGAGTTCATGGTTAATGGCTCCCTTAGAAAAGTTTTACTTAGCAAAGACAGGTACTTCTATATGTATGTTGTATGCAAAATTAAGTGAAAATTTTATGTATTCTCATAATTCTTCCTTCTGATTTTACAACACTTACATGGAAAAAACTATACATATGAATGGTAAGTTTCTAATTAACTACTTCCTATTATCCTTACTTTCCTTCCTTACGTTATTGACTGATTAATCCCTGTAGTAGGAACATATGGCATGGAGATTAGTCCCTTCTTAATCTTTTCTTTGATGAAGTGTTGGTCCACCTTCACATGCTTTGTTCTACCATGAAGAACTGGATAATGAGCAATTGAAATTGCTTCCAAATAATCTCTTGATCCATAGTACTTCACATTTTTCATGTACAATTGATCTAAGCTTTGCTTTTTCACTGATTATAGCAATGACATTTTGTTTCTTACTTTGCCAAATCACTAAGTTCCTCCAAAAAGTATATGGTAACTAGAAGTGGATCTTTGTTATGTAGTAGCTCCTGCCCAATAAACATCAATGTAAACTTCAACTTTTAGATTCTCTCGTTTCTTATACAAGAATCATCTTCCAAGAGTCTATTTTAGATAAAATGTTGAACACCTCCTCAAAATGCTCATGTTCAATTTTATGTATGAATTGACTCACAAGACCACATACAAAGGATATATATGAATGGGTGTGAGACAAATAAATTAGTTTTCCAACAAGTCTCTGATATTGATCCATGTTTTTGACTTCTTTATGCTTGGCATTTTGAAGCTTTATGTATGATTTGGTTGTAGTTTCAATTGCCTTGCATTTGAGTAAACCTATTTCATCGAGTAGATCAAGAACATATTTGCATTTATTATCAAATATTCCCTCTTTTGATTTAGCAGACTCCATCCTAAGGAAATACTTTAGAGGGCTTAAGTCCTTGATTTAAAAAACTTAGCAAGTCTCTTTGTATTTTCAAGCTCTACATCGTCATCTCTCATTAGATTAATATGATTCATATAAATGATCTGTATAGCTATCTTCCCACAAGTAGAGTGCTTGTATAACATGTGATCACCTACATAACTTCAACTATAACCAAAAATTTTGATTGTTTTCTTGAAGTGATAAAACCAAGTCATAAGAGATTTTTTAAGGCCATACAAAGATTTTCTTGGCACACAAACTTTGTTATTGTCAAGATTCTCTTCAAAACTAGGTGGTAGACTCAAAAGCACTTCTTCCTTCAAATCTTTATTCAAATTTTACATCCAATTAGTAGAATGACCAATCAAACCTTATGGTTAAGACTTGGATTGAGTTTATTTTTTTTACTGTAACAAATATCTCCTCATAGTCAATTCTATAGTTTTGTGTGAAACCTCTTGCCACAAGTCTTATCTTATACCTCAACAGTACCATCGGCATTGCTTTCGATGGTAAATACTTATTTGCATCCTACAACCTTCTTATCATGTGGTAAATCTACTAAGTACCATTTTTGTTAAGAGCATTTATCTCTTCCATAACCTGTGACTTGCAATCTAGATGATCTAGGTCTCCTTAATGTTTCAAGGTACAAACATGTTAGATATCTTAGAGGTATAAGCATTACAATTTTGGTACAGTTTTTATGGTTAAGATACCATATTATCATATAATATTGTGATAATCTGACTATAATCAGATTATATAGATTAGATAGCATTATCTTAGGGATAAACCTTATCTTAGGATTATCACTTATATTTTTATAGATTCTCTATCTTATTCGGTATCATTATACATGTATATATGTATAACGTTCTCTATGAAATAAGATATAGAGAAAAACAACTCTTATTCACATGGTATTAGAGCCACGTGAAAGAGATAGTGAAACTAAGGAGTCAACCCCTGCAAGCCAAGAAATGGCTTCCAATCTTAAAGGATCGCCTATGGCAAACCCAAACTAGACCGGAGGTCTGACCTCTGGCCTTGAAGGAACTTCAGTTGTCACTTTCTATGACAAATTGAATGGAACAAACTATAGGGAGTGGGCTCAAGCTATGAAACTCGCCATTGGAGGACACAAGAAGCTGAGCCTTATCATCAGATATGGAAACGTTCTAGACGCAGTGAACTTGCAAACTACACGACAATAGGAGATAAACAACTCAATGATCTCATCATGGCTTATCAATGCCATGATACCATTAATCAAACATACCTTCAAGTTTTTGCCAACAGCTCGAGAAATCTGGAAACAGGTGCGACAAGCATACTCTGATGGAGAGGATGCATCACAAATCTATAAGATAAAAACGAAGCTGTGGCAAATGAAGCAAGGTGATAAAGAAGTTACAGAATACTGGGTTTAGATGGTAGAATTATGGTAGGAACTTCACCTTCTGTCAGACGAAGAATGGAGGTGCAAGGAAGATGTTGTGACGTACAACTAAAAATTGAAAAAGGAAGAGTATTTAAATTTTTGGCTGGTCTCAACAAAAATTTGGATGATGTCCGTGGCAGAATCCTAAGTAGAGTTCCTCTACCAACAGACAAAGAAGTGTCTTCTGAAGTTAGGAGGGAAGCAATAAGGAAGAAAATTATGCTGAAAAAGGAGTCAAAAGAAGAGAAAACTTTGGCTCTAATACTTACTAATGAAGCGCCTACATTGATGTCCTGTGGTGAATCCAGTAAGGTTAGAAGAAGTGGTGTGATCACTACTGATAGGGAAGAATATAGAGATTGTATTATTTACGTATAAAATAGGGTTACAATGGTAGAAAACCTCCTGGGAAGAGTTCCCAGGCCTATACAATTCAGTATATTCTCAATAATGTTTCCCTCTCTCTCTTATAGTCATCTATATGATGTCCTCTACAATCTCTCTCCATAACTAACTACTAACAACCTGCCTATTTGGCAATTGTCCCCTTCCCCATCTTTTCCCTACACATATATGTTTGAATCGGCTTAGGTTGCGTCACTATAGGCTGAACACTACCACTAAGAGGAATGCTAACAATTCCCTCCTTCTCAATAGGCACCTTGTCCTCAAGGTCAATAGAAGGAAACTACCTTTTAATAAAATCTGCATCCTCCCAAGTTGCTTCCTCTGCTGGTTTTTTTTTCTAACAAACAAGCCATTTTAAAATGTTGCTACCCTTGGAGTTAGACATGTGGGATGCTAGAACTGCTTCAGGTGTAGATAATTCTGTAGAATCCATCTCTAATCTGTGAGGGAGGTCATGCTCAATAGGATGGTCACCTACGACTTTCTTCAGTTGGGAAACATAAAAAATAAGGTGTACTTTGGATGTGGGTGGGAGTTGTAGTTTATAGGCCACTGGACCAACCCTTCCAATGACCTTAAAGGGGCCATAGTATCTTGCTGAAAGTTTAAGACAGATTCTCCTTGCGATACTAAGCTATCTATGTGGCCTTAGCTTAACAAAAACCAAGTCTCCCTCCTGAAAGGTAACCTCCCTTCTGTGAACATCAGCAACCTTCTTCATCATAGACTGTGCTCTCAATAGGTTATGTTTGATTTGGCGTAAAGCCTCATACCTATCAACCAAGGCTAATGCCACCGATTCTACCTGTGTTTCTCCTTGAGAAAATTGCAACAAGGTGGGTGGAAGGCAGCCATGAATAACTTCAAAAGGGGTTTTTCTAGTTGAGATATGGTAATTGGTGTTATAACAATATTCAACCCAAGGTATCCAATAAGACCAATTTTTAGGTTGTTTGGTAGTAAAGCAATGAAGGTAGGTTTCTAGGCACCTGTTGATTACCTCAGTTTTTCCATCCGTTTGCGGATGATAGGAAGAACTCATCTTCAATAATGTACCTTGAAATTTGAATACCACCTTCCAAAAATTAATAGTGAGGAGTAGGTCCCTATCGCTTAACATGGAACTAGGAATGCCATGCAACTTTACTACCTCTCAGATGAATGCTTCAACCATGGTTGTAGTAGTAAAAGGATGCTTGAGGAGTAGGAAATGGGCATACTTGGATAGGTGATCTACTACCACCAATATGACTTCATATCCATGAGATTTAGGGAGCCCCTTAATAAATTCCATTGAGACTTCATCCCAAATCATCTTAAGAATGGGCAGTGGTTGCAAAAGTCTAGCTGGAGACATTACCAAGTATTTATTCTTCTAATATATGACACATTCTCGCACAAATTTCTATATTGTTTTCTTCATCCCTAGCCAAAACAGTGTAACCTCTTGTAGGGAAACCAGAATGTCCACCTGAAGGTGAAGCATGATACTCATGCAAAAATTAAGGTATTAATACTAAGGTGGCTAAAAGGACTAGTCTATCTTTGTAGAATAATAAACCGTCTCTTAGAAGTGGGGTTTTGTTGAAGAGCTATCATGAGTGATTGTAGCTTAGTATCCTCCTTGAGCTCCTACTGGACTACATCCAATTGAAGCCAAAAGGGAGCTAAAATAGCTGAAAATATTAACTTATCATCTTTGACCCTTGATAAGGCATCTGTAGCTCCATTTAATTTTTCGGGTTTATAGATCACTTCAAAATCTAGACCCAACAAGTTGGCCTACCAACATTGTTGATCTATAGAGGGAATCCTCTGGTCTAATAAGTGCTTTAAGCTCTTATGGTCGGTATAAACCTTGAAATGTCTCACCGTTAGGTAGTGCTTCCAATACTGAGTGGCCATCACTACTGCCATAACTTCCTACTCATAAATTGACTTAGAGTAAGTTGATTCAGCTATGGCCTTACTAAAATGAGCTAATGGGCGACCATCTTGAAGTAAGATAGCATCTAGGCCCTTCTCGAAGCATCACACTTTAGGGAAAACTCTTTGGAAAAATCGAGTAAAGCTAGGACAGGTGATGTAATCATCCTCTTCTTCAATTCTTCAAATGCTTCTTAGGCATCCCTTCCCCAGTTGAAACCATCTTTATTTGTGAGTTCAATAAGAGATTTGGCAAGTTTACTGTAATCTTTGACGAATTTCTGGTAGTACCCGATAAGTCCGAGGAACCCTCTCTCTCCTTTTACATTCTTAGGAATAGGCCACTCCACAATATTTTTGATCTTGGATGGGTCCATGGCTACACCTTCACTTGATATAACATGGCCTAGGTATTCCACAGAATTCTGGTTGAAAATGCACTTGTTTTAATTTGTAAACAACTGGTTTCTAGTAACAACTGTAATACATAAGCCAAATGCCTAAATGCTACTCCCAATCTGAACTATAAATCAATATGTCATCGAAAAAACCAAAACAAACTTTCATAATAGGGGTTTAAAAATGGAGTTTATATTAGATTGATGTTGTAGGTGCATTCATAAGTTCGAAAGGTGTAACGCCCCATATTAGGGGTTAGACTATTAAGGAATTTCAATGCATGGTATGCTTGACATAATTGAGTTTTTGCTTATTTGTGCATATACATTTTTGGACTCATACCCATATTTGTGCATGCATTTATGACATT
>JAOQMS010000180.1:22382400-22428572 GCA_027563885.1 Erythroxylum longipes | reverse complement strand
TTAAGATAGTCTGCATGCATGAAAGTAACAGAGTTGGTATCAGAGCAAGTATGCATGAAAGCGTTAGACTCCGGAAGCGGAGTCTGACAGTTTATGGTATCAGAGCATGCATCAAGAGCAAGAGTCGGACTCTGATATCGGGGTCTAAAAATTCACATACAATAAGCACTTCCTATGTTCTCACATTTATTAAACTCCTCAGACTGTTAATATCCGAAATTGTCTCAATTACATTCAAATTTAAAAATAATTCAATACAAAAATTTTAAAACAAAACAAACAATGAAAGTAAGACCATCTAGGTTGATTCATAATATACTCCAAATTAGCATTAGCTTCCATAATCTAGAAATGAATGGACGCTGATGTTCTAACCTGTATATCAACATTATTCAACACATATATTGCACACACATTATGAATTGCACAATCACATAAACATTCAATTATACATATATGCATATATGTAATGTATATTGCCTGCTCATATGGACAATCTAGGGTATATTTCCTTTATTCACATCTCATAATCATTTAATAACATCTTTCAATCATTCTTTAATTCCTAATACACTTTAATCACTTTAATCACCTCATTTCACATCAACTAGGGTCATTCAAGTTCTCATTTAAACCTGATTACATCATATGAAAGCACCCTAGTATTGATTTGTTCATATAACAATCAAAGGACAACTCTTTAACTCCATAAGTCTAGCCATGATTGTGGCGTCCTTGCCACGATCGTGACAAAAACATTTGAAGGCTAGCCATGATCGTGCAATAAACACCACGATCGTGGGGTGAGGGCCACGGTTGTGCCCTGCAATTTTCCTCCTCCAATCATCCGAATTCAACGTATATTTTAACACCAATTTCACACCAATTTTTCTAGAATTCACTACCTCTAACATAACATCATTCCACACTAATTCAAATACCAACTTAATTGCATTAAACTCCCAACTTCTACTCATTTGATCCATATTTCCTACTTAATTTCTTCATTTATGAATTCTTATTCTTGTTCCATAATTCCTCATTTATAATGCATCAAACAATTCATTCACTAAGTTATGTCCTTATTTAACACTCTAAAATTTCACATTTAGATGCATTGGCATCAAACATCCTTTTCCTTAAGGTATAACAACAAGATGAATAAAAAATTATCACTCATCTAGCCAACTTTTTGCAACACCAAAATGTTCATTTTAAGCCCCAATTAAGTCCAAAAGCATTATAGTTATATACCTCATCATTAATTGGTTTAGCCATTTCATAATAAACACATTACTGTGAAAAATCACTGCCCATGATTGTGGCTTCCCCTGCCACGATCGTGGCAGAAAAAAATCTCCCATTTTTCCTATAGTTTTTCAGTTTTTCTCAAGACAGATTTTTAGGTAAGTTTTGTATGACCATTATGAACAAGAAAATGGGGCATTTAGACAACACCTTCTTCTAAGAAAATGATTCTCTATTTCTTAAGTTTCTAATGACATCAAAATCATACAGTTTGGATCAGTATTATGCAAGTTATACCTAAAATACTATAGACTATTTTCATACCTTAATAGCACACAGTTCTAAATTTCAAGCCAAATTTTAGACCCTTAATGACAGAATTCAAATTCCATATCTTCATGAAAACAGTATCCATATGTCTCGAGTTTAATATAAATTAAAAATAATCCCATTTTGATATCTAAAGATAAGGATATGGCCAAAATACAAATGCATGTTTAGTAAAAACACTCCATCTAACATATTCCAGAACACATTTAACTTCATTTTCATCCTAGTTCATCTCTTTTTCTTAGTCTATCATTTCTGGATTAATTACTCATCCTTTCCCCATCTTTCTTAGCTTAATTTCAGCTCAATATCATACACAACAATTCATGATCTATGTTTGATCATTAACCCAAAAATAGGACATATAACATTTATTTACGAATCAATTTTTCTGCATTTCTTTCAACCCCATTTTAGGACTCATTCTAACTCTAAATCATCTTTACATCAATTTATGAATCATTAATTATCTTACACATAAAAGCAAGACATGAACATACCTAGTTTTTCTCATTCACATTCCAATATATATATAACACCATCTTATGATCATATGGGCTCTAACCATCTCATATATGCTTCATTCAACAAATCAAGAAGAGCAAATCTTTTCACTTAATTTTTTAGCTTCAAAGTCTACAAACCACACTTAATTCTAGCTTTCCATCTACACATAATCATCACCACTTAAAGAAGAAATGAGCTGGGTTTTTGGTAACAAGGAGGAAGAAGACAACAAGAAGCTTGAAGAAACAAAGAGAAGGAGTTAAGCAAAAACTCAATATAATGCAGGTGAGAGTATGTATCGTGTATGGAGAAGAAGAGAGAAAACGAAGAAGATGAAGAAACAAACATAAGCAACAAAAATGATGAGTGAATGACCATCTCATGGTCTTTCACTTACATATTTTCATGGAATGGATGTGTGGCAACTTACAAGTGTTCCTGTGGCTTTACTTGTTCCCATCTTTAGTAACTAGTCCATTTGATTCCAATTTCTGCTCTAATTGTCTCCCAATTTTCGATGACATTTGTCATTAAATCCCAATATCATAAATCAATTATTTCTTTTGTCACTTGTCACTTATTTCTACTACCATTTATCAATTGTTCTGCCACTTGGCATTTTTCCCAGTCCATAAATACCCAAAAATTTCAGAAAATTCTCAAATTTCACCTAAAATTCTAAATAAATAATCTAATTCACCAAATCAATTTTCAAAACAAAATATTCACTATCCATATAAATCAATCATTTATACCTAGAAAATGTCAAACGAGTGCATGAACAAATTATTGTAATATGTGCAACAATTAATTTCACGTACATGAATGCTATTTTATGCATGAGTATGAAATGCATTTTTGTAGCCTCTCATTGTTATTTCTTATCTATAGAAATATAGGGTTCTAACCCTTAGTATGGAAACGGGATGTTACAAAAGAATCATACGCGTAATAATGAATTAAAGGAATTTTCAAGATTATAGTAGGGCAAAGGTTAAGGTGAGAAGTATTTGGATCATGTAGTTCAAAAGCTATCAAAACTTGCAAAGAAGGAAAAGCATTTGATTGAGTATCAAGTGCAAAAATTAACATCCACTCACGTATGGGAACCATAAACTATGATCGGTGCAAAAATGTTATTTAATAACTTAGATTCAAGCTTTCATAACTTAAACCACATGAAGCATGAACAATTAAAAGAAATCACTTACAAAAAATGATGATAAATGATAAGTGAGAAGTGCATCATGTTTTAGTGCTTAGTTTGATATGTATTCAAGTGTTAACTTAAATTTTTAGTGTGTGTTTAGCTTAGAATTATGTTAGTTTGTTAATTAATTGTGTTTAAGTGTTTTTTATGGTTTAGTCAAGTCTATAAGCTTAACTATTATGTGTTTGAGGTACCTTGATGTGTTTGTTAGTGTTTCAGGTCAATATCGAAGAATGAAGAAGTTTCAGAGACACTCAGGTTGAAACAATGACCCACGATCATGGAATATAAAGTCAAGTTTTGAGAGAGTTTTTGGACCTTTCGAAACCCAGAAAAACCCTAGGGCTGCCCAAAACACAAAAGGTTTATAAAGAATAAGACAAAGGAGATGAAAAGGGCTTTTGCATCAGCCACCATTCAGAAACCTGAATGAGATTTCATCGATATATTGAGAAAGAGAAAAAGGAAGAGAGACATGGAGAAGAAGCCGACGTAAAATAATTATTAGAACAGGAGGTTTCCCGATCTTATTGCCTCCATCATCCATTTCGATCTTGTTTCTGTTGTATTTTCAATTTTATGAATGTATAGAATTGGAATAAATGTTGATGATAGGATTGTGTGAATGTTGAGGATGTCTATATTCACCTTCGTGTTGTTTTTATCTTTGATATAGTACAAATCTGATTGTTTTATGTTATTTGGATTCATTATGATTTATTTATAAGAATCCATAATTTGGTAATAGACTGAGAGGGTGAATCGAATGAAAAATAATTAAATTCAACTAACAAGACTTAGGTGATTTGATAAGAACGAGAAATTAATCAAATTGGTAATTGTGTGAAGAGAGATCTCACATAGGTTCCTGGTAGTCAAATAGAAAATTTCATATCTAATTAGGGTTTGGATAGATTGTTAATTAAGAGATTGCAATTTTCCATAATCTGATTAGGGTTTACAATTTATGGTTAATGGTTATAACTCGAGAGAGAGTAATCAACTATAAGATCGTCTAGGACTAATAATCCAATAATTCGTAAACAATTAGGTTAGCATAAAGATAGGTAAAAGTTCTCATTTCTCTTAATTGGTAGTTCTTTCGGTCAATTCTTGAATGTGTGCATTGCAATTGCTAATTTGTTAATATTCCATGATTGATTCTTGAATTGAATTACTTGATTGAATTGCATTCCTGTTTTAATTTTGTTACATTTTGAATATTGCAGATTATTTTGGCCTTAGATTTTAGGATTAGATTAACCATCCTTGTGAGATCGACACCTTAGGTACTATGTAAATGACTTGTACACTTGTGGAGTATCGAGCTTAAATATTAAAACTTACACATATCAGAAAACTACAATTAGGTTTTTGGTGTCGTTGCTGAGGAGGCAATTAGTTTAGTTCTATAGATTAAGCCATTTAGTTAGTTTTTAATATTTTGTTTTTGTTCTTTCTTTTCTACTTCTGAAATCGTGCTCTTGCATAAACACAAGCTTCATGAAAGGTTAGAGTCACATAGATGAAACCTTAGATTTAGATATCACTTGACTAGAATGAACCATTAGGAATGCTCTACGTGAAGAAGAAGAAGAAATAGCAAAATCAACAATGACTGAGGAATTTTAGCAAAATTTGGACCATGGAGAAAACTAAGGACATTAACAATGGACCCTTATAGACTTCATAAGACCAATGTTCAATGCAACTAACCAAGGATTAGCTAAGCCACCTATACAAGTAGCATCATTTGAAATCAGCCCAGCCCTCATAAACATGCTTCAACAAAATGTTCAGTTTTATAGACTAACGAACGAAGATCCTAACGCATATATAGTGAACTTCTTTGAAATCTTTGATACCGTTCGGTACCATCAGATGTAGGAAGATGCGGTCAGAATTAGGCTTTCCCCCTTTACCTTTAGATATAGAGCAAAGGCTTGGTATCATTCCTATAACCCAGCTAATGTCATGACGTGAGACTAGCTAGTTCATGCTTTTTCTGACAAATATTATCCCCTGACTAAGACCAATAAGATCATCAAGGAAATTACCAACTTCCAGCAAAGTGAAGGGGAATAGATCTACAAAGTATAAGAATGATGTAAGGATTTACAGTGGAAATGCCGAGACCACAACTTACCCAAAGAATTCTTGTTGCAAACATTATATAATGGAGTAACCCAACAAATGACAGACATGATTGATGCAGCTTCAGGAGGATCACTTTTGAGAAAGATGGTTAATGAAGCAGAAAAGGTAATAGAGGAGATGGCGAGTAATAGTTACCTATGGACGAACGAGCGGAGTAGATAAACTATTACATTTTGTTAACAAAAAGGAATTGCGGTTTTTGATCAAATGATAGAACTGCAAGCTAAAATTGATAACGTGACTCAACAGCTCAACAACATGAAAGCTTCTTCCTTAGGTCCAGTGAAAGCTGTGCAACTCAAGTGTGAACTTTGTGGACATATGGACCATAACACAGTGGATTGTTACTTAATGAAGGAAAATGATCCAGAGCAAGTGAATTATATGGGAGATCAATATGGACAAGGAGTGGGAAACAAGCCCTACTCTAACACCTATAACCCTTAGTGGAAGAATCACCCTAGCTTCTCTTAGACGAACAATGTTGGAGGATAGTTCATACCTTAATGACAATCAAACTTCCAACAAGATAAATCAAGCTTAATAGAATTCAAGTTTGATAAGATTTTAGACAAAATTAGAGGCATGGAAGATGCACATAGGAGGCTTGATAGCAAATTCGAGCAAGTCACCAAGAACCACGCCTCTTCAATACATAATCTGGAAATACACATAGGTTAACTAACAGAGGCAATATCCACTCAGAATGTAGGAACCCTTCCAAGCGCTACCGAGTCTAACCTAAAGGAAAGAATCATGATCATCATTTAGACCTAGGAAAAGGAACTGGAACATGTGAAGGAAGACAGATATAAAGGAAAAGGATAACTAATTATGAAATTCCTTCTAAGTAAACTCGTAATTGAGCCAATCAAGGAACCTCAACCTAAAATTCCATACCCTATTCTAGCTCAACAGAAGGCAATTTTAAGTAGGGCAACGAGGATTTTTAAGGAGGTTAAACCAAACAAGTTTGAGGACACAACGGAACAACTACAAATGAGGCTCACACTAAAGAAATCAATTAAAAAGAAGGTTAAAGAGCACATAGTGAAAGAAAACCCTAACATATCACAGAAGAAAGAGGACTAGGGGATTTTTACATTCCTTACAGTATAAATGGAGTCAATATAGACAGGGCATTTGCAAATTTGGGAGCAATTATTAGTATGATGCCCTATACCTTTAGTTAGAAGTTGGGGTTAGGAGAGTTAGAACCTACAAAGATGTTAGTAAAAATGGACGACAGAATAGTTCATCAACCGAAGGGGATTATTAAGGACATGCAAGTACAAATTATAAATTTACCTTTCCCACAAACTTCTATATATTGGAAATCGGAGAAGATGTCGAAACCCCTATGGTCTTTAAATGAACGTTCCTGTCCACTGCTCGCTCAATAATTGGTGTTGATGGGGGTGAACTAACTCTGAGGGTAGGAAAGCAGTAAATAACCTTCAAAGTGTCAAAGAAAGATAACGGTTCTCCTTTACCTCCAACTAATATCAAGGAAACCAAACCTTGAGGACAATGGGAAGAGATTGAGGACCCTAAGAATGCATTCAGAAAGAAACGATCACATAGAAGAAGTCGAAGGAAGGAGAATCATAATGAAGGTGGAATCTATAGCATGGTATGTGCAAATTATGAGATCAGTGACTACACTACCATTGCACCATTCATTTGAAGCACCTTGAAAAAAAAACAGCGTTGAGCTACTGACGTTAAAAGAAGCACTGCATAGGAGGCAACCTATGGAATTTTATTTCCTTTAATTCCAAATAAAATTAAAAAGGTATAGGACTTCGATATGAATTTGATGATCGATAAAGTACACAAAGAGAGGTGAAAGGGCCACAAAGAGTTAAAAATTAACTTCGTAAAGTGAAGAAGAAAAAAATGATGAACAAATTTGTGAAAAATTGAAGGCCACGAGGTAAAAATAAGGGTACGCGAATGTCATTTTCAATTTTTACCATTTTACCCTCCAATCACCTATGTATTCATTTCTAACTTCACTTTTCACTCACTTTCATTATTACTTTATCTCTCTGAGCTTTAAAACTCCAAACACTCTCACTTCTCTCTACCTAGATTTTAAACTTCTAAATTTCTTTCAACTTCTATCAACTCACAAGCTAGTATGCCACGCATTAAGCAAACAGCAAGGTGTGATCAATCAGCGACAAGAAACCAAGCCTCAGGGTGAGGGAAAAGAAACAAGGCAGCTAATTATTGAGCACCTTTCCTAATCTTCTCAGATGAGGAAGGTACTCATTTACATTCTCTTCACAATAAAAAAATTATGGTTCCGGAATATTTTCATTTTGAAAGTTTAGATAAATTAGAATTGTGAGATAAGGTCAAAAGTTTAGTAGAAAAAATTCAATGGGGTCGGTTTACTCAATTTCAATTCCCAGTTTACAAAGAACTTACCTTAGATTTTTTTACATCCCTTTAGTACGAATCCAACAACCTAAGGGAATTGTGGTTTAGGTTTTGAGTACAACCTTATGGCTTGATTATAAAACTTTGTATGAAATTTGTGGTTTCTCCGAGTCGTCCGTAGTGGATTAGCAATATAATTTCCATATCAACCCTTACTGGACTGAATTAACTGGGTTAGAGCATTTCGACGCTAAGAACGTACATAACAACATCATTAGGAGCCACAAACACTTGTTGATGCACAATTTCATATGTTAAACCGTGTTTGAAAAAATAGAAACTGACAAGTGTTCGATGAAAGAACTTTTCATGTTGTGATGCATAGATTATAGCATCCCAGTTTGCACAACCACCCATATCTTTAACGCCATTATTGCTATTCGAAAGAAGAGGAGCAATAACTTAGGAATGGGCTACTTGGTTTCCCCATAGCTAATAACTATAGAGTTGAGTGTAATGGACTCACATTCTACTGTCCTAAATTCATGAACCATCATCATCTGTGGCGAGCTAAAATCTTGAAATGCCATAACATGGGCCTTTGGGATATTAATGCCAATACACGTAAAGGGCAGGATTGGTCAAGTGAGTTCAAGTGCTCAACAATAGCAAGAAGATGATTCGACAAAGAGGGATCCAAGGAAGAAGAGGAAACAGAAGAACCGGGCTAGAAGAAAGTACTGGATACAATCTTTGCAAGCAACAAGGTAATTACCAATACAATTACAGAGAACTCTAAAAGGATGAAGGACATGGCCCGAATTGAACGACATCAGAGCTGGGACATATGTTGTAACCATCGTTATTTCGAGGCTCAAGGCGTTCAATTGCCACCTCCAACACCATCCCCGCCTCCATCACCATGAGGCTTTGTTCTAACCCCCTTTCTCTTTAAATTTAGTCTTCAATTTTATTTTTTGTTTTACTTTAATTTATGTTTCCTCTTTCCTTATGTGTTTGTTTATCCCCTTCTTATATTGAAGACAATGTGTTGTTGAAGTGTGGGGAGGGTTATGTGGTTTGCTTTGAATGTAATTTTTCATATTGTATGATAATTATTAGGTTGAATTTTGTGAATTGTGTGAATAAGTCAATGGCTTATATGGATTGGAATTAATTTAATTTTGAACATAGTCTATTATGTTGTAAAAAATCATTAGCTCACAAAATTAGTGAATTGAGGTCTTTGGCTAAATATTCAGCTTAATCAGGATTTAGTGTGAGTTTGTCACCCTCTAAATTGTCACATTTATTCATAATTTGAGGCCTTTCGACTTAAGTAGCTTTACTAGTGTTTTTCATGAAAACGACTAGCTAAAGTAACAAGGTAGGAAATAAATAAAAAATAAAATATCATCATGTTTGCTAAAAAATCATCATGTTTACTACCTCCATCATCCATTCCGATCTTGTTTTCAGAGTATTTTCAATTTTATTAATGTATATAATTTGAATAATTGTTGATGATAGAATTGTGTGAATGTTTAAGATGTCTATACTCAGTTTCGGGTTGTTTTTATCTTTGATTTAATACAAATCTGATTGTTTTATGTTATTTGGATTTATTGTGATTGATTTCTGAGATTGCATAATTTAGTGATAGGCTGAGAGGGTGAATCGAATGAAAAATAATTAAATTAGGCTAACGAGAGTTAGGTGATTTAATAAGAATGAGAAATTAATCAAATCGGTAATTGTATAAAGAGAGATCTCGCATAAGCTCCCAGTAGTCTATTGGAAAACTTCAAATCTAATTAGGTTTTGGATAGATTGTTAATTGAGAGAATTCAATTTTCCACAATTTGATTAGGGTTTACAATTTAGGGTTAATGGTTATAACTCAAGAGAGAGTAATCAACCCTAGGATCGTTTAGGACCAACAATCCAATAATTCATAATCAATTAGGTTAGTGTTAAAGATAGGTAAAAATTTCCCTCTCTCAATTGGTAGTTACCTAGGTCGATTCTTGAATGTGTGCATTGCAATTGATAATTTGTTACTATTTTGTGAATGATTCTTAAATTGAATTGGTTGCTTGAATTGCTTTCATGTTTTAGTTTCGTTTCATTTTAAATATTGCGCATTGTTTTGGCCTTAGATTTTAGGATTAGATTAACCCTTCTCGTGGGATTGACACCTTAGGTACTACGCGAATGACCTGTATGTTTGTGGATTATCGAGGTTAAATATTAAAACTTACACATATCGAAAAACCGCAATCAATAAAAAATACACTATAACTATGAAAAGTGACCATTCACAACAACTTCACCCTTATTTACATCATAATCTATTCCCATTTCATACAACTTTAGGAGGAAAGACCAACGTGAATTACTTTGTAAAAACAAACTATTTTCATCTTAGATAACTATTTTCTTATATTCTCTTATTCTTTTTATTTTTTAAAGACAAAAATTGAAAGAAACTAGTCAACAGAATTCAATGATAAGAGATAAAAATCACTTTGCATCAATTATAACCGACCTACATATATGCACACACCCATACTTATGCTCTTGTGCATCCGCAAACATTAATAATCACAAATGCTCCATTAGCTTTCAGACTTGGGTAAGAAACTTTATTAGGTTAAAGGCTCGTAATGTGGTTAACAAAAAAAAAGGGATAATAGCTCTCAAAAGGGCCTAATAAAAGGAAAAAAGAACATATCATTAGGTGCATTATTCAGTTAATGTAGCTAAAAGAAAACAAAGCATGTGTATATGATTTCCATATTGTTGCATATGATTAAAATATGCTCTTAAACAAAAAATCAAGGAAAAGTTAGGATGTACATATCATGAAGGTCACAAATAAACAAAATATAATGAGATTGATATAGACGTGTCATTCTTAAAGGCTCAAAATATCATTGGTTTATGTTTACCACTAGTCACTACTCTTTTAAAGAAAACATACATTGACCAATCAAAAGAGTGAAAATATATGCTCAAGTTGCCATGAATTATAATAATTCTACTCTTTAATTATTTTTATATAGTCATTGAAGAAAAAAAAAAGGAAAGAATGTGTTTTTAATTATTTTTAGATGAAAAAAGAACTAAAAAAACACCCAAACATAACTTAGAACAAACATAAGCAACAAGTTCCCTACCCCCACACTTAACACTTACATTATCCCCAATGTAATATTAAATGTAAGAAATGCAGTATTTGACAAAAACAACAATTCCATAAATGTAAAGGAAAAGGATCAAACTTGTAACACCCCACTCTCATAGGGCATATCCCTGAACATACCGACAGTATTTGAGAACAAACTCTACGAGAGTGGCATGCTAAGACAGTCAATCAAACTCAGTACAAATTTTTCAAACATTACATGCATTTTCAGAAAACTAAGAATCATTTTTAGCCCATTTTATCCATAAACGTCACCAATCGGAAAAGTCAATACAAATTTACATTTGATCTGAATTCAAGCAACAACACATTTTTATTGTAGCTAAAGCTCTATTTGGCCCATTACATTTATAAATGTACTCAGTCATGAATGTCATTACACTTTACAATTCACAAATACAATAAAAAAAAGTTGTAGAATACAGATCTTAATATAAAATGACTAAAGAAATATGCAAGTGCAAACTGATCCCAACCCCTAGCTCAAGTCTGAATTTAGTGGTTATACTCCAATTTGTTTAACTGGATATCTCCTCAAAGGCTAAAAGACAAAGTTGTAATTTTGGTGAGTTTTACAAACTCAGTGAATGAACCATCCTCGATGGGCTCACTCATAGCAACAAAAAATAATTCACATACTCATATCCACAAACAATTCACATATTCATAATTTGCATGTCATTTGACACTTCAGTTTTATAACAGTACATATATCTCATTTCAATTATTCATTTAATACACATCAATTTATTTATATGTAATGCACATGTGACTCACTTTCAATTGTTACTTTGTTATGACCGAGTTCCTTTTAACTATCCCATATCCATTGTTGATATTGGGCTCATTGATAACTATCCCGTATTTGTTGGGGATATTGGTCTCATTATACATAGTGAGCCTTCGGCTCTTAATCACATTCTAAGCTTTAAGCTCTTTTTTGGTGGCTACTCCAGTCACAATTACCTTTATTTGATCATGCATACCTTGAATTCACATATATGCAGTCAATCACATTTATTCAGTATACATTCACTTTTTCACATTTGCATTGGATCTATGTCCGGCACTCAACGAAACGTTGAGAACACTTATTTCTTTCTCATTCACATTCAATGAAGCACTTACAATACATTCACATTTATTAAACTCCTTGGACTATGAATCTCTAAAATTATTTCAATCACATCATAATCAGTTCAATACAGAAATTTAAACATAAATAATCAATCAACGTGAGAACATCTAGGCCAACTTACAGTATGCTCTAGATTAGCATTTGCTTTCATCATCTGGAAATGTCTGCACGCTGACATTCAATCCTGTGTATCAACTTCATGCAATACACCCATTGTATACATATTACTGATTTGTACAATCATATAAACATTCAATCGCACACACATATGTGTGTGTAATGTATAATGCATGCTCACTTTGACTATTCTGGGTATATTTCTTTAATCACATCTCTTGATCATTTAAACATCATCATTTGTGTATATTAAACTTGCAGTTAGGTTCATAGCTCAAATAACTTGGTTTTTCTAATATCATAATTCAATCATTCATCATTTCTTTTCTAGCATCATATGATCACATAATATTCAAGTTCTCATTCATTCCTACTTAATACACATTACTCATATTCTTTGAATCACATTAGCATTCATTGGGTTACTATCATTCTTATAACATCTCTAAATTTCCAGAATTTGTCTCATTGATATCAGTCATCCATGTTTAAGTTATAACTTGATCATCACTATAAGTATATCACACATTTAATCAATTAATCCATCATCATACTAGGTTCATTTCAAGCCTTATTCAAGCCTAAATGCATTATAAGAAAGTACCCTAGCATTTGTTGTTTCGAACATCACACAAAAGAAGGAGAATTCACGTTAATGGCCATTCCCACGATCATGGAGGCCTTCCTATAATCGTGGGTTAAGCCATCCATGAATTTCTATCTCTCTTATGATCGTGTAAGTATTCCCACGATCATGGGTTATGTAAATCCAAACATTTCTGCTATCTTTCTTTATGTTTTCCAGAATTTTAACTCTTATATGTTACAACCAAACCATCTTATGCTCAATTAATCATTTCTACTTTATTCCTCTTTCATTCCCAACTCATTTCCAACTCAAAACATTTTTGAAACACATTAAAAATCGTTTTTCATCTCATATAAAAAAAATAGGACATCCAAGTATCCATACATTCATCAATGTTTCAGCTCAAATTCAATTCCATTATCAACTTCACTTTATCTCTAAACTATCATCTTATTTCTTCTCTTTTCAAGATACTACCCTTGCTTTTTCTTTAACTTCAAACTTAATCTAATTCATCTCCATATGACAAGTTACAACTCACATTTCTCATATACCTAAAACAGAACATATTTAAATCATTCATTCATTCTCATTTCTAGACTCATCCATTAACACAAAACAGGTCATATACATATCTCTTTATTCATCAACTATCAACTCTCATTCTAACACCAATTTCACTATTAATCATTCATAAAATAATTTATAATATATTATTTATCATTATATGTAAACAGAAAATCAATAAATATTCATGTCTTTATCAATAATTATCACTCTTCAATCACCATTTTACTATCAATCCAACATTATAACATTCCATAATCTATTACTCATCATAACCACAAAAATATGACATGAATATGTCT
Organism: Erythroxylum longipes; assembly: GCA_027563885.1. Classification (NCBI taxonomy): domain Eukaryota; kingdom Viridiplantae; phylum Streptophyta; class Magnoliopsida; order Malpighiales; family Erythroxylaceae; genus Erythroxylum; species Erythroxylum longipes. Next base: position 22,414,811 of record JAOQMS010000180.1, on the reverse strand, counting down.
ATTTATTCAACCACGATGTACTATAAAATCAACTCCATTTTCATTATCATTTAATCTCAAATTGTCATCACATATATTTATATTTAAACAACCTATGAAGATTTCCATTCTCTATCCACGATACTTATATTTTCAACATCATTTTCATAATCATTCCTTATATGAAATTATCATCAAAAACACGTCTATTAAGTAATCCATAAAGAACAATATACTACTTACTTGATTTACTCAAGTTTTCTTCAAAATCTTCAAGAAACCCTAACTCCTTAAGCTACACAATCATCATCATGGAGGGTGGAGTAGGTTTGGTTTCTTTTAGTAACAAGATGGAGAAGACAACAAAAATGGAAGTAACAAGTGAAGGATGAGAGTAAAGTTCATGATGGTGAGAGTTGAAGGTTTCATAAATGGAGAAGAAGAAATGAAGAAGATGAAGAACAAATGAAGAGAAAGCATTTAGCCAAAAGTGAAGAACAAATGAACAATGGTCTTGTAATTAAAATTAACAAGAGTGAGGTTTGTGGCAAGTGGCATGACACTTATCACTTGCCACATTTCCTCCTCTTGTGATTTCCAATAGGTCCTCTTTAATAACTAGTCCATTTGCCTCCTAATCTCTAATCCAATCATCTACCAATTTTCTATGATATTTGTCAACAAATCCTAATGTCACTTATCAATAATTTCTACTGTCATTTGACACTTAATTCTACTACTATTTATCAATTATCTTGCCATTTGGCATTTTTCCTAGTCCATAATTATTCATAAATTTTAGAAATTTCCCAAATTTTTACCAAAAATTCTAAATTAATAATTATACTTACCAAATCAATTTTTAAGACAAAACATTCACTATTCACATCATAATCATCTTAAAATCATTTACACCCTGGAATATGTCAAATGAGGGATAAACAGTCATTGCAATGTGTGTAAAAATTAATTCGCGCGTGTGTATATGCTACAGATATGCATAAGTATGCAATGCACCTTATAATTTCTCAATAATGGTTCTCACCTATAGTTATCTAGGGTTCCAACTCTTAGTATAAGAAAACAGGATACTATAATTCTCTCCCCCTTAAGAAATTTTGTCCTTGAAATTCTTATCTGATTGATCAAATTGATGGGGGCATTGTTTTCTTATATTCCCCTCCGTTTTTCACACGTAACTTTTCCACTCGAATGATTTCCAAATAATTATAGCCGATGGAATCACTCGATTTTCAGTTGCTTATTCAGATACCCCACTATCTTAACTGGTTCCTCAGTATATCTTAGGTTACTCACAATTTCACTTCCTGTGTCGATAACACATATATTGGATCATTCTGATATCTCCTAAGCATACTCACATTTATCACAGTGTGAATCTAAGACATGTTTGTTGATAATACTAACTCATAGGTCAATGGTCCTATTCTCAATAATTTCATATAGACCAATATATTTTGGGGCTTAGTTACCAAATATCATCACACCCTAGCCAATGTGATACTTTCAGAAACATTTTATCTTTCTTTAAATATTATATATTTCGATGTTGATCTACCTAACTCATTTGTCTTTCTTAAGTCGCTTAAATTCTACTACAGATCAATTTTTTTCTAATCAATAGTATCTTGATTCAATTCTAGGCCTTCAATAATCCTTATGCCCTCTTCAACCCAATATAAAGGCAGACGACTCATTCTATTGTATAATGTATCATACGGTATCCTACCAATACTACTGTGATAATGATTGTTATAATCAAATTCAATCAGAGCTGTATATTGATCCCATGCTCCTAGGAACTCCAAAATATAAACTCTAAGCATATCTCCAACAGTTAAGATTGTTGGCAAATCAAACATTTAGTCACACATTCAGCCACTTATTTCTTCATCCTTAGCCGCTAAATGTTGTTTCAGTGTAATACTACCAGGACGTAGAGCATAGGCTGCTATGTGTGCTTACTCCAAAAATCTCTTTTCTCAATCATCTATATCGGGTACACATACTCCTTACTTAAACCATAAAGTAACAATTTTCCAATTCAAACTCAAAAATTTGGATTCATTTTCAATTTCTCAATAAGATTCATAATTTCTGAATCTTCACTCTAGGCTTTTCTAATCCTTTCATGTAAAACCGATCTTAAATTCAATATAGCTAATAATACTTCAATTTGCCTCAAATTCAACTCAACATTCTATACTCTTTACTGCACTAGATTTGGTAACCTCAATATCTAAATTTGTGTTATACTATTATTGGATTTTTTGCTCAATGCATCAGATACAACACTAGCTTTACTGGATAATATTCATTTGTACAATCATAATCTTTAAGTAATTCTATCCATTGTCTCTGTCTCATATTCAACTCTTTCAAACTTAATCATTTCTTCAAACTTTAAAGATTTGCATAAATTTGAAATGTTTAACCCTACATATAATGTCTCAAAATTTTTCAAAGCAATTTCGATTGTAGTAAGTTCTAAATCATATGCCAAATAATTTAAACTCATGAGACCTTAAATATCTCGATGCATATATATAATCACTTTACTAAGCTGCATCAGGATACATCCTAAATCCTGGTGTGAAACATCACTACATATTACCTAACCTATAGTTCCAAATGGAATAGCTAACACCGGTGTTGTAATTATTTGCTGTTTTAATTCCTCAAAACTCTTTATACAATTTTTAATCTATTAGATGACATAGTCCTCCTTAGAAGTTTTGTCTAAGGGGCTAAGATCAGTAAAAACCTTTTAAAAACCTTGTAATATCCAACTCATCCTAGAAAAATCTAGATCTAATATTTATTCTTTGGAGTTTCCCACTTCATCAATACCTCAATTTTCTTTGGGTTTACCTATATGCCCTATCCAGATACTATATGACCCAAAATACAACTTGATCATGCCAAACTTCACACTTACTGAACTTGATATATATTTATTTCTCCCTCTTGCTATGTAAGACTAACCTCAAGTGTTCAAAATTTTTACTTTTCAAATACACTCAAAGTCTCATCTATAAACACAGTCACTAATTAATCTAAACAAGGTTGGAACACTTTATTCATTAATGCCATTAATGCTACCGAGGGCATTTATCAACCTAAAAAGGCACCACCAAAACTTAATATGTCTGTATTTAGTCCTCAAAATTCTTAAGTAAATAATTCCTTAGATAGGGTAATGTTATCTCATGTTTTTCACAATCTCTCAATCGACTTATTTTTTGGAATGATTTTCTCCACTCATTTGATTTCCTCTGATTTCTTATCGACTTATTCTAATGTCAGACCATTCTTACTAGTTTATCCTCACATTTAAATTTATTTACATATCTGAATTTTCTGAACAAAAACGTCAAATCTAACTTGTATATTTTGAATATGCTAGTATAGTGTACATTGTGGACCTAAGTTCCTTTAGCAATAGTAACAACATCTTCTCCAATTCATGAACCTAATAACATAGTTAGGCTACCTTACCTCAAATAGAATTCATGCACTCTCTATATCATATTCAACTTCTTATACTTGAGTCCCATTTCTAATTGACTCCAATATTCACTTCTGATTTGTTTAATAGTCATTAATTCCTAGAAATGAAACATTTTATCTACATAATATAATTTGATGAAGTGTTTATCAAAAGAAGGTTTCTCCACTCAATCATCCATACTGTTTATATAAATCTTATCAATCAACTATATTCATCATTACTGTGACCAATTCATCATACCTCAATAAAATCAATTTCAATTATTCATGATATCTTAATAAGATCAATTACTATCATACCTTACATGAGTAGAATATTCTTTATAATAAAGCTCAGTGAAACAGGAGGCATATTCATTTACTCTTATACTTTAGTATGTACCATCAAGATCATTACATCTTATCTAGAGATGTATTTTCTACAAGTCACCAATTAATATCTTACACTAATGATACCTTAATCTCAACTGATTCTAGATGCAATTTCTCCTTTTATGCCTTCCCATAATCGTGACAGAACCAAATAATCTCGGCCAAGATCATGGCAACTATGCCACGATCGTGCCCTGCTTCTTTTTCCTTCCTTTTTCCTCGAATTTATCACATATAGTAACATCATTTACACTTCCAATATATCCTTTATTAATCATAAATGTTTTCATACGCTACCCTGAGTCATAGAGAATTTTAAATATGGTAATTATGACTAAAGAATATTCAATATGTCACGACCTGGAACCATAACGGGCACATAACAACCGCCGCATACCTGAGTTAAGGATACCTTACGGTACTACTTAACTCAACTATGCAAGGCTAACTGTACATTATTTTAAACAAAAATAAGTAAATTAATAAAAAATTGGGCAGCATAATGACTATAATTTGAAAATCCCAAAACTTAATTGCAACACTTGTAGATTAATTTGAAACACACTTCTATACTCGCATTAAAACTCAACCACAACTTCTGGACTTTTAAGTCCACTCAAGAACAATCTCAGCAATAGTACAAAAGTTTCATACATAAGACCATATACAAACCACAAGATAGTCAAACGTTAATTTATACAATCATCAAACATGTCTACATACTCATGAGCCACTAAAGAACAAAAGAACAAAACAGAGACTGCCCACATGCGGTAATGCCCCAAAAAATGTCAAAAGACCGCACAATCCACTCAGAGCTTCAAGTTCACCAAATTAACCTGCATGGTTAGAAAGCTAAAGGGGTGAGTATATTATGTACTCAATGACTAAGAAAAACATATATCACAAACAGAACCCAGTACACACCAAGACAGTCATAATAACCTGAGGACAGGTTTTTTCACACATTTAGCATGCACACAACTACTCATGAAATGAAGATACATGACATAGAAACACATAGGAACCACATAGGCCTAGACTATTAATCACTCGTCCTGTGAACATGGGTTTCAGTTCCAGTACACAAGAACCGAAAAACAACCACGTATATAAATCAAATCTTATCGGGAAGCCAAATCTCATAATAGGCCAAATAGTTTTGTGTGCTGCCACTAGTCAGCCAAACTAGTGTGCACACCCACCGATTTTCGGTGTTGGCTCAACTTTCATCTGTGGTGAGTCCAAATTACAGTCGACAAGAGCGTCATAACCCTAGGTAATGACCCCGTTGGTGACCAGACCTCTAGGTGTGCAATCACCTACAAATCTCGTAAAATGGTATCGATACGAGGACTTGACTTTTATGTACTAGCGTCAAGGGTATGGGGGTCGCTTAATCTATTATGCCTAGCACACGATTGGCCAATCGTTATCTCACCAATCACAGAAAACATATACAAATATTAAGTACTAAAATCAAGTAAGGCACCATGCCTTTATTTATCAGTCAAACCTATAAAATGGAACATTTCTATAGCTCTAAGCCAAAAGAGAACACATACATGTAGCATACATGACTCAGTTATACATATGTAAATTTCAAGACTTTATTTCATGAAATAAAAGTATTCAGTTGCATTCCAAGTGCAAAGTTGTTCATTTGAGTTTCAATTTCATTACGCATTACCTAAGTTCAAAATTCACATACAAGTCATCATGTATGTCTTAGGTTCTCCTAATTCCAATTAAGAGATATGGTTTCCAACTCACCTCAAAAATATACTCCCTTGACTTCAACAATCCTCGTTATGATTTCGTTTATCAATAGCTCCTGATCCATCTGTATATCAAGTATTACTTCTTAAACACGTATAAACACGATCTCATATGTATAAACCACCACCAAAGTGTATAAAACACAAACTTTTGCATTTTCCAAGGCATTTAATGCCTTTGATCCAATACTTACACATTTCAAAGCATAATTATGCACATTTGAATCCAAATATACTAGGTCATCTAAGCAAAAATTCAAGTTTACTCTAAGTATACATGAAAGCTTCTTTCCAATGCAAACCATTAAAATCTTTAATTCCTAAGCCAAGTTCACTGAGGCATTTTATCAAACACATAATGTGCATTACTTTCAAATTATATTTTAAAAACTTTTTCATAGTAACTCATGCTCCAATCTTGTGATATAACAATAACTTCCAAATAACTATACATTTGACCACTCTATTAACTCCAATTCCCCTCATTTAAGCCATATTCATCATAATTATACCACTTATCACATTAATCCAGTTCTTCCACCATAATTTCGGCCAAGCCTTATTCCATATACATCTTCTTCATTTTTTTTCATCAATTCACATGATACATGCACAATTAACACCATAAAATTCATTTAAACCATCAATTTCGAAAGTTATTCAAAATTTCACAAACTTTCACCAAAGAAAAGGGAATTTCGGTTTTGGCTTAAGGAAGCTTCTCCATTACTCATGTCATTCATCTAAACAATGTTTCATGCATATTCAAGCATGGAGAACAACACATTTTAACACCAAACTCAAAATCATAACATAGAGAGGGATGAGACAAAATTTACCTATACATTTCTTTGGTGACATCTTCAAATCCTTTGAGAAATTCTCAAATCTAATGCTAGATTTGAGTTCCTTGACCCTAAATTACCTTAGAACACATTGGTTTGGGTTAAAGAATCAAAAAAAATGGTGAAAAGTAGGTGATGGCCGAAACTCTCTCCTCCTCCTCTCTTCTCCTCTCTTCTCCTTTCTTTTAATTAAAACAAGGTGTTTCTAATGTTTAGTGAAGAGGTGCACAACCACACATGAAGAAGGACCTAAATTATTGACTCACCGTTGACCATACATGTTAAAATTACCTTTTTGCCCCTATCTTATGTGAAATTACCATTATACCCTCCAATTTTTCCTAAATTGGCAATTAAGACCAAATTTTGAGAATGGCCAAAACTTTTATTTTCATGTTGGTCTCTGGACTTTTGAACATTAAAATTAAGCCCCTTAAATTTATCAAATTACCTTTTAGTCTTCCAAGAAATGAAAATTACATTTAAAACCCTTAACTTTTAATAATTTGCACATAAGCTCTTATGTACATCAACTTTTCAAATTAAGCCTTTTTAAGTGTCCAATAAGTCTATAAATCATGTCTAACCAACTATAAGGTATTAGAACACATTTAACTTGGCCAACATGGCCATATCCATCTAATTGACTTAGTTTTACACATTTAAAAGCTTATGTGTCAAAAACCTCCAAAATTTCACATACTGATAAATTCTAAGTTCATTTAAGGGCATATAACATTATATATCACTGGCATATATATCGAAAGGGTTTAAATATATTTTTTTAAACTCATATACAACCATGTATATGCCAATATAAATTAGTATCTCCAAGTACAAACTAATATAAAGAGGGCTCAAAGAATTCGGTGCGACAATCCTCCCCCCTCAAAAGAGTTTCATCATCGAAACTCCTAAGTCGAAGATACAAATAAATAGGGGTACTGACGACTCCTAGCATTCTCAAGTTCCCATGTCATCTCCTCGATCCTGTCGCTTTTGCAAAGAACTTTGACTATAAGAACTTCCTTACTGTGTAACCTCTTGCCAATCCAGAATCTGGACTGGTTTTACCTCAAAACTCAGGTCTTCTCTTAGCTCCACTGGAGGTGTCTCTAAAACATGAGACGGGTTTGGTAGATACTTCTTAAGCATCGAGATATGGAACACATTATGAATCCTATCCAAGTTTGATGGCAATTCCAACCGATATGCTACAGTCCCGACACGCTCCAGCATATGGAAAGGTCCAATATATTGATGGTTTAGCTTCCCTCGACTCTGAAATCGAATAATACCTTTCCATGGTGATGTCCAAAGAAAAACAATATCCCTAACTGCAAACTCCAATAATCGTCGCCTCTTATCCACATAACTCTTTTGACGATCCTAAGCGACTTTCATTTTCTCCCGAATGACTTTTACTTTTTGTGTGGTAATTTATATCAATTCTGCTCTTTCGACTTTAGTTATACTAACCTCGTCGTAGCATAGAGGTGTCCTGTACTTTCTGCCATAAAGTGCTTCATATGGTGGCATACCGATACTTGTCTGATAGCTATTGTTATAAGCAAATTCTATCAAAGGCAAGTGTTGGTCCTAACTCCCTTGGAACTCCATCACACATGCTCTCAGCATGTCCTCCAGTGTCTAAATAGTCCTTTCTGACTGATCATCAGTTTGGAGATGAAAAGCAGTACTAAACTTTAGTTTTGTCCCCAAAGATTCTTAAAATTTTGACCAAAATTGGGAGGTGAATCTCAGATCCTTATCTGATAGTATAGAAACTGGTACCCCGTGCAGCTTCACAATCTCATTGATATACAGCTGTGCCAACCTCTCCAATGAGTATATTATGTGGATAGGCACAAAATAATTAGACTTTGTCAATCTATCCACTATAACCCAAATAGCATCGTGACCTTTCGATATATGAGGTAGTCCAACTACAAAATCCAGTGTCACATGTTCCCACTTCCATTTTGGAATAGGCAAAGACTGTAACATACTCGCTGGCTTCTGATGCTCTACCTTTATCTGTTGACAAGGAAGACATCTGAACACAAATTTTTCCATATCTCTCTTCATCCCTGGCCACCAATAGCTCTCTCTAAAAGTTCGATACATCTTCGTGCTACCAGGATGCATAGCATAAGCTGAACTGTGAGCTTTTTCTAAGATAGCTCGCTTGAGACCCTGGTCATCCGGCACACAGACTCTATCTTTAAAGAATAACAACCCGTCTTCTCTCAGTCAGAACCCCTCATTCTTTTTGGATGGCAATTTCTCTAGAATAACCTTTAACTCGGGATCATCAGCTTGTGCTCTTCTGATTTCATCAAATAATGTTGGTGGAACTTCAAACCGTACTAGTAATGTTTCGTCATCCTTAGTTATTGATAGTCCAACCCCAAGGCTCTGAATACTCATCAAATGATTCAGATAAGGATTTTGCTTAACAGTTACTACCGAACAGGACTTACGACTCAGTGCATCAGCTACCACATTTGCTTTTCCCAGGTGATAGTTAATCACTAAATCATAATCCTTAATCAATTCTAGCCATCTTCTTTGTCTGAGGTTTAGTTCCTTCTATGTCATTAGGTACTTTAAACTCTTATGGTCGGTGTATATATGGCAAGTCTCACCATAAAGATAATGTCTCTAAATCTTGAGTGTAAACACCACTGCTGCGAGCTCCAAATCATGAGTAGGATAATTTAGCTCGTGCTTCTTCAAATGTCAAGAAGCATATGCTATCACTCATCCAACTTGCATATGCACACATCCAAGTCTTTGGCGACTGGCATCACTATATACCTCATACCTAACCCCTTGGGTAGGTAGAGCAAGTACTAGCGTAGAAGTCAATCGCTTCTTCAATTCCTGAAAACTGGCCTCACATTTATCATCCCATTGAAATTTTACCCCCTTTCGGGTAAGCCTCGACAAAGGGGTTGCAAATACTGAGAAACCCTCAACAAATCTCTAATAGTAACTAGCTAACCCTAGAAAGTTGTGAACTTCTGTTACATTTTTTGGTTGTTCCCACTCAAGTATAGCTTTCACCTTCTTTGAGTCCACAAAAATACCCTCTCCAGATACCATATGCCCAAGGAATACTATTTCCTTCAGCCAAAATTCACACTTTGAAAACTTCGCGTACAATTGTCTTTCGCGAAGTATTTATAACACAATTCAGAGATGTCTAAAATGTTCCTCCCCATCTTTAAAATAAATCAAATGATCATCAATTAAGACTATGACAAATTGATCTAAATAAGGATGGAACACCCTATTCATGAGGTCCGTAAATGCTGCAGGTGCATTTGTCAATCTGAACCGCATCACGAAAAATTCATAATGTCCATACCTCATCTGGAAGGTAGTCTTGTGCACGTCACTTTCAACAATCTTCAACTGATGATACCCGGACCTCAAATCTATTTTTGATAATACTGTAGCTCCTCTTAACTGATCAAACGAGTCGTCGATCCTGGGGAGTGGATATTTATTTTTGATGGCAACCTTGTTTAACTGCCTATAATCAACACATAAACGAAAAGTCCCATCCTTGTTCTTGACAAACAATAGTGGTGCTCCCCACGGTGAACGACTTGGTCTGATAAAGCCTTTGTCACATAACTCTTGTAGATGACCTTAAACTCCTTCAATTCTACTGGTACCATGCGATACGGCAGTATAGATGTTGGTTTTGTCCCCAAGACCCAGTCAATAGTAAAATCAAACTCCCAATTAGGCGGCAATCCAGGTAACTCCTCCAAAAAGACATCGGGGAACTCACACACAATGGGGACATTTTCAAGTTTGATCCTCTGTGTCGAAGTGTCAATCACATGTGCAAGATATGCCTGGCATCCCCCACGAATAAACTTCTTAACCTTAACCACTGATATCAAACAACTCGGGAACATCCGTCGGTCACTAATAAATTTAATCAGGACTCCCCACCGAGTGTCAAACATCACTTCTGTCTTATAACAATAAACCCTGCGATGCCTCTCTAACCAGTCCATCCCCAATATCACCTTAAAATCCTGGAGATTGAGGGGAATAAGATCTGCCTCTAACATAACATCACCGATCTTTATCTTACAGGTCGTATATGCTTCATCACAAGCTACTTGCTCTCCAAGAGGAGTGACTATAATGAGAGGGCGATCTAATGGCTCTAGGGGACATTTAATACCCTCAGCGAAGGTCACACTAACAAAGGACCTTTTCATGCCAGTGTCAATCAAAACTTTAGCGTCTCTACCAGGAACACACATAACACCTGATAACCCTACACGTTAGTAATTCATACTATTTAAGAGTTAACTGATACTACACAAAATATCAATCACAATATGGCAATACAACAACATAAAAAAAATAATTTGGAAAATACCTGTAATCGTGTCCGGATTGACTCGAACGTCCTCCTCTGTCGTTGCATAAACTTGAGCTTCAATTCACGAAGCAAAATGCTGCTGACCTACTGGAGATGTATTACTGCCCACACCAGTCCTCTGTGCGGATCCAGAAGATTGAGCACCCATCCTGGTAGTCTCCCCTCGGTGTCTCACTGGTTGCATCGAGCTATCTCCCTCTCAAGTTAAAGTCCAAGTCAACTATGGGCAATCTCTCTTCAAGTGCCCTATCTCTCCACACTGAAAAAACCTTCTTGACTCCATACACTTGCCTAAATGTACCTTTCTACAGTTTCTAAATTGTTCAGACCGAGATGGTTAAGCTCGAGAAGCGGAGCTGATAGTAAGGGAAGTGCTCTAACCTCCTGGTCATGGTGGCCAGAAACTAACAGTTGATGATACAGTGCTTCCAGTACTACCTAAAGCTGAACTACTGTGGCTCCTCTTAGGTTGTTGACTAGAGAGACTTCCTCCCTTCCTTTTCCGGTTCTTTATCTCCCATTATCTTCTGCGCTCTTTCACCAACCTCTCAGCTCTCTTGGCTGATTGTACCATCTCCTTAAACATGGTAGTGGGGGTAACCATCATTCTCTCCTGGATCACCAAATGCAATCCAGTTTCAAACCGAACACATAGATTTTCTTCATCTTCCACATATTTTAGGACATAGGTGGCAAGCTCTTTCAACTATGTCTCAAACTCGTGCACCAACCTAGTCCCCTGTGTAAGTTCAAAGAAGGCAACCTTTTTCTGATCTTTATCAAATCTGGTATAATATTGTCCATTGAATTCATTAATAAAGTCCACCTAGGAAATCCAATTACGGTAGCGTCTCTGAACATTTTCCTACCAAACTCTAGAATCACCCTTCAGCAATCGGACAACTACCTTCAGCTTCATCTCGTCAGATAAACCAATATCGTTAAATGTCTCTGCGGTCCGTCTCATCTAAGTTTTAGCCTCGGTAACATCACCACGTCCATCAAAAGTACCATACCTGAGGTTCCTTGCCTCCTTAATATACATTGAGATTTCAAGCACCGGACGTTGCTCTAAGGTAGGACTAGGTACCACTACTGGCTGCTGTGATGGCGATACCAGTGGCGATATCTGTGCTGCTCCAGTCCCAGGCTGCTACTGTGCAGTGTACTGCGCCCACCATGTCATCACCTGCTGCAGAGCCTCCATTGGCACTGGTGGCAAACCTGGCTGAGCTACCACTGGCGGTGCTTCAGTGTGAGGCTGCCTATGAGCCAAAGACTTAGCCACCACTGGTTCTGCAATGGCTTCAATACTGTGTTCCTCTGGCTCAGGTCGCAAAGGTCTAGCCTTACAACGACTTCCCCTTCCTCGTCCAGCCATGCTATCACTATAAAATCAAAGAAAAAATGTTATTTTATGACATAGAATGGACTAAGCCTAACTTATCCGATGTCCCAAACACCCCAAGGAATATCAATAAGTACTCACGCCGAGGTCGAAATCATCTGACCATTAAGGACGTCAACTTAATGATCTGAGACTCAACTTCTTGATCAAAGACTTACGACACCCAGACTTGACTCCTAAGGCTCATGATTCTTTTGAAAATGGTAATAACACTTTTGAAAACTTAAAAACTAGCTCTGATACCAATTTAATTGTCATGACCCGGAACCATATCGGGCACATGACAACCGCCGCATACCCAAGCTAAGGATACCTTACGGTACCACTCAAATCAGCTATATAAGGCTAACTGTAAATTCTTTTAAACAAAAATAAGTAAATAAAAAATTGGGCAATATAACGACATTATTTTAAAAATCCCAAATCTTAATTGCAACACCTGTAGATCAATTTGAAGCACACTTTTATACTTGCATTAAAACTCAACCACAACTTCTGGACTTTTAAGTCCACTCAAGAACAATCTCAGCAATAGTACAAAATTTTTATACATAAGATCATATACAAACCACAAGACAGTCAAACGTTAATTTATACAATCATTAAACATATCTATATACTCATGAGCCACTAAACAACAAAAGAACAAAACAGAGACTACCCACGTGCAGTAATGCCCCGAAAAATGTCAAAAGACTACATAATCTACTTAGAGCTTCAAGTTCACCAAATTAACCTGCATGGTTGGAAAGCGGAGGAGGGTGAGTACACTATGTACTTAGTGAGCAGGAAAAAACATATATCGCTAACCGAACCCAGTACACACCAAGACAATCATGATAACCTGAGGATGGGTTTTTTTCACACTTCTAGCATGCACACAACTACTTATGAAATGAAGATACATGACATAGAAACACGTAGGAACCACATAGGCCTAGCCTATTAATCACTCGTCCTGTGAACATAGGTTTCAGTTCCAATACACAAGAACCAAAAAGCAATCACGTATATAAATCAAATCTCATCAGGAAGCCAAATCTCATAGTAGGGCAAATAGTTATGTGTGTCACCACTAGTCAGCCAAAGTAGTGTGCACACCCATCGATTTTTGGTGTTGGCTCGACTTTCATCTGTGGTGAGTCCGAATTACAGTCGATATGAGCGTCTAACCCTAGGTAATGACCTTGTTGATGACTAGACCACTAGGAGTGCAATCACCTGTAAATCTCGTAGAATAGTATCGATACGAGGACTTAACTTTTATATACCAGCGTTAAGGGTACGGGGGTCGCTTAATCTATTGTGCCTAGCACACGATTGGCCAATCGTTATCTTACTAATCACAGAAAACGTACACAAATATTAGGTACTAAAATCAGGCATCATGCCTTTATTTATCGGTCTAACCTATAAAATGGAACATTTTCATAGCTCTAAGCTAAAAGAGAACACATACATGTAGCATACATGACTCAGTTATACATATGTAAGTTATCAACACATTATTTCATGAAATAAAAGTACTCAGTTGCATTCCAAGTGCAAAGTTGTTCATTTTAGGTTTAATTCTATTACGCATTACCTAAGTTCAAAATTCACATACAAGTGATCATACATGTCTTAGGCTCTCTTAATTCCATTTGCTGTATATGGTTTCCCCAACTCACCTAAAAATTATACTCCCTTGACTTCAACAATCCTCGTTATGATTTCCTTTATTAATAGCTCCTGAGCTGTCTGTATATCAGGTATTACTTCTTTAAAATGTATCTCATATGTATAAACCACCACCAAAGTGTATAAAACACAAAATTTTGCATTTTCCAAGGCATTTAATGCCTTTGATCCAATATTTACACATTTCAAAGAATAATTATGCACATTTGAATCCAAACGTATTAGTCCATCTAAGCAAAAATTCAAGTTTACTCTAAGTATACATGAAAGCTTCTTTCCAATGCAAACCATTAAAATCTTTAATTCCTAAGACAAGTTCACTTAGGCATTTTATCAAACACATAATGTGCATTACTTTCAAATTATATTTTCAAAACTTTATCATGGTAACTTATGCTCCAATCTTGTGATATAACAAGCACTTCCAAATTACTGTACATTTGACCACTTTATTAACTCCAATTCCCCTCATATAAGCCATATTCATCATAATTATACCACTCATCACATTAATCCATTTCTTCCACCATAATTTCGGCCAAGCCTTATTCCATATACATCTTCTTTATTTTTTTCATCAATTCATAGGATACATACACAATTAACACCATAGAATTCATTTAAACCATCAATTTCAAAAGTTATTCAAACTTTCACAAACTTTCACCAAAGAAAAGGGAATTTCGTTTTTGGCTTAAGGAAGCCTCTCCATGGCTCATTTCATTCATATAAACCATGTTTCATGCATATTCAAGCATGAAGAACAACATATTTTAACACCAAACTCAAAATCATAACAAAGAGAGAGATGAGACAAAATTTACCTATACTTTTCTTTGCTGATATCTTCAAATACTTTTAGAATTTCTCAAATCTAATGGTATATTTGAGTTCCTTGACCCCCAAATTATCTTATAACATCTTATTTTGGGTTAAAGAATCAAAAAAATGGTGAAAAGTAGGTGATGGCCGAAACTCTCTCCTCCTCCTCTCTTCTCCTTTCTTCTCCTTTCTTTTAATTAAAACAAGGTGTTTCTAATGTTTAGTGAAGAGGTGCACGGCCACACATGAAGAAAGACCTTAATTATTGACTCAAATTTGACCATACATGTTAAAATTACCTTTTTGCCCTTATCTTATGTGAAATTGCCATCATACCCTCCAATTTTTCCTAAATTGGCAATTAAGCCCAAATTTTAAGAATGACCAAAACTTTTATTTTCATGTTGGTCTCTGGACTTTTGAACATTATAATTAAGCCCCTTAAATTTATCAAATTACCTTTTAGTCTTCCAAGAATTGAAAATTACATTTAAAACCCCTGGCTTTTAACAATTTGCATAAAAGCCCTTATGTACATCAACTTTTCAAATTAAGCCTTTTTAAGTGTCCAATAAGTCTATAAATCATGTATAATCACCTATAAGGTATTAGAACACATTTAACTTGGATGGCCATATCCATCTAGTTGACTCGGTTTTACATATTTAGAAGCTTATATGTTAGAAATCTCCAAGATTTCACACACTGATGAATTCTAAGTTCATGTAGGGGTATATAACATTATACATCACTGGCATATATATCGAAAGGGTTCAAATATATTTTTTTGAACTCATATACAACCATGTATATGTCAATATAAATTAGTATCTCCAAGTACAGACCAATATAAAGAGGGCTCAAAGAATCCAGTGCGACAATCCTCCCCCCTCAAAAGAGTTTCATCCTCGAAACTCCTAAGTCGAGGATACAAATAAATGGGGGTATTGACGTCTCATAGCATTCTTAGGTTCCCATTTCATCTCCTTGACCCTGTCGCTTTTCCAAAGAACTTTGACTATGGGAACTTCCTTACTGCATAACCTCTTTATCTGCCAATCCAGAATCTAGACTGGTTTCACCTCAAAACTCAGGTCTTCTCTTAGCTCCACTGGAGGTGTCTCTAAAACATGAGATAGGTTTGGTAGATACTTATTAAGCATCAAGACATGGAACACATTATGAATCCTATCCAAGTTCGATGGCAATTCCAACCGATATGCTACAGTCCCGATGCGCTCTAGGAAATGGAAAGGTCCAATATATCGATGGTTCAACTTCCCTCGACTCTGAAATCAGATAATACCTTTCCATGGTGATATCCAAAGAAAAACCATATCCCCAACTGTAAAATCCAATAGTCGTCGCCTCTTATCTGTATAACTCTTTTGACGATCCTAAGCATCTTTCATTTTCTCCCGAATTACTTTTACTTTTCGTGTGGTAATTTCAATCAATTCTGCTCCTTCAACTTTAGTTGTACCAACCTCATCCCAACATAGAGGTGTCCTACACTTTCTTCCACAAAGTGCTTCATATGGTGGCATACCGATACTTGTTTGATAACTATTTTTATAAGCAAATTCTATCAAAGGCAAGTGTTGGTCCTAGCTCCCTTAGGACTCCATCACATATGCTCTCAGCATATCCTCCAGTGTCTGAATAGTCCTCTCTGACTGATCATCAGTCTGGGGATGAAAAGCAGTGCTAAACTTTGGTTTAGTCCACAAAGATTCCTAAAATTTTGGTCAAAATCGGGAGGTGAATCTCATATTCCTATCTGATATTATAGAAACTGGTACCCCGTGCAGCTTCACAATCTCATCAATATACAGCTGTGCCAACCTCTCCAACAAGTAGGTTGTGTGGAAAGGCTGGAAATGAGCTGACTTTGTCAATTTATCTACTATAACCCAAATAGCTTCGTAACCTTTCGATGTACAAGGTAGTCCAACTATAAAATCCATTATCACATGTTCCCACTTCCATTTTGGAATAGGCAAAGACTGTAACATACTCGCTAGCTTCTGATGCTCTGCCTTTATCTGTTGATAGGGAAGACATCTGGACATAAATTTCACTATCTCTCTCTTCATCCCTGGCTGCCTATAGCTCTCTCTAAAAGTTTGATACATCTTCGTGCTACCAGGATGCGTAGCATAAGCCGAACTGTGAGCTTTTTCCAAGATAGCTCGCCTAAGACCCTGGTCATCCGGCATACAGATTCTATCTCTAAAGACTAATAACCTATCTTCTCTCAGTCGAAATCCCTCATTCTTTTTGGATGGAAAATTATATCGAATAACCTTTAACTCTGGATCATTGGCCTGTGCTCTTCTAATTTCATCAAATAGTGTTGGTCGAACTTCAAATCATGCTAGTAATGTTCCGCCATCCTCAATTACTGATAGTCCAACCCCAAGGCTCCGAATACTCATCAAATGAGTCAGATAAGGATTTTGCTTAACAATTACTACCGAACAGGAAGCTACCACATTTGCTTTTCCGAGGTGATAGTCAATCACTAAATCATAATCCTTAATCAATTTTAGCCATCTTCTTTGTCTGAGGTTTAGTTCCTTCTATGTCATTAAGTACTTTAGACTCTTGTGGTCGGTGTATATACGACAAGTCTCGTCGTAAAGATAGTGTCTCCAAATCTTGAGTGTAAACACCACCGCTGCGAGCTCCAAATCATGAGTAGGATAATTTAGCTCGTGCGTCTTCAACTGTCTAGAAGCATATGCTATCACTCATCCAGCTTGTATAAGCACACATCCAAGTCCTTGGCGACTGGCATCCCTATATACCTCATACCTAACCCCCTGGGTAGGTAGAGCAATTACTGGTGCAGAAGTCAATCGCTTCTTCAATTCCTGAAAACTCGCCTCACATTTATCATCCTATTAAAATTTTACCCCCTTTCAGGTAAGCCTTGACAAAGGGGCTGCAAGTACTAAGAAACCCTCAACAAATATTTGATAGTAACCAGCTAACCCTAGAAAGCTGCGAACTTCTGTCACATTTTTAGGTTGTTCCCACTCAAGTATAGCTTCCACCTTCTTTGAGTCCACAAAAATACCTTCTCCAGATACCACATGCCCAAGGAATCCTATTTCCTTTAGCCAAAATTCACACTTTGAAAAATTGACGTACAATTGTCTTTCGCGAAGTATTTGTAACACAATTCAGAGATGTCTAGCATGTTCCTCCCCATCCTTAGAATAAATCAAAAGATCATCAATGAAGACTATCTCATTATCATATATGCACTCACAATAACAAATCAACTTAACTTTGAGAACTTCTAGATATATCGCTATCATTTGTCTCATCTTCGAATTATCATTTATTTCATCTTATATACATATGTTCTCAATCAATTCAAATTATATAAGCATAACCATCATGAAGTTTTGATCTCAATTCCACTGACATATTCCTATGTTAAATCATAACTCTTATCACATTAGTCAAATAAGCATTTCAATTTCAATTTCCACCTCTCAATATTATAGTAAAATTTTGTTTTCTTTCAACTTGGCTTATACACTTTAAATCTTATCCTATCTATCTATACCTCTGCTTTTCCTTAATCAATCCATGACAATGTATTCACATCCATATCGATTCAAAGATTTATAACCACAGTACAATATTGACGCCATATTTGACGATACAACTACAAATACAAATGTATTGAATCTTTGTCCATCATATCGAATTATGTAATATTTCCTATTTCTAGATATCCACAAACTTTGCTTTTCTTACACTGATAGATCATCATCCTTCTCATTGATTCTAACGGATCAATCTCTTAAAAAATGTTCATGTGTGACTCATGTAAATGCGACTCAAACTGAGGATCAGTTGCCACTGCATGCTATGACGTGTCTAAAATGCATATACTTTGACACATATTTTGAAAAAGGCCCATGTAAGATACTAAGTCTAGGCTCTGATACCAACTCTGTAGCACCCCACTCTTATAAGGCATATCCCTGAACGTGACAACGGTATTCAAAAATAGACTCTACGAGATTGGAACACTATGACTGTCAATCAAACTCATTACAAATTTTTCTAACATTACACACATTTTTAGAAAACAAAGAATCATTTTCCACCCATTTTATCCATAAACTTCACCAATCGCAAAAGTCTTTACAAATTCACATTTGATCTAGATTTAAGCAACAACATATTTTTATTGTAACTAAAGTTTGATTTGGCTTATTACATTTGAAAATATATTCAGTCATGAATGTCATTACACTTTACAATTCATAAGTACAATAAACAACAGTTTTAGAATACAGATCGTAATATAAAATGACTAAAGAAATATGTAGGTGCAAACTGGTCCCAACTCCTAGCTCATGTCTAGATTTGGTGGCTATACTCCAATTTGTTTAATAGGATATCTCCTCAGAGCCTGAAAGACAACGTTGCAATTTTGGTGAGTTTTGCGAACTCAGTGAGCGAATCATCCTCGATCAATGGGCTCACTTATAGCAACACAGAACAATTCACATATTCATATTCATAGACAATTCACATATTCAAAATTTGCACATCATTGCACACCTCAGTTTCAGAACAGTACATATATCTCATTTCAATTATTCATTTAATACACATCAATTTATTTATATACAATGCACATGTGACTGAATCTTAGTTATTACTTTGTTATGACCGAGTCCCTTTTAATTGTCTCGTATCTATTATGGATACCGGGCTCATTGATAATTGTCCTGTATCCATTGGTGTTACTGGGCTCATTATAAATAGTGAGCCTTTGGCTCTTAATCACATTCTTAGCTTTAAGCTCTTTTTCAAAGGCTACTCCGACCGTAACTACCTTTATCTGATCATGCATATCATGTAATGAAATGCATGAATTCAAATATATATAGTAAATCACATTTATTTAGTACACATTCACTTTTTTGTATTTTCATTGAATCTATGTTCGGCATTCAATGAAATGTTGAGAACAGTTATTTCTTTCTCATTCACATTCAATGAAGCATTTCCAATACATTCACATTTATCAAACTCCTCGGACTATGAATGTCTGAAATTATTTCAATCACATCATAATCAGTTTAATACAGAAATTTAAACAGAAATAATCAATCAATATGAGACCAACTAGGTTGACTCACAATAGGCTCCAAATTAGCATTAGCTTCCATGATCCAAAATGTTTGGATGCTGACGTTCAATCCTGTATATCAACTTCATGCAATACACACATTGTACACGTATTACTAATTTGTACAATCACATAAACATTCAATTGTACACATATGTATATGCGTAATGTATAATGCATGCTCAATTGACTGTTCTGGGTATGTTTCTTTAATCACATCCCTTGATCATTTAAACATCATCATTTGTGTATATCAAACTTGCAGTTAGGTTCATAGCTCAAAGAACTTAGTTATTCTAATATCATGATTCAATCATTCATCAATTCTTTTCTAGCATCATATGATCACATAATATTCAAGTTCTCATTCATTCTTACTTAATACACATTACTCATCTTCTTTGAATCACATTAGCATTCATAGGGTTACTTTCATTCTTATAACATCTCTAAATTTCCATAATTTGTCTTATTGATATCAATCAACCATGTTTAAGTTATAACCTTGATTATCACCCTAAGTAGATCACACATTTAATCAATTAAGCAATCGTCATACTTGGTTCATTTCAAGCGTTATTCAAGCGTAAATGCATCATAGGAAAGTACCCTAGCATTTGTTGTTTCAAACATCACACAAAAGAAGGAGAATTCACGTTAATGGCCATTCACCCAATCGTGGAGGGCTTCCCGCGATCGTGGGTGAAGCCATTCGTGAATTTCCAGCCCTCCACGATCATAGAAGTATTTCCACGATCGTGGGTATGTGAATCTGAACATTCTTGCTATCTTTCTCCATTTTTTCAGGTTTTTAACTCTTGTATGTTACAACAAAACCATCTTATGCTCAATTAATCATTTCTACTTTATTCCCCTTTTATTCTCACCTCATTTCTAACTCAAAACATTTCTTAAACACATTATAAATCATTGTTCATCTTACATTAAAAAATAGGACATCCAAGTGTCCATACATTCATCAATGTTTTAGCTCACATTCAATTCCATTACCAACTTCACGTTATCTCTAAACTATCATCTTATTTCTTCTCTTTTCAAGATGCTACCCTTTCTTTTTCTTAACTTCAAACTCACTCTAATTCATATCTATATAACAACTTATAACCCACATTTATTATATACCCAAAATAGAATATATTTAAACCATTCATTCATTCTCATTTCTACACTCATCCATTAAGACAAGACAGGTCATATACATATCTCTTTATTCATCAATTATCAAATCTCATTCTAACACCAATTTCACTATTAATCATTCATAAAACAATACATAATTTATTCATCCACGATGTAGATCAACTCCATTTTCATTATCATTTAATCTCAAACTATCATCACATATATTTATATTTAAACAACCCATGACGATTTCCATTCTCCATCCACGTTACATATATTTTCAACATCATTTTTATAATCATTCCTTCCCTTAAACTATCATCAAAATAAGTCTATAAGCAAGCTATGAAGAACAATATTCTACTTACTTGATTTACTCAAGATTTCTTCAAAATCTCTAAGAAACCCTAACTCATCATTGTCATAGAGGGTGGAGTAGGTTTGGTTTGTTTTAGTAACCAGATGGAGAAGATAAAGAAAATGGAAGTAACAAGTGAAGGATGAGAGCAAAGTTTACGATGGTGAGAGTTGAAGGTGTCATAAATGAAGAAGAAGAAATGAAGAAGATGAAGAACAAATGAAGAGAGAGCATTCAACAAAAAGTAAAGAACAAATGAACAATGGTCTTAAAATTAAAAGTAATGAGAGTGAGGTGTGTGGCAAGTGGCATGACACCTGTCACTTACCACGTGTCCTCCTCTTGTGGTTTCCAATAAGTCCTCTTTAATAACTAGTCCATTTGCCTCCCAATTTCTAATCCAATTGTCTCTAATTTTCTATGATATTTGTCAATAAATCCTGATGTCACTTATCAATAATTTCTACTATCATTAGACACAATTGTGCTACCATTTATCAATTGTCTTGCCACTTGCATTTTTCCTAGTCTACAATTATTCATAAATACTATAAATTTCCCAAATTTTCACCAAAAATTGTAAATTAATATTTATACTCACCAAATCAATTTTCAACACAAAACATTCACCATTCACATCATGCAACTGACCTTAGAATAATTTAAGTTTGGAATGTTAAAGATGTACCTTTTCACTAATAATAAATTTTTTCCTTGAAATCAACTTGTCATGAAAAGCTTTGTCCTTTTCCTTATATATCATTACATTCTCATATGAGTCAATTTGCATCTGTTCTAGCTCGTATAATTGTAGTTTCCTATAGACATGTCTCATCATGGTTATGTTGCAACATTTGATAGCTCATTATACCTTATATTATAGCTCTACAAGAATATGACACGACTTCCTAAACACCAATCCATATAAGGACATACCAATTGACATTTTATAAGTTGTACTATAGGCCCATAGTGCTTTTTCCAAGGAAGAAAAGACAATTAAGTATAATGTTCCCAGGTAAAAATTGATTGATAGAAATATTTATCATAGTTTTTTTTTACTTTGCCATATATGAAATGTATGATGCCAAATGAAACACCTTAGATTTTGAGTGAGTGTCATGAGGGAGATTGTGGAGCCCATTAAATGGCCCATACTTTGACTTATAAATTGCTTAGGCAAAGATATCATTGATCAATTTTAAGAAAGGGTGTTCAAAAAAATGTTAAGAAATGTGAAAGGTGTCAATATTGTTTAGATCTTAACAATAGGTGTGTCTCTAACTATACACCTATATCCAGCCAATCTTATTTGCATAATGGGAAATGGATATTTTAAGATCCTTTCCTCTAGCCATCTAATAAATAAAATTTATATTATTGTTAGTGGGTTATTTTACAATGTATATAGAAGTAAGGTCTACATCGGTATAAATATAACTATTGAACATTTTTTGAAGGTTAATGTAGTAAGTAAATATATAGTTATTTAAATCATTATTAAATATATTGAATCCTAATTTAGTAGCAAAGGGATCTCAAATTTTTGCAAGAAAATATAGATCAAAAAGTGCTTTATGTCCCCCACCATAGTAAACTATCCTACAATGTATGACTGTCCTACAATGTATGAGAACAAGGATAGAGAAAGTTAAAAGGCATGTGGTGGATCAAGTTCACTCCATATTATAGTATATTTTATCACACCTAGAACTTTTGTTATTCTAACATTTAGAATAGAAGTATTAGCTCTAGTAGAGTTGAATAAAAAAAGTTTAAGAGTGAAAATTTATCAACAAGAAGATAATGAACAAAGCTTTATAGGTGAATTAGATCTCTTAAAATAATGGAAGGAAAATGTTTATAGGAAGAATGTTATAGGAAGAATGTTGTGTATTGGAAAATCATTAAGGAATACAAAATCAAAAGGAATTGGGAGCAAGAGCTAAAAGAAAGGGATTTAATCTAAGAAGAGTATATATGTGTGATATACCTGAAGCCAAAGAAGAAGCTCACCCTTAAATATTATAGTCCATTTCTTATAAGAAAAATTTTCAAACCTATAACCTATAAATTGTCATATCTCAGTGGAAGTGAGATACCTAAAACATAGAATGGGTAGCATATATGCCTCTATTATTAAAATTTGAACTTTCCAAATCTATTTATGGTTATCAATGTCCATCATCAATAAAGACACATATATGAATTTATAATGATTATACATAAAGATAATAGGCTAAAGCCAAACATAACAATAAAGATGTAGATATGCTTTTTTTATGATTAAGCATAGAGATATTTACCTAAGGCAAAATGCAATCAACAAAGACATAAATACTTTTATAGCGATTATGCATTAAAAAATTTGTAAAAGAAAAACACATTATTAAAGATTCATATATGCTTTTATATTTATTGCACATGAAAATGGTTTTCTAAAGGAAAAAACAATAATTCATTAGTATTTTTTGCTTTTATAGTTATTATTACCTAAGTTTACTTGATATATGCTATATTTTTATTTAATTAAGAATTTTTTGCCTTAGGATAAGATTTATTAAGAATTAAAGAAGATTATAATTGAAAATATACAAAGAAAACACAAATCTTAGCTAACACGACCTTGCACATGGTTGTGTGTTAATCATGTCCTTTTAAACAAGTTAGAGATGAATACATGATCAAATACATGGGCTAAATGGGGGCCTTTTGGCAGTAAAAATTTTAAAAAAGAAACACAGTCTAAGAGATGATCTTGTCTTAACTTATTTACCCTAGAGAAAATTTATAGAAAGATATACTAGGTTAGGCATAATGTGTTTGAGCATGTATCCATTTCTAAAATATTAAAAGTAAAATACATAACCTAGGATATAGGCATTTTATAGCCCATGTATTTTCCTAAGAAAAAAGTAGTAAGATATATGGCATAGGATATATTTGTGTCTCAAACCATGTTTATGGTAGAACAAATATATGAAAGTAATATAAAACTGATATTTTCCACTTTCTTTTGTCCTAAACATTAGGATTAGATATTAAGAGGTAGAACAATCCTCTAGAAACACACTTTAAATCATTTTCAATAGAAAATAATATTAGAGCTCATTCTAACAGATCAAAGTTAATTGAAATATAGAGATCTCATATAGATCTATTTCTACTTTGATGATTTTTCTTTTATCATTTATATTTATCTGTGCAAAGATTATTTGTAAATAATTTCTTTATATGCTTGAATTAGGTTAACCCTTTTATTTCTTTAATACTGGAAACCTAAAATTGAGCTGGATAAAATCATAATGAAGAATATTCCTTTATCGATGAATATTCACAATATTCCCCTAGAATATTGGACTACCAAGAGCTTAAGCTTATTAGCAAGCTACCAGGGCAAGCCCTTATGCATGACTAAAAACACAGCCATGAGAAAAAGGATTGGTTTCACTAGAATATATATTAGAGTGGAAATTTCAAAAAACAATGAAAGAAAGTATACCTATAACGAGACTTATAAATGGAAGTACTCCAAGTAACTTACTAATGAAGACCTCTTTAAGGGCTCAGGAGAAGGAATGGAAAGCTATCAGAAAAATGTTCAAAATATAGGATTATATGGAGCTTATGGGACTAGAAGAACTATTCCAGAAGAGGCCAGTGAGAAAATTAGGGTAGAAGGTCAAACCATTGATTCTGCTGACACTAACTTGGTAAAGGAGAAGATAAATTATCCATTCTAGGAATTTGACAGAGGGCAAATAGACTTAAGTTCTACCCTAACCCCAAAGCCTTTACAATTAGAGGAAGAACAACAAGAAGAAAATCAAGATGATAAGTTTGAGAAGGTGCAAACTAGAAAAAACAATAAGAGCAATATTAAAAGTTCCAAAGATAAAGGTATCTTTAAATGACTCCTATAGTTTATAATGCGAGAGGTCTTAACAACCATCAAAGCTTAATGCTTTAAGGGACTTTTTGTTAAAGGAAAAGCCTTTGTTGTTTTGTCTTTTAGAAACCAAAATCAAAAAAGAAAACCTGAATAAGATGATTTGTTTAAAAACTCACTGGAAACTTTTCTCAAATCACCATTTCCACAATTATGGAAAAATTATATTTGTTATAATATGGATATAGTGGATATGGAAACCTTGGAAATCAATAAGCAAATCATTCACTCAAAATTGATTTTTAAATTGGAAAACTTTACTACTTTAGCTACCTTTGTCTATGGTTTCAATATTGCATTCCAAAGGAATAAGATTTGTTGCTCCTTAAAAAGGATAACAGCCTCTGCACTAGTTCCATAGCTAGTTTGCAGTGATTTCAACACTACTCTACATAGGTTATAAGTAAATGGTAACTGCAATTTACTCAATTATAACATAGATTTTTTTTACCATTTCTAAGATGTGGAGCTCACTAATCTTAAATATGAGGGGCACATATTCACTTGGAGAAACAAGCAAACTTCAAGATGATTCATTTGTAAGAAAATTTAATAAGATCTAGTGAATGTGGAGTTATAAACCTATTTCACTAAAAGCAAACCAATTTTAACGGATCCTAGTTTTTATGATCATTAGCTATTAAGATTGATAACTTATTCAAAAAGGTCAATGCTAATCATTATTTCAGGTTAAACAATTTTCTTGTTATTCTAATAAGTAAAAGCTTGGAAGTAGTAGTTTTTCTTATAAAACAATATATTTATATGCCAAAACTTAAAGACATTAAATAGGAACTAAAGTTACCGAATGCTAGGAGAAGTTAGAACATAAAAAAGGACATTGATGAGACTAGGAATTGACTTTCCATTGCTTATAACTCACTAGCAAGCAATTCCAGTGATTATAAGATGGAAAATTAGAAGAAAAAAAACTACTCTTATACACTACCTATAGGTTTTAGACAATCACAGCTCCTTTGTTGAACAAAGAGCTAGAGTCAACTTGATAAAGGAAGGTGATAGATGCACAAAATTTTTCTTCGATTCTCTCTCAGCTAGAAGAAAAATCAATAGAATTTTTTATATACAAATAGAGTCTGGTGAAATGGTTTATAGATAAGATGAACTTAAAAGGAAACTATAAATTTTTCAGAATACTTGTAGGATCTGGGAGGGACTTAAACACATCTATGAAAGATCTTAGGCAATTTATCCCTTCTAGGATATCTAAGGGAGAAGCTAATAACTTGGTCAAACCAATGAGTGATAATAAAAAAGAGGTAGTGGTATTTAGAACGAATGGATCTAAGATATTAGACCAGATGGTCTTAATGGGAACTACTACCATAAAATATAAGATAAGACTAGAAATATCATCAAAGAAGCAGTGTATGAATTCTTTAAGAAGGTGGTTATGTTTCCTTAAGTGAATATAGACCAACATCTTGCACTAATATGCAAGATCATTGCTAAGGTTTTGGGAAATAGGCTTAAACTAGTCTTAAAATCTATAGTTAGTGAGAACCAAGGAGCTTTTTGTAACAATAGACATATTGGAGACAATATTTTAGTCATGCAGGAGCTTATGAAATTTTATGCAAGGAAAAACTTTCCATAAAACTATGTTATCGAGGTGGATCTCTATAAAGCTTTAAATAGTTTCAACTATAATTTCACACTATAGATACTTGAAGTCTTGAATTTTTCCCAAAATTTTCATAAACTGAATCAGAGCTTACATCACCTGTCCTTCCTCTGGAATTTTAATTAATGTTTGTTAATAAGTTTTATAATGAAAACTTCCAATACCACAAGTATATGGGTCATAACTTGTAATACTAAAGATATTGTTCCCACGAGCATTAATTAAACACCTAAAGACCTGAATAAAACTTTGTTTAAGGTTTTAAAGATTGATTTGAATTAAAATAAATCATTGAAATTGAAACAACTAATAAAAAGAACAAGTAATAATTGAGCTTCTAATAAACTAAATTTGATCGATTTGAATTAAAATAAATCATTGAAATTGAAATAACAAATAAAAAGAACAAGTAATAATTGAGTTGCTAATAAAACAAATTTGATCAAATTTAAAGACTTAGGCACTATTATCCTTATTTTGTTTTCCCTTTATCCTGTTAGTTCAATTTGTTTGATGCTAGATATCCTAATGTTTTAATTACCATCACTCGACTTCTGATCAAGTAACCTTAATTGAATTTAATAGTCATATAGTTGCAATCTCTCGATTCACAAAATTACTCACAACTTATTTAATTAGATTTGAAGCAATCCTATGGATATTTAATTTCATAATTAATATCTCTCTTTAATTGTTTATTAATTTGATAATTGTAGGGCTATTAAGTTACCAACTCTCTTTGCCCAACTTAATATGTCTAACTTGATTCACTCTCTTGATTTATTAATAATTATAAGCATAACAATTATCATAAGCATTCATAGATGTATTGAAATCAAAAAAAATAAAGTTCAATAAAATAATTCAAGAATAATCCCTCATATGGATTTAGATAATGATATTAAACATCATGTTAATCCAAATAAACATCTAATACAATAAAAGACATAAAAGAAAAGGAAAGAAAACTAGTTGGAGTCTTGATCTAGAAATCTGGAATTCTATGAAGCTCTTTTGATGTCTCCTCTTGATCTTCTTTGAATTTAGTGGCTGCTACTTCTTTTTAGTATTTTTCATGTTCTTTATAGTGCCTAAGGCTTCTATGGTTGTTTATAGGTTTTCCTCGCTTTATTTGGTTCTAAAAATAGCCCCAAACCCTCAGAATAAAAATATCATGCCTGGAAACACCTCTTGTCACCATCATACATAGAGCACGATTATGAACTGCATAAATGTTCCTTCTCTGTTATAATTGTGCATGGTGTCACGATCATGACAGAGAGCCATGTAACTTTCCTTAGCTTTTGTTCATAATTGACTATGTTGCATGATCGTGTTATGCCTGCTACATCCAATATCTACTCTTTTCATTATTGTTTCCATGCACTCACAAACACATCAAACACCTCTTGAAACATAAAATTAAGATCAAATTCTTGCTCTAAACCAAACGAACACATGCAAACACTAAAAATAACACAATTCTAAGCCTATACACATGACAATCATCTAATAAGCACTTAAAAAGACATTTAAGCACTTATAAAAACATACTATAATCTACACCTATCAACATCCCCACACTTAAACCTTTGCTTGTGATCAATAAAAACTAAAAACAAAAACAAAAACTAAATAAAAACACTTAATCACACAATCATGCAAGATGTAATAATGATACAATGATATCAAATCTTATGGAATTAACTTAATCTCAAACATCAATCACTCAAAATGTTCCAACATACTAACTTATTCCTTTCATTTTTGAGTGCTTTGATTTAAATACACATATCAATCAAATATTAACACCCTATTCATACACCTATGGCACTTGTAAGTATGCATTTAAGATTATTTATCAATTAAAAAGACAAACTATCACTAGGTATCCTTTTATTAAAATTCATGTCATTTGTAAAAGATCAGTAGGTTTTATTTATTGTAATGCCATTTTTATATTTTCTTTAATGATAACCTAGTCTTTTGACATAAAGGCAAACACCTTGTAATAAATGCCCCCTGGTCACTCAACTAGATCTCATTATTTTTTATTTAGCTTGGTTGGAGTGTCATTCTAGCCTTTTGATGTGAAGACAAACATTTTGTCATGAACTCCCCTAGTTACTTGGCTAAATCACACTCTCAATTGGTTACTGACTCTATTCTTAACCTAATTTTTAAAAAAGGGTTAGCAGAATAGGAATTTTATTTAACACTCTTTCTTTTCTTTTCTTTAATTTCTTAGCATACCTCATTTGTTCTTATTCAATCATTTGAGTATAAATATAAATGTATATGAAAAAATCATAAATTGAAACAATAGATGTTATATCCTAATTAATATACATATTCATCCCAAAGACACTTAAAACAAAATTTCGCAAGTTAATATGCCTTGACAATTTAAATTATCAAGTTCAAAGTTAAGCTAATTCCATTCAATTCTTGCCATTGACACATTCAAAAAAAGCGCACTTCATGTAACAAAATGTTTACACAGAGAAAACATTATGTAAAAAACTATTCACACAATGCCAACCTAATCAAAAATAATAAAATGCAAATGCAAAGGTCACAAACATATGAGATGTTAGTGCATAAATGTCCCCATGCTTAAACAACACATTGTCCCCAATGTGAGAAACCAAACAATACATATAAAAATAAATAACAATAATGAAAATATTATAGCAAGAAGAGTTATTAATATTGAGATAGTGATGGTATGGATGAAGGAATCAAAACACCTTGAAAGTTAAATATTTCAACATTTTCTTCGTATCATGCCACTGTTGACATTGATGGCGTGCAAACTCCTTCAATGCACCTATATGGTGTTCAAGTGTTCCACTATGCTCTTTTTATTTTTGACACTAAGTTAAACACTTTCTCCCAACCTTACTCTTTGTTCTCCTAGATGAGACTTCTTATTGGTGATGTATTAGAGCAAAGCTAGAGCTCACCTGTCCAATCCTATACTTCACTTGTGAGTTTGAACCAATTTCTTATGTGCCATATCATTGACCTCCAAAATCTCAACTCGCCTCAAATGTGTATGATTTAGAAACTCAAGAAAGACAATATTTAGCCCATTAACAAAAACACCATGAAATTGAGAAAGCATAGTAACAAGGAAGTCCACGCTAAGACAGCTACTTCTTTATTAAGAGAAGTAACTATTGTGTGAAAAATTTGGGTTTAAGTACAAACTCAAAACTTATGATCCACGAACCAAAGTATGAATAATTCTTTAAGAGAACAATTGTTACTATAGGATTGTAAACACAGTGTGACATATAAATTTATGCGATAACAAAGGTTCAGGATTAAGAATAACATTATTATGTGAATTTCTCGCAAAAAATCATCTAACCCTATTAATTTCTTCTAATATTGCTCAATATTAAAGTTCCTATATTTTTCAATAATTTTTAATTTCAAAAACTATATATTTCTTCCATAATATCATAGTGATAGGTGCTTAATTGATTATAAATCCATAACACTTAGCGATTATTGACATGAAAATGCTTAAGATACTCACTTTAATTCATATATGATCTTAGGTATAATTTGGAATCAAAGAAATTAAAGTGCGTCAAAACCAAGGCAATTAGACCATTTTTTGAAGGCTAATACTCACTTGTCTTTATGGAGCAGGAAGAAGACATGAAAATGCCAAGAAAGGAGATATATGTTGAAAATACAAAGAAGATGAAGGCATGAGATAGGATAGCCCCATGCATGTGAATTTAATGATGACTAATACAATAATGCATAAGCCAACAGCTGTAAGAGAAGCAAAACAACAGTGAAGCATGAAGAAAACACATAGCAAGAAGCCATCAAAAATGACAAGACACGCAATGCAAAACGCACAACTTAGTAACGTTTTCTGGCTTAAAACGCACAGTAGAATTGGAAGGTTTTAAACGTGAACAGAAGCGTGGCCACACCATGTTTATTCATCACATCAAAATAATAGTACCTATGAAATAGAATAGTATAGAGAGCTTGGAGGTGGCAGAAGAGAGTTGCTAGGGGTTTCGGTTGGGTTACGGGGCTTAAGCATTTTCTTGAGAGACCCATGAAGGCCTAGGTGCCTTAAACTAGTTCGAAGGTGACATCGACACCGACAACCTGGGTTAAGTGTATTTCACCATTTTTGTTGTTTCTTTCTCTCATTAGAAATTGATTGTGTTATCCTAGGTTGATTGATTTGGGTTTTGTGTATGGATAATCAATTTTTCATTATTGTTCAGTTATTTGTGTATAAACCCATTTGGTATTATAAAAATATGATTTTGATGCATTCATTGAATCATTTATTTGCAAACCCATTGCTAGAATTTTGATATAACCTGTAATTGTTATGTTGAAATTCATGTGTAGCGACTAATGATTCGTAATCATTAGGGATAACATGACCTAGGTTAAATGACAAATCATATATTTCAGTTTTCCTAATTCTTAATGCTACTACCTAATTAAATCTAGAGATTATATCCTAGGTTATTCGATGGTTAGGTTTAATTAACAATTGTATCTTGATTAAAGACACCTAAGGGAAAACTTGGGGTTAATTATTAACCCACAATTAATAGTTTCTAGGAGAGGTTAGAAAACAACAAATCAAGGAAATATGTTTAATTAAGGTGTAGGCCAAGATTGAGCCAAAGAACCAGGTCCTTATCAAATTCCCCATTTTTATCATTTTTTGCATGTTTTATTTAATTTGTTTTTATTGGTCTAGTTTCATTTTATTTTCTTATTTGAAAAATCCAAAACCCCCTAAACCTAAACTCCGATTAATTTCATTTTATAAACTTTGCACATACTTTCTGTGGGATCGACCCACACTCTCCACTCTTATAATAGTAGTCTAGTTATTTTATTTTAACTAGCATTACTACGTGCTGTCAATTTTGGTGTTGTTATCGGGGAGTACGGTGTTTTAATTTCTATTTGTGATTTTAATTGGTGTTTTGTATATATTTGTTCATAATTGATTTCTTTTCATTTATTTTATGATCCTTTCATTTTTTGTTTCATGTTTGTGAAAAAAATTAATTTCATGGACAGATTTTTTTCTTTTATTACTCATATTCTCAATCCTATAACATTGTTTGGACTGATCAACCTAACTTTTGTTATGGATTGATAGTTTGCAGGACACACAGTAATTTTGCTAGAACCCCTCCCCGGGCGGGTCACGGGCCCGACGTCCTGCGTGACATCTGGCCGCGCTTCCCCCGAGGGAGAGATTCCCCACCAGGGATACTTAAAACGAATAAATTCATTAAATTTACCTCCGTACAAA
>JAOQMS010000180.1:22367733-22382300 GCA_027563885.1 Erythroxylum longipes | reverse complement strand
TTCGTAGCTCACCCTTATCGTAGGATATGTATCGGAATGACCTACGGGCGTCCCGATGTATACCCTGCGGTAAGGGGACGCTACAATAATTAAGCCCCTTAACTTTATAAAATTACATATCGGTCCTCCAAGAATTGATAATGTACTTTTAAATCCCTTATGTACACCAATGTTTCCAATTAACCTTTCTAAGTGTACAATAAGACTATAAATCATATCTAATCACCTCTAAGGCATTAGAACACATTTAACTCAACCACCATGGCCATATCCATCAAATGACTCAGTTTTACACACTTAGAAGCTTATATGTCGGAAATCTCCAATATTAGGAATACCGATGAACTCTAAGTTCATGTAAGGGCATATGACATTATATATCACTGACATATATACCGAAAGGATTAAAATACAATTTTAAACTCATATATAACCATGTATATGTTAATATACAGTATTATCTCCAATTACAGAAAATACAAAAAAGGGCTTAAAGAGTCCGATGTTACAAATCCTTCCCCCCTCAAAAGAGTTCATCCTCGAAACTCATAAGTAGAGGATACAAATAAATGGGGGTACTGACATCTCATAGCATCCTCAGTCTTCCATGTCATCTCCTCAACCCTGTTGCTCTTTTAAAGAACTTTGACTGTGGGAACTTCCTTGCTGCATAAAATCTGGATTGGTTTCACCTCAAAACTCAGGTCTTCTCTCAGCTCCACTGGAGGTGTCTCTAAAAAATGAGATGGGTTCGATGTATACTTCTTAAGCATCGATAAGTGGAACACATTATGGATCCCATTCAATTTTTTTGGCGATTCCAACCAATATGCCACAGTGTAGATGCGCTCTAGGATACAGAAAGGTCTGATATATCGAGTGTTTAGCTTCCCTCAGCTTTGAAATTAGATAATACCTTTCTATGGTGATATCCGAAGGAAAACCATATCACCAACTGCAAATTCTAATGATCGTCGCCTCTTATCGGCATAACTCTTTTGACGATCTTGGGCAGGTTTCATTTTCTCCTAGATGACATTTACTTTCTGAGTAGTAATTTTTGTCAATTCGACTCCTTTGACTTTGGCTATACCAACCTTATCCCAAGATAAAGGTGTCATGCACTTTCTCTTATAAAGTGATTCATATGGTGGCATACCGACACTTATCTAATAACTATTGTTATAAGAAAATTCTATCAAAGGTAAGTGCCGGTCCTAGCTTCCTTGGAACTCCATTCACACATGCGCTCAACATGTCCTCCAGTGTCTAAATGGTCCTCTCCAACTGACCATCAGTTTGGGGGTTAAAGGCAGTATTAAACTTCAATTTAGTCCCTAAAGATTCCTAAAATTTTAGCTAAAATTGGGATATGAATCTCATATCCTTATCCAATATTATAGAAATTGGCACCCCGTGTAGCATCACAATCTCATCGATTTACAGCTTTGCCAACCTCTCCGATGAATAAGTTATGTGGATAGGCAGAAAATGAGCAGATTTCGTCAATCTATAAACTATAACCCAAATAGCATCAACCCTTCAATGTACGAGGTAATCCAACTAATAATTCTATTGTCATGTGCTCCCACTTCCATTTTGAAATAGGCAAAGACTATAACATACTCGCTGGCTTCTGATGCTCTGCCTTTATCTATTGATAGGGAAGGCATCTGGCCACAAATTCTGCTATCTCTTTCTTCATCCCTAACCACCAATAGCTCTCTCTAAGAGTTCGATACATCTTGGTACTTCTAAGATGCATAGCATAAGCCGAACTGTGAGCTTCTTCTAAGATAGCTCGCCTGAGACCTTGGTCATCTAGCACACAGACTTTGTCTCTGAAGACTAACAACCTGTCTTCTCTCAGTTGGAACCCCTCATCCTCTTTGGGTGGTAATTTCTCTCGAATGACCTTTAATTCAGGATCATCGATTGTGATCTTTTGATCTCATCAAATAGTGTTGGCCGAACTTCAAACCTTGCTAGTAGTCTTCTATCATCCTTAGCCACTAAGAGTTCAACCCCAAGGCTCCGTATACTCATAAAATGAGTATATAAGGATTTTTCTTGACAATTACTACCGAACAGGACTTACTCAGTGCATCGGCTACCACATTTGCTTTTCCCGGGTGATAGTCAATCACTAAGTCATAATCCTTAATTAATTCTAGCCATCTCCTATGTCTGAGGTTTAGCTCCTTCTGTGTCATTAAGTACTTCAGACTCTTGTGTTCGATGTATATACGACAAGTCTCCCTATAAAGATAGTGTCTATGAATCTTGAGTGTAAACACTACCACTACGAGCTCCAAATCATGAGCAGGATAATTTGGCTTATGCTTCTTTAGTTGTCTAAAAGAATATGTGATAACTCGCCTGGCCTACATAAGTACACAACCAAGTACCTGATGATTGGCATCACTATATACCTCATACCCAAACCCCTGGATAGGTAGAGCAAGCACTAGTGCAGAAGTCAATCATCTCTTCAGTTCCTGAAAACTCACCTCGTATTTGTCATCCTACTGAAATTTTACCCCCTCCTGGGTAAGTCTTGACAAAGGGGCTGCAAGTACTGAGAAACCCTAAATAAATCTCCGATGATAAACAGCTAACCCTACAAAGCAGTGAACTTTTGTCACATTCTTGGGCTGTCCCTACTCAAATACAACTTCCACTTTTTTTGAGTCCATAAAAATACCTTCTTTTGATACCACATGCCCATGGAATCTTATCTCCTTCAACCAAAATTCATATTTTGAAAACTTTGCATACAATTATCTTTCACGAAGTATTTATAGTACAATCTGGAGATGTTTAATATGCTCCTCCCCATACTTAGAAAAAATTAGAAGGTCATTAATGAAGACTATAACAAACTGATCTAAATAAGATTGGAACATCCTGTTCATAAGATCCATAAATGTTGTAGGTGTAATTGTCAATCCCAACAGCATAACCAAAAATTCAAAGTGTCCATACTATATCTGGAAGGCAGTCTTGTGCACATCACTTTCAGCAATCTTCAATTGATGGTACCCAAACCTCAGATCTATCTTTGAGAATACTATAGCTCCCCTTAACTGATCAAACAAGTCATCGATCCTAGGGAGTGGATGTTTATTTTTAATGGTAACAATGTATAACTGCCAATAATCAACACATAAGCCGAGGGTCCTGTCCTTCTTCTTGACAAACAATACTGGTGCTCTCCAGAGTTGGTCTGATAAAGCCCTTTTCTAATAACTCTTGCAACTGAACCTTCAGCTTTTTCAATTCTGCTAGTGCCATACGATACAGTGATATAGATATTGATGTTATCCCCGGGTCCAAGTCAATAGCAAAATCAAACGCCTGAACAAGTGGCAATCTTGGTAACTCTTCTGGGAAGACATCGGGAACTCACATATAATAGGAAAATCTTTAAGTTTGACCTTCTGTACTGAAGTGTCAATCACATATGTGAGGTATACCTGGCATCCCCGACGAATCAACCTCTTAGTCTTTACCACTGATATCAAACAACTTGGGAACATCCGTCGGTCACTAGTAAATTTAATCGAGACTCTACCCTGAGTGTCAGACTACACCTCTTTATTATGACAATCATCCCTTGCACGATGCCTCACTAACCAGTCAATCCCCAATATCACCTCGAAATCATGAAGATGGAGGGGAACAAGATCTGCCTCTAACACAGCATCACTAATCTTTATCTCATAAGCCGTATATACTTCGTCACAATCCACTTGCTCTCCAAGAGGAGTGACTATAATGATAGGGGGATCTAACAGCTTCAGGGGAAGACTAATGTCCTAAGGGAAGGTCACACTAACAAAGGATCTTCATGCACCAGTTTCGATCAAAACTTTAGTGTCTTTATCAAGAGCACACATAACACCTTATAACACTATACATTATTAGTTTATTTATTTACGAGTTTACCGATACTACATAGAACACGCATCACAATATAACAATACAACAACATAAAAATGTTCATCCTAAAAATACCTGTAATCATGTCCAGATTGGCTCGATCGTCCTCCTTCGTTATTGCATAAACTCGTGCTTGAGCTCGCAAAGTAGAACGTTGTTGATCTGTTGGAAGTATACTACTGCCCACACCAGTCCTTTTTGTCGATCTAGAACATTGAACACTTGCCCTGGCAGTCTCCTCTTAATGTCTCACTAGTTGTACCGAGCTATCTCCCTCTCAAGTTGAAGTCCAAGCCAGCTATAGATAATCTCTCCTCAAGTGCCTTATCTCTCCACACTGAAAACACTTTCTCAGCTCCGTACATTTGCCTGAATGTACCTTTCTATAGTTTCTACACTTTTCAGACTGAGATGATCGAGCTTGAGAAACGGAGCAGGTAGTAGGGGCAGTGCTCTGACTTCTTGGTCGTGGTGACCATAAACTAACAGCTGATGATTCAGTGCTTCCAATACTACCTGGAGCTAAAGTACACGGCTCCTCTTGGGCTGTTAGCTGGAGGGACCTCCTCCCTTCCTTTTTTGGTTCTTTTCCTCCCACTATCTTTCATGCTCTTTCACCAACCTCTCGGCTCTCTTAGTCGACTGTACCACCTCTCGACTCTCTTGGCTAACTATACCATCTCCTTGAACATGGTGCTAGGGGTAACCATCATCCTTTCCAGCTTCAAATTGAACACATAAATTTTCTTCATCTGTCACGTATTCCAAGACATAAGTGGCAAGCTCTCTCAACTCTATCTCAAACTCATGCACCAACCTATTCCCTTATGTTAGTGCAAAGAAGGCAGCCTTCTGATCTCTATCAAATCTGGTATAATATTGTTCGTTGAATTTATTGATAAAATCCACCCAGGAAATCTGATTACGGTAGCATCCTCGGACATTTTCCCACCAGACTCTAGCATCACCCTCTAGTAATTGGATAACTATCTTCAGCTTCATCTCGTCAGACAGTCCCATATTGTGGAATGTCTCTGCAGTCTGCCTCATCCAAGTTTTGGCCTCGGTAACATCACTGCGTCCATCAAAGGTACCACACCTGAGGTTCCTTGCTTTCTTAATATACCTTGAGATTTCAAACATCGGATGTTGCTCTGGCATAGACTAGGTACCACTATTGGCTGCTAAAGTGGCGGTACCTGTGGTGGCATCTGTGGCACTCCGGCCCCAGGCTGCTGCTGCACAGTGTACTATGCCCACTATGTCATCACCTATTGTAGAGCCTCCCTCAGCACCGGTGGCAAACCCGGCTGTGCTACCTCTGAAGATGCTTCAGTGTAAGGCCGCCTATGAGCCGAAGACCTAACAACCGCAGGTTCTACAATTGGTTGAGTGCTATATTCCTTTGACTCTGGTCACAAAGGTCCAGTCTTGTGACGACTTCCCCTTCCTCGTTCAACCATGCATTATAAAATCAAAGAAAAAAAGATGTTATTTAATAAAATAGATCAGACTAAGCCTAGCTTATCCGATGTCCCTTGCATCCTAAGGATTGTCGACAAGTACTCTCACTGAGGTTTAAATCATCCTACCATTAAGGACTTCAACTTAATGATCTGAGACTCAACTTCTCGACCAAAGACTATTGACACCCAGACTCAACTCCTAAGGCTCATGAACCTTTTGAAAACATAAAAACCTTGCTCTGATATCAATTTAATTGTCACAACCCAGAATCACACTAGGCACATGACAACCAACGTATACCTGGGCTAAGGATACTCACAATACCCTTAACCCAACTATGCAAGGCTAGCTGAATATCTTTAAAAACATTTAGATAGCACAACAGCTGTATTTTGCAAATCCCAAAACTCAATTAAAACACCTGTAAATCAATTTTAAACGCACTTCTATATTGACATTAAAACTCTACCACAACTTCTGAACTTTTAAGTTCACTTAAGAGCAATCTCAACGACAATACAAAAGGTTCATACATAAGGTCATTTACAAACTAGAAGACAATCAAGAGTTAATTTACAAAATTATAAAGCATATCAACATAATCATGAGCCACTATACAATAAATGTACAAAACAGAGACTACCCACTTACAGTAATGCCCTGAAAATTTCAAAAGACCACACGATCCATTTAGAGCTTCAAGCTCACCAAATTAACTTGCATAGTTGGAAAGCGAAGGGGGTGAGTACACTATGTACTCAGTGAGTAGGAAAAAAACTGTATTGCAAACAGAACCTAATACGCACCAAAACAGTCTAAATAACCTAAGGACGGTTTTATGCATCTAACTTGGATATAAGTACCTATGAAGTGAACATATATGACATAGAAACATATAGGCCTAATTTATGACTCATCCCATACTACTTAGGAACCACATAGACTTAGCCTATTAATCACTTATTCAGTGAACATAGGTTTCAGTTCTAGTACACAAGAGCAAAAAAGCATCACATGTAAAATCAAACCTTGTCAAGAAGCCAAATCTCAGAATAAGCTAAAATAGTTATGTGTGTTGCCACTAGTCATCCAAACTAGTGTGCACACCCACCGAGTCCCAGTATTGGCTCCTCTTTTATATATGGTTAGTCCAGACTACAGTAGACAAAAGCGTCATGACCCTAGGTGATGACCTTGTAAGTGACCAGACCTCTAGGTGTGCAATCACTCACAAGTCCTGTAGAAAGGTGCCCTTAAGAGGACTCAACTTTTATATACCAACGTTAAGGATACGGGGTTGCTTAATCTGTTGTGCCTAGCAAACGAATGGCCAATCGTTACCTCACCAATCACAAAAATCATGTACAAATGTTTAGTACTAAAATCAAGTAAGGTACCGTAAATTTATTTATCTGTCCAACTAATAAAATGGAACCTTACCATGGCTCTAAGCCAAAAGAGAACACATACACGTAGCATACATGACTCAGTTATGCATATGTAAGTTCCAAAACATTATTTCATGCAGTGAAAGTCATCTTTTGCACTCCAAGTGCAAAGTTATTCAAATCAATGTTGTTTATTAAATATATAACTATACTAGTATCTATTTGAGATTCAATTCTACTATACGTTACCTAGGTTCAAAATTCATAAGTCATTATGCATGTCTTAGGTTGTCCTAGTCCCATTTGAGAGATATGTTTTCCCCAACTCACCTCAAAAGAATGTGTACGCTCCCTTGAATTCAGTAAACCTCGGT
Organism: Erythroxylum longipes; assembly: GCA_027563885.1. Lineage (NCBI taxonomy): Eukaryota > Viridiplantae > Streptophyta > Magnoliopsida > Malpighiales > Erythroxylaceae > Erythroxylum > Erythroxylum longipes. Next base: position 22,375,129 of record JAOQMS010000180.1, on the reverse strand, counting down.
ACGAGCTCCTTGATGCATAGCTCCCTAGATTTTGTACATATAATATGCAATGTATTTACTACTCAAACATGGATCTCATATTTATAAATCATTACATAAGTGTAGAAAACACAATATCACTAGTTTTAAGCTATAGGATTCAGCCATTAAGCTTCTCATATGATTACTTCCCTTATTATTCGCATATGCTTTCTTTTGCATTTTCTAAGGCATTTAATGCCTTTGATCGAATACTTACACATTTCAAAGAATAATTAAGCACCTTTCTTATCTAAGCACATTAGGCCATTACTCATCAATCTAAGCAAAAATTCAAGTTTACTTTAAGTAAACATGAAAGTCTCTTTCTAATGCACACTGTTACGATCCCTAAATCCTAAGCCAAGTTAAGCATTTATCAAACACCTAAAGTCATGAACTTGAAATCCTCTTTCCAATGTACATCTTCCTCATTTTTCATCATCAATTCACATTATACATACACAATTAACACCATAGAATTCATCTAAACCATCAATTTCAAAAGATATTCAAAATTTCACAAACTTTCACCAAAGAGAGGGCATCTCGATTTTGGTTTTAGGAGACTTATCCATAACTCATTTCATTCATCTAAACCATATTTTATGCATATTCAAGCATGGAGAATAACACATCTTAACAGCAAACTCAAAATCATAATGTAGAGAGAGATAAGACAAAATTTACCTAAACTTTCTTTTAGTGATATGTTGAAATCCTTTGAGAATTTTTCAAATATTTGGGATCAAGGAACTCAAATCTATTGTCAGATTTGAGATGATAGATTTGAGTTCTTTGATCCCAAATTAACTTAGAATACCTTGGTTTGGGTTGGAGAATTAAAAAAAGGTGGAAATTGGGTGATGGTTGTAAGTGTTCTTCTTCTACTCTCTTCTGCTCTCTTCTCCTTTCTTTTAATTAAAACAAAGTGTCTTAATGCTAAATGGTGGGGTACACGGCCACACACAAGGAAGAAGGGTCTAGGATATTGACCCTTCTTTGGCTAAACATGGTGAATTTACCTTTTCACCCTTAGCTTATGTGAAATTACCATTATATCCTTCAAACTTTTCCTAAATTTGTAATTAAGCCCAAAATTTGAGAATGACCAAAACTTTTATTTTCATTTTGGTCCCTGGACTTTTGAAATTTATAATTAAGCCCCTTAACTTTATAAAATTACATATTGGTCCTCCAAGAATTGAAAATTTACTTTTAAATCCCTTATGTACATCAACGTTTCCAATTAAGCTTTCTAAGTGTCCAATAAGTCATCATGTCTAATCACCTCTAAGGTATTAGAACACATTTAATTCAGCCATCATGGCCATATCCATCCAATGGGCTCAGTTTTACACAATTAGAAGCTTATATATCAGAAATCTCTAAGATTTTAAATACTGATGAACTCTAAGTTCATGTAAGGGCATATAACATTATATATCACTGGCATATATACCGAAAGGATTCAAATACATTTTTGAACTCATATACAACCATGTACATATCAACATATAGTAGTATCTCCAATTACAAACCAATACAAAAAAGGTCTGAAAGAGTCCGGCGTTACAGATATAAATTTTAGATTTATAATCATATTATTTCTCAAGATATATGGCTTTTATCTTTAAGTCAATTAATTGAAGTATCATTCTAATTAAACCTTAAGAATGCATTAACTTGTTATATGAACTCCTTTGATAGATTTGACTCTAAACCGAAAAATTTATATGGTCTTGACTTTTTTATTTCGTATAATTATTATTCATATCAAGATCTATCCATACATATGATTTCTCAATCCTTATATATGAAAACTAAAATTAAATCAAAATGCTATTATATCTCAATTTAAACATAAGAATTAGTCATGAATATTTCCCGAAATGACTTAGATATGTCATAAAATAAAAGAATAAACATAAAGGTTTTATAGATCATTCCTTCTAGATCCATCACAACCAATTCATAGTAAGAATAAGAAAACCAATAATAATGAAGAAAGAACACAAAGCAAAAAAACTCATTCTTATGGATTTTGAAATATTAATGTTCTTTAGTTAAATCTTTATGGAAATCCCTTTTTTCCTTTCCAAATTTGGTTCGTTCTTAATCACTAAATGCTCTAATTCATCTTCTTAATGATTTATTCTTATCTCCTTCGAAAATCTACTTTTTATTAGCATAAAATATTTTAAAAAAATTTGGCGTTTCTTGACTGTCTTGTGTTATCATAGACTATATTGGTCATATGTTCTTTGAAATCTCTAGAAAACTGTCATTTTATGTAAACAATCATTTTTAACATCAGTCCCCAACACTAATTTATTTGAGCCCCATATTTTGAACACTTTTTAAACATCACAGAGAACACAGGTCCACGTTATATAACATAAATTTATGTTCATCACGCACAAATTCCATGTTAGTCTAACTTACATGAAATCACTTCACTTTGACTTAACTTTTCTCGAATTTGTTTGTTCTTCATCAAGGTGTTACAGTAAGGAATAAAAAGAAAATATAAACAAAACTAAGTATTGAATCCTATAGAAATCATATAAACACAAGCAAAATACTTTCAAAATCATACTAAGAATATAGTTTATTTAGCACTTATCGTGAACATTTACTTGTTAATGGGTTCTATTGCCTTGGTAAGCCAAGTCAATACCTTTAACTAGAGGTTTAATGGTAGGCTAATTTGGTAATAAATTAAGAATTAAAGTATTTTATTGCCACTTTTATTAGTTTTGGCTAGTATTATAAAATCAAGCAAAATTTAGGATTTTAAATATAACTTACCTTAAATTTGTACAATGGAGTCATTCTTAGTAAAATCGGTTACTAATAGGCAAGTGTGAATAAGGATTTTATGAATTTTTATTCTTGATTCAACTCAGATTGAGCGGATAAAAAATATATTAAATAAAAATTTGGATTTATATTATCAATTTAAGCCTAAACCCAAATTATATAAAAACAAGCTTTAGTGGTCCATTAAGAAGTGTAAGAAAACATAATGGAGTTATATACAATGAAAGGTTTTCCCAGTTTAACATAGGATAAGTTCTTGATTATTGATATTTTTATTCCCTAATTCTTAGTGATTAATGTTATGTTGTGCTTAAGATACTTGTTTTGATTCATATTTTATTTTAGCTATAAGTTGGAAGACAAAGAACTAAAATGAGCTAAAATCATATCCTTAGCTTCGTTCTATTGATGTTCTTTATTTACAATAGTAAAAGAAAAAAGTAGATGAGTTAGGGTGAAAACAGATAAGGAATGCAAAAAATGGATTCATTGCAACTTACATGGCTGTGTGTATGACATACATGATCATATATGGGACTGTGTAAGTCATCAGAAGCGTGTAGGAGTGTGAAGAAGAATTTTCAAGAATCCTTGCAACCTACACAACTATGTGGGGACTTAAACAACCATGTAAATGAGCTACACGGTTGTGTATCTTAGTTATTTAGCTTACTATAAATGTGTATCTTTATGATTTCTGGAAAATTAACATATATGATCACTTACACGCTCGTTTAACTAATTGTATATAAATAGAAAACCCTAATTTTACACTATAAAAGGGCATTTAAGAGGCCAAAAAGGGCATGAAGAGTTTTGAGACTCAAAAGGAGGCAGATTCCTTTCCCTTTGGAGAGCTATGAGGAGCTAAATTTTATCTTTCTTGTTCAAAAAAGATGTCAAGGTCGAGAAACATATTTGGGCATTGATTAATCTAGTGATGTTGTTTTTATCTCTCTTTTGGAATTGATTATGTTATTCTATGATTAATGTTTTGAGATTTATGTATGAATGATTTAGATATTACAAATAGATTATTCATTTATGAACTCATTTATAGAATCTACATTGTAACATGTAATCGTTGTAACTCTGATTCACTTATGGTAAACTAATGGTAGTGCATCATTAAGGATAATATAGCATAGGTTAAATGATCCGAGCTTATAAGGATAATCTTATGTCATTGTTGTTAAGATTAACCTATTTTTCTATTCAATAATACGGCTGTCACCATAAATCTAGAGAGCTTATTCGAAGTTGTATAAAAGCAAGACCTAAATAAAGAGCTTGTTTTAATTGGATACAAGCTAAGGGAATATTGGGATTAATGATAAATGTATAATATAGTGTACTTTCTAGAGGTTTGAGCGTGTTTTTAAGTGATTTATTAGTTGATAATCATATGTTTAGCACTTAGAATTGTGCTTTTATTAGTGTTTTAATTGTTTGATTATTTTATAGCAAGGATTTGATCTTAATTTTATGTTTCAAGGGATGTTTTATGTGTTTTTTAGTTAGTGGAAATAAGAAAATTAAAGAAAAGAAGAAGAACTTGAAGAATGGAAAAACCTACGATCGTGACTCCCATCATGATAGTGATAGATAACATGGACAAAATAAGAGTCACGATCATGAAATAGTGTTTTCCAACACATGAAGTTTTTGTATTTTTAATGTTATAGGGCAATTTTGGAACCAAATTAAGTGAAAAACCCTAGGAACCTCAAAAAGTATTTATGGATAAGAAAAACACCAAAAAGGAGGCTACAAATCAAAATTGAAGAGATAAAAAAAGGGACATTAAAAGCTACTTCAAAATTTCCAAATTTCCATATTAGGACACCAAACTATTTTTCTTTCTTTTCTCTTTATATTTTTTATTGTATTGGATGCTAATTTGGATTATTAGGATTTTGAACATGATTGTGGGTTTCTAAGTCCATATTAGGGATTGTTCTTGATCTATTTATTAAACTTTATTCTTGCTAAATTCAATATATATATATGTGCTTTGTGATACTTGTTATGCTTATACATGGTAATAAATCGAGAGATTAAACCAAAGTTATACATTTTAGGTGCTCAACAAGAGTTAGTAACTTAATAGATATGCAAATATCAGATCAATAAACAATTAAAGAGAGATCTTAATTATGAATAAATTATCCTTAGGATTGCTTCAAATTTAATTAAATAGTTATAAGTAGTGTTGTTAATCGAGAGGTTGTTATTCTATTATTATCGATTTCAATTGGGATTACTTGATTGGATCTTAAGAGAGGGTAATCAAAACCTTAGGATAACTAAGATCAAGCATAATTGAATCAACAAGTTAAAGGGAAGACAAGACAAGGATAAAATAACCTTTAAATTTCCATCATCGATTTACTTTATTCTTATTACTAGTTTCAATTATCAAATTGTTTAGTTTTGACAGTTGTTTTAATTTCATTTAATTTAATTCATTCAATCTTTATTACCTTAGACAAAGTGCATTCAAGTTGTTAGGTAACTTATTAATTCTCATGGGAATGACAACTTTTACACTATGAGATACGATCTATATGCTTGCAATATGAAAGTTTTTATATAAAACTATCATTAATTAACAAAACTTATTATTAATATACGATTAATGGTTTCAAAGAAAGTTATAAGAACAAAATGAAGATTGATTTACATTCAAGTGAAGGTTAAGGTTGAACAGACTGGATTTGAAACCCGTTGATTACTTTTATCAATTTTGTACAGTTTAAATTTTATTGGTCTTTAATAGTTTGGTTTTACTTTATTGTGTTAATTGATTCAACCAAACCCTCCCCCTAATCCTAAACACTGGTTTATTCATTACAAATTCTAAACATACACTCTCTATGAATACAATACTTTCTCACCATTACTACAAAATTAGTTGTGTAGAGTTAGGTTTTTTTTTTGGTGTGTTCGACACACCTCAAGAATTTTGGCACTGTTGTCAAGGAGTGAAGTGATTTAGTTTTCATCTTTGATCTTAATTAGTGTTTTGTATATATATTTCTTTATCATTGGTTTTTATAATTATTTCTTAATATTTTATATCTATTAGTGTTTATGTGTGATAGTGATGAGGCAATATTACAAATAAAGACCTTATACAATTTGATCATGAGATTGAAATTAAACTATGAAGGTTGTGTAGGGAAAATAAAGCAACTTTAGGCATAGAGCAAATAATTGATTTGGACGAAGCTATGGCCAATCTAAGAACTCTAAAAGCGTTGGCCACCTATACTTGACTTAAAGGCCTTTAAGTATCCCTTTTTCAAATTTTGTTGAACATATTACTTTTAATTTTCATGGTTTTGAAGGTAAGGATTCTTATAAGAACCTTAAAAAGTTTGATGTGGTCTGCTTAGTATGAAACCTCTGAGGGTGAACAGTAGATTATATTAAGAGCATTTTCATTTTCACTGAAGGATGCAACAAAAGATTGGATTTTTGATTTACCTGTAGGGAGTGTGAGCATATGGATTGAAATGAAGAGGCTATTTTTAGAGAAGTACTTTTAGACAACAAAGATAGTTGGCATAAGGAAAGAGATTTGTGGGATAAAGCAACATAATGGAAAATCCCTTTACAAGTATTAAGAACTTTTCAAAAAGTTGTGTGCTAGCTGCCCTCATCATAATATCACAAAACAACTCCTTATCCAATACTTCTATGAAGGATTATTGCCTATATATAAGAGCTTGGTGAAGTTTAATGCCATTTATCCATTATTACATATGTGTGTGTTTTGTTGTTAATTATGTTTGGTGTGCTTTTATTTTGGCTTTGCTTAAGGACAAGCAAAAATTTAAAAGTGCGGGGATGTTAATAATGGTAGGTTACATAATGTTTTAATAGGTAGTTTAGTATGTATTAGTTGTTAAATTGAATAATTAGTGTATGTTTAGGTTAGCATTGCGTATTTAGTTATAAATTTATGTTTTGAGTGTTTTATAGTTTAGAGCATGCCATTGAGATTAAATTTTATGTATTTGAGGTACCTTGATGTGTTTATTAGTGTTTCAGATCAAATATCGAAGAACGGAGAGGATTCGTTGGAAACCTAAATTATGGCCCTTGACAGAAGCATGGAGCCTTTGCCACGATTGCGGCTCCTTCTGCCATGATCGTGACAGAGAGCACGATAGACAACGTAACTTATCTAGGGACATTTGGGACTTTTGAAAACCCTAAGGATTACCGAAAATGGAAAATACTATATAAAGAAAGAGAAAGAACTATAAAGGGGGCTCCAACCTCTCCCACTTTGAGAAAGATCCAAGCAAAGAGGAAGAAGAAGAGAGAAGGTAAAGAAAGGAAGAAAGAGAAGAAGGGTTCTAGTGCTGCCATCTTCCCGATCTATTTCGACCCTTCTAAGTGATTTTTGTTGGATCCCACTTTTATGATTTTTCTATTTTATTTTCTTTTAATTATTTTATTAGATTAGAAAGCATGAAAATAAATTAGAATTGATGAATTAGAAATTTTTGGAGTTTAATATGGTATATTATGGATTTTGGTAAGG
>JAOQMS010000180.1:22348540-22367633 GCA_027563885.1 Erythroxylum longipes | reverse complement strand
CATCACTTTCACCTTAATTCTTCCTATTTCATAGTCTCTCACTACCAAAAACAATGAAGCAAAACATGAATCTGTCCACACTTCTCACGTACTACTCAAAATTTTCTAAGAAAAATTTCTGGGTCCAACATCTAGCCTTTAGGGGGAAATGACGTAGAAGTAAAGGATTTGTTAATGGAATCATAATATCTGATGTTTGATGAACGTCCTAGTTATATTACACATAATAATAATTTAGGTGATCAAATTTCTGGACTTAGTAGCCAAGATGAGTTACAAATGCCATGTTTAGATACAGGTTTTGAGCAGAATCCAGACAATACATCTCCTTCTTCTTCTTCAGCACAACCAGTGTCTCCTTCTGAGGTATGTCCTCTTGACTTAGCTATCTCAAATTAGTCTGAACCAGAACAAGTTCGTTCCCATTTTGCTTATCAATTACTTGTCTGTGCTAATACAGGGAAACCACCTACTAGATATGAGCCTGAAATTTTTGTCCAAGTCCAAATATCTTATAATGAATTTTGTCTCTACTCACAGGTTAAATGGTTCTTATGCATTATTTGTGTCTAGTGTGTCCTCTGTCTCTATTCCTAGTGATGCGCAGACAGCATTAGAAAATCGAAAATGGACTAAGGCTATGGAGGAAGAACTGGGGGCCGTAGAAGTTAATGGGACGTGGACTTTAGTTGACTTGCCTACAGGGAAGAGGACTATGGGGTGTCGTTGGGTTTTTGTAATTAAACATCATGCAAATGGTAGTGTGGAAAGATATAAAGCTCGCTTGGTAGCTAAGGGGTATCAATTATATAGGGTAGATTACCAGAAGACCTTTGCACTTGTGGCTAAATTAAACACTGTGAGAGTCTTGTTGTCTATTGAAGCAAATAAAAATAGGCCCTTATTTCAATTTGATGTAAAAAATGCATTCTTGTATGGATATATGGTTGAGAAGGTATTTATGGATCCTCCTCCTGGTGTAAAGACATATGCAGGAACAAAGAAAGTGTGCAGGCTACATAAAGCTTTATACGGACTAAAACAATTGCCCCGAGATTGGTTTGGTTGATTTACTAAATCAATGAAAGTTTTTGGTTATGTTCAAAGTAGTGCTAATCATACCTTATTTCTTAAACATCGAGGAAATTTGGTTACTGCACTAATTATATATGTCGATGATATGATATTGATAGGTGATGATGTGGAAGAACAAGAGTCTTTATAAAAGTATCTAGCAAAGGAGTTTGGGATGAAACAACTAGGAGAGCTAAGGTATTTTCTGGGCATTGAGGTTGCTCGGTCCAAGCATGGTATTTTTTTGTCTCAACGGAAGTACGTGTTAGAATTATTGGTTGAGTATGGGATGCTTGATTGTCGACCAGCTGAGACTCTTATTGAACAAAATCACAGGCTATGTCAATCCTTAGGAGCACCTCAGGTTGACAAAGGACGCTATCAGAAGATTGTTAGGAAACTTATATATTTATCACATACTAGACTTGATATTTCCTATGCTGTCAATCTTGTTAGTCAATTTATGCAGGACCCTCATAAAACCCATGAAGCAACAGTCTCGAGGATCTTGAGATACTTAAAGGCTTATCCCAGGAGAGGACTTCTTTATTCTAGTCATGGCCATATGCAAGTTAAAGGATATAGTGATGCAGATTGGGCTGGTTCATTGGATGATAAAAAGTCTACGTGTGGGTATTTTACATTTGTAGGTGGAAATTTAGTGACTTGGCGTTGCAAGAAACAAGCGGTAGTATCTAGATTAAGTGCTGAAGCTGAGTTTAGAGGTATGGTTCTTGGTGTTTGTTAATTATTTTGGTTGAAGAGATTAATGGAGGAACTTGGTTTTGGTTTGGATGCACATATGAGACTTCACTGTGATAATAAATCTGCGATTGAAATTGCTTTAAATCCTGTGCAACACGATCGTACTAAACATGTTGAGATAGGCAGGTTCTTCATTAGAGAAAAATTGGATGAGCAGATTATTTCATTTCCGTTTGTTAGTTCTGATCATCAGTTAGCAAACATATTAACTAAGGGGGTTTCAGGGAGCTCATTTGAAAATGTTGTGTTCAAGTTGGGTGTTTGTGATATCTTTGCACCAACTTGAGTGGGGGTGTTGACGTTACTAGAGGATAAGAATGATTTGAATTATTAGATAAGGATTGTGTATTTTGACGTTACGATAGAATAGGTCTTTACCGTTGTACATACTGTTATACACTTGTATATAAATTGTAAAGCTACAGATGAGATATATACGAGAAACTACAATTCCCTTCCTATTATTGTTGTTATTTTTGGCATCCCCTTCCTGAATTTGAAAAAATTAAACGTTTGCAGATGAGAACACCACAGAATAAGAGGACAAGCATATAAATCACATATGACAATTTCAAATATGAGACCTTCGTAAAAACAAGTCATAGTCTGACCTTGTAAAAGTTTACGAGGCTCTTCTTATCATAATCACATTCCCTGCACTCCAAATACTACATAAAATAGATAAATAACACATCAATTACACTAGGCAGTGTTCAAATCAATCTAATCTCCTTCTCTTGAAAGCCTAAGTCTTGAGTAATGTTACTATCTGTCATTATACAGAGGCAAGTATGCTGTACACTCATCTCTTTTGAGGATCTTGTGTGTCAGAAAATCTAAGACAGTCTATGACTGCATAAAACAATTTTGCTATGAGATTAGAGTTTAACGGGGAAAGAGTGTAGGTACTGTTGCGACTATTGTTTCAAAAGGGGAAGAAGAGTTGTGAGAGTGTAAGGTTCTAAGAGGAAAGCTGAGTGTTGTGCCCATGGAGAGAAGGGCTTTGTGTCTCGGCCATCATACCTGGAACTTACTGATAGTTACAAGGTCCCCATGTTGTTCCACAATAGTCTACCAGACATTGCAGTAGTCTACAATCTGACTTTATTGTTTCAGCTAATTGGTTGTCATACTTTTCTTGTGTACCCTTCGGGGTCCTGGTGTGCGTTTTAGGGTCCTGGTGCTTTTTAAAAAGTTGTTTGCTTTTTCAAAGTAGCTTTGTGAAAGGTGTGATGATTATACTTAAAGCTGCTTTCTTTTTTAAAGATGTAATTAGTGTGTTTTTTAGTGTTAGTTGTATACATCCATACCAATGAGAATATCTAGGTAGGTAGATTGCTGCCAAGCACTTTATTCCAAACTATACACTGTGGAAAGGATCTTATCATGATCTTTCTCCTTGTAATTAACCCAATCTTGAATGAATTGTCATCTGCAACAGTAAAGTACTCATCATGTGAGGTTTATGCCTTAGACAGTAAAATGTTGAGCTTATAATCGTATGGTTGGATCCAGTATCTATAAACTCAATAGCTTTGATGGATTGATCATATTTTTCTTGTTTGAAGAGTTGGATTTGGACGTCTGGTCGTTGGACTGGAGTACGATATAATTTCATGCAGGTTTGTTGTAGCATGTATAGAGAATTTATACACTCCTCCTCTATATCAGAGTACCCAGAAGAAGCTGACTATTCAAAGGTTTTCAAGTTCAACTATCCTTTGATCAGACAGCATATCCATCCTCAGGCAACTCAAGCTAAAACTAAAAAGCCAAAGTCAAAGCCAAAGCCTAAACAAGTTCCTGAGTCATCACTTCATGTACTAAACATGAACCAGTTAACCGGTCGTCCCACTTCTCCACGAAAGTCTCAACCTACCATCTCTACTGAGAAGAATAAAGTGCCTCTGACAGAGTTTATAGCAATTCTTACACCTACTCCTGCTACAGAAGATTCCTCTACCCAATCAGATAATTCAGAAGCTTATTCTGAAGCCTCTGTCCTAACATCTGAAGTCTCTGCAACAATTTCTAAGTCATCATTTGAACAGAACTCCGAAACGTCTTCTAATTCCTCAACCTAGTTAGCTGATCTATTAGACTTAGCACAAGTTCTGATGAATATGCCTAAACCTACTGAAGCTGAACCAGATATAACTGAAGTAGAATCTACGGGTAGTGAACCTTCAGACCTACACTAGAACCACAAGCAGCACCAGCTCAACCAACTGCACAGACTAAGCCTACTTCAGGACCTTGGTTTATTTTTAATAATCTTCCCCTAAAGAAATGGAGAGATCGCTTCAATGAATTTGGTGCATGAATAGAACTTCAAATGACTCGACCAAATAATCCTTTATAGGATATTTTGTCTGAGTTTACTTCTCGTTTTACTGGTACTTTGCGAGAATGGTGACAAAGTATTGACAACTATTGAAGACTTCAGTTTATCCAAGTCACTACAGCTAGAGCTCTTCTTGGAATAATTCACAAGGAATTCATTGGTGGCTTTCAGCTTATAGATAAGCAGATTTGTCAGGAGTATTTTGCAATAAAATGTTATTCACTTGACAAACGTGATTTACAGAAGCATTTCCAACGTATTTCGAAAAGATATTATCTTCCTAAGTTCTTTAGTTTTGAAGTCGAAGTCAGGTCCAAGATACTTGTGACTATTAGTAAGTTTTAGGTATGATGGCCTAGGCACAAAGCCCTTCTCTCCATGGGCACAACACTGAGCTTTCCTCTTAGGAACCTGACACTCTCACAACTCTTTTTCCCCTTTTGAAACAATAGTCGCAACAGTAGCTACACTCTTTCCCTATTAAACTCTAATCTCATAGTGAAATTATTTTATGCAGTCATAAATTGTCTTAGACTTTCTGATACACAAGATCTTTAGAAGATGCGAGTATAGAGCATACTCGGCTCTGTATAATGACAGATAGTAACATTACTCAAGACTTAAGCTTTCAGGAGAGGGAGAACTTAGAGAGAATGGAAAATACACAAAGTAATATTCATTGAAATCAAACATTGAACTTATGCCTAAATACAAGGGTGTTTTTATCTTTTACCCTTAAATGTTTTTTTTGAAAAAACCAAGGGTTCATCCTGTACCCAGATATAAGCCCTGTTTGACAAATAGCAGATTGTATTAGCTGTTAGCTGATTCTATCAGCGGTTAGCTGATAACCGATTATATCAGCTGATTTGACCAGCGGATAACATCAGCTGTTTATTAAAGATGTTTGGTAAAATTAGCTATTTAGTATTAGCTGTTGATGTGTAAAATGACTTTTGAGGACATGATTTTAAAAAATTATAAGGGTATAAATATTATATTTCTTAGTGCCTGTTTGGTTGAGTTTTTGAAGGGTGAATAAGCACTTTTTTTCCACCGCAAAAGCTTTTTTTAAGAAAAAAATAAGGGTTTGACTGTAAAATGAAAAAGTACTTTTTTAGTAGACATAACTTTTTTGGCAGCTAAAATATAGCTTTTTAATAAGCTCAAATTTGAAACTTATCAAAAAAGCACTTTTTCAGGTAGATTTTTCAGATAAATTAATGAGCCTATTTTTTAGTCCCTTTTACCCTTATGTTTTACACATGACTCCCACAATACCCACAAACACATCTTCACGTTTATTTTGAGATTTATATAATATTATTTGACTTTTTTATATGTTTTAATATTTATTTTTGATATTAGTTTTACTTATGTTATAATCCATACAAAAGATTTGGCTAGATATATTTTCATTTATGTTTCATATGGTTTAAAATATATAACAATTAATATATTATACTTTGCATATTGTTTAATTTATTTAAATAATATTTATATGCATAAATAATTTTTATTACAAAATAAAATATAGTTGAAATTAAAAGTGCTTTTTATTTTTATGTTGCCAAACAGTCTATTGTATGAAGCTCTTTTTAAAAAGTCTTTTTTAAATGACACCCAAACAGTCAACTAGCTTCTTAGAAAAGCTCTTCTCAGAAAAGCTCTACTGACAAAAGCTCTACTGACAAAAGTTCTACTGATATAAGCTCATCCAAACAGGCACTTAGTATTTCGTTGAATATTCTTACAAAAATTTAGATATTTAATTTTACAAAGATTAAGTTTATAACTTTAATAATAATAATAATAATAATGCAACGTTAAATTCTCTATTAATATGAAAGATGCAGTGAGCCGCATCATATTAGTATTTTTCATATAATATATATGAATTTTATTATTTAATAAATTAAAAATATCTATAATTATAATATGACAAAGATATGATATATAGCAGTTATATACTAAAAATATTAATTTGATGTCTCTTTATGTTCAAAAACTTAATATTATGATAGTGTCAAATGTAAACTAATATTATAAAATTAAATAAAGATTTAAAAATTTAATTAACCCCTTTATTATATTCTTTCAAACTTCACGACATAATTGTACAATCAAAAAAGCCAACTTTAAAAACAAACAAAGCAAAAATAGAGTAAAGTGAAGGATAATATTGTCATTAGGCCAACAGCTAATTCTAAAAGCGTTTCTTATAAAGCTTTTAAAACTCAGCTCTATAAGAAAGGCTTTTGAAAGATTTTAACCAATAAATTATCCACTAAACACATTAATTATTTTTTAAGATAGTCAAAAAGTTAACTTTTAAGCAATAAGCTAAAAATCAATTCATAGGCTATTTGCTAAACACCTCTATACATGCGGCCCGACTCGCGTTTGCGTCAACCCCATCCCACCTCAACCGTGTTTGAGATGCACGTATACGTGGCGGGAAGAGGGTAACCATCCGTACTTGCAGTCAAAACCCTAACTCCATTTTCGGTTACATTACATGCAATTAGTTTATCGCTGAAAACAATCCAATTAATAGTTTGTCAGGGCAGTGAATTCTTCGATTTGGTTCAAGGAAATGCAAGAAATGGAGCCAAACACAGAGATGCTGATAACACAAACGCCAACGAAGAACGAGACTCCGCTAAGGAATGTGATACAGGACGACGGCAACCGACCGAGCGGTCGGCGGACCCGGTCTCAAGTGGCTCCAGAATGGACCACCAAGGAGGCTATGGTTCTGGTGAATGAAATAGCGACTGTTGAACGAGATTGCCTCAAAGTTCTGTCGTCTTACCAGAAATGGAAGATAGTAGTGGGAAATTGCAGGGCGATGGAAGTGGGGCGCACTTTGAATCAGTGTAGAAGGAAGTGGAACTCTTTGCTTGCGGAATATAATCAGATAAAACAATGGGAGTCGTCGAAATCAAAGGATTATTCGTTTTGGGGATTGGAGACCGAGAGTCGGAGAGAGTTTGGGCTTCCGGAGAGTTTTGATTTGGAGCTGTTTAGAGCTATGGATGAGTATGTCAAGGGAAAGAAGGATCATGGGGACACTGACCCTGATACTGATCCAGAAGCTGAGGCTGATTTCCTCGACCTGATATCTAAATTAGGTACTGTCTATCTGGAATTTACACTTGTTTTCATTGCTTGTCACGAACTTCTTCAGTACGGCCACTCATTTTAATAATGAGCTGCAGTCAGGATGCCCCAGGGCTTCAAGCCTACGATTTTGCAAATGAAAATGAAGAATTTGTGAGATTTTCCTTGATTGTGATGTCTGACTGCCTTTTTAATTGAAAGAGGATTAGGCATTGAAGCTGCTAACTGGTAGATGTTTCAACTTGGATGGATATGGAGGCTTTTGAGGGCTATTTATGGAGCCCTCGAGACATTGATATGTAATATCTGCTGAAATGCAATTTTGATATGTGATGTCTGCTGAAATGCAATTTTGATAGTGAGATGAAAATTTTGTTAAATGTGTTTTAAGATTCCACCTAAGCATTCAACTTCATTTTTACTTCATGATTTAGATTTGTAGTTTAGACTAGTTTTGCCTTAAATCTCTGCGTAACTATTTAGTTCTCATTGTGCCCAAAATTCCAACTAGCTTACATGCCCATGATTTTCAATTGATGGTTCTGAAACTAATGTGGCTTATGGGGTGATCCTCAAATATAAAGACAATGCTGAGCTCCTAAGTGTGCGGATATGAATAATAACAGACAACTCCGATATATGTTAACCTGAAACATCAAAGAACAAGTGCAATATTATTTAATTAGTTGGCTTTTGATGTTTCAAGGTACATTTTAGTGTTTTTTTCTCCCTTAAATTTTTCTAGTTTGTGTATCTTCGGGCATCAAAAATGGTGAAGAAGAATGTTAGAAAGTAGGGTTAATTGCACCGTGACCTTTTTTCATTTCAATCCTTATGTTTTGCAAACTATCATTTTCCTCCTTATACTATTGTTTAGCTGTCATACAACTGTCTCCATCATATTTCATTAGCTTTCCATTCATTCGCTGCTCTAAAGCGGCATTGTATTTAATCATAAAAATTCTATTACTAAATCATTTTGATTAAAAATTTGGATGGAAAGCCAATAAAATATGTTGAAAGGAATTGTGTGATAACGAAATATGAAGTTGAAACAAATTGTGGTATCTTATCATTCTAGGTTATTGCTTCATCAAATAAGCTGTAGTATTAGAAACTTGGGATGGACAGTAGCAAAATAATCTGGCAGATATAATAACTGTACAAGTCTCACTGGCTATTAGTTTGGTCCCTGAATCAATGTCTTTCTGCTGGGATTGTGATTCATGCTAAATTGTTAAAGCCACTTGTCTGAACCTGTGCTTTTGGAGTTAAATGCCAGATATATACTCATACGTTTGTGCTCATACAAGGATCCAAGAGACATAAAGGGCAATCGGCACCCTCAAAGATCCACAAAGAAGAATCACAGGAATGCTTCAAAACAGGAGAGCCACTGAACATTGATACAGAAGAGGAACCTCAGGGAATTGATCTGGAAGTGGTGCCTCAGTCATTATCTGTAAATGAAAAAGTTTTAGCAATTCCTGCTGAAGAAGAACCTCAGGAAAGTCGTGTGGAACAAGGACCTGAGAAATGCTGTGGGAAAGAGAGCTCTCAAAAAGTTGATAAAGAAGAAAGTTCTCAAAGACGTCTCATGGAGGAGAAGCCTAGAAGTACTGAAACTCCTAAAAGGCAGATAAGGAGTGCAGAAGAAAAGGAGCAATTGGTCGTGGAGAAACTACGCCATAATGCAGAACTGATCCATGCAATAGTTAATGGAAACCTTCCCGAGACCTTGAATTTTGGTGCTGCTGATCAGAATAACACTGAGGATTTCCATACTAAATTAGTGAGACGCCAAGGAGATAAAATTATTGCATGCTTGAGAGAAATTGTAAATGTCATCAAACAGTATCCACATCTAGTCCAAGAAGCGACTAGAGAATAAATCTTGTGTCAAATTTTCCCATCAAGTGTTGCAGTGAAGTTTAGGAAACCCCTTATTATAAACAATAGGTTAGAGGTAGCTTGCTTGTGTCCAGTTCAGGTTTTGGGTGCACCATCTTGATCCAAAACTTGAAACTTTGTAAATTATGGCTGATGCACTGATGTATGAATGTAATGAGTTCGTCTAATTGCACTCGTGGCTAGACTAATTTGGTTTTCCAAGTTTATGTTGCTAAGCAGGGATTTCTCGTGAGCACTTCAATTAAGTAGAGGAGCATGACTAGTCAGTGTTTGAAGGTCATGATTTTTCCATTTCCATTTATCTGAGTTGGGATGTAAGGGCAATTTTGGCTTGGTGATTTCAGAAAAAGAGACATATGGTAAATGAAATTTAACCATTCAAATGACGCCGAAGGCCCAATCATAATTGTACTTTATCATCTTTGTTTTTTTGAAAAATGTAATTATACTTTATCACCTTATCAGGTAATTGATGCATCTTTTTTTTTTTCTGTTGAAAAATTCAGGTGGAAGCAGGTGGAATTCAATCTATTACGTGGTAAAACAAGAAACAATTTTTTTTGCTTGATTTTTTAAAAGTTAAGCTCACTTTATATTTTATTGTATAATTAATATATAAATGTAAATGTAAATCATATCTTATTGTATATTCATCTTTTTCTTGTCATTTCTGCTGAAATATATATCAAATTTGCTACCGGCAAATACTATAATAATGGATGTCTTATTTCTAATGATCATCGTCATCATCATCATGTCCAGTCTAAAATCTCGCAATAAAGCGAAGTCTAAGAAGGTCTGATAGTACGCAGCGTTACCTTTACATAATAGAGAGGTTGTTTTCGATAAATCCACATGCAGATGTGATAATAAAAGAGTAATGTAGGTTAAAGAGTAAATAATTGAAACTGGCATGTTAAAAGATTATATAAATAAAATAAAAAATACATGAATAAAAAATAAAATATAACTAGAGAATATACCTGATATGGTGTCCAAATCTGCTAGTACCTGATAAGTTACAAAGTTTGGCTTTTCTTATCTCTAGTCAGGCTAGGAGTCCTTGTTCAAAAACTCTATGAGTATGGCAATCTTACGGTTTTAGATGGCCTCGCGGGATCGTTCTCCATACACCTATCCTAAAAAGCCAAGTTGTAGGATAGATAAACTTATTCACGACTTGCAACTAAAAGAGCTATATAGAAGATTGGGTTGGACTTCCTAGGCGTTATCATTAGATATCATTAGATATTTTTAATTATATTTATATAAATGTGTCGAGATAACTTTATAAGTGCATAGAGAGAATAAAGTAAAAAAATTAGCTCTTTTAAAGCTTAAGCTTATTTATAATAAAGTTTACATTTTTTAGTAATTTAATTAAAATAAAATTTTAATTCTAACTAAACTTTAATTTATAATTATAATTAATTATAATTAAATACTAATTGGGTCTAATAAGATCTAATATCTCATATTAGTCCTTATTATTAAATATATAATATTTATTCATAAAATTTCTCAAGCTGTACAATCAAGACCATCATCATCATCATCGCACCCAGTCCGAAATCCTGCTATAAAGTGGGTCTGGGAAGGTCTGATAGTACGCAACCTTACCCCTACTAAGTAGGAAGGCTGTTTTCGATAGATTACATATAAATGTGACAATGAAAAAAAATGATGCAAGTTAGAATCAAGACCAATTTGATTAAATTATCCTTTTCTCTTTTCAATCGTTCTTTGTATGTGACCTTTTAAGTTGTTAAATATGTTGGCAATATACATAAATTATAACAATACATCATATTCAGGATTGGATAAATTAAACTTTTGTAGTTTATCTTTACTTTTCTAATTAAATAATTCATATTATCATATCAAGATTGCAGCCTAACAATACATTATGACTACTCAAATACTAGGAAGTTTTAACTAACCTTTCTATATATGATTTTTTTGTATAATTTAATCTTTTTATCATTTAGTGTTTCGACTAGATAAAGAATGGAATTAATATTTATTCTATTTGAATCTAATCACGTTAGTTTTTCACCATTGGTAATTAATGATATTTAAATTTTTTTTCAAAGTTTCATTCTACATTGGTCAAGGACTTCTCGAATTAATACTAAGTGAGAACAATGGAATATTTTCTTAATCTTTTTAAGGAGATTAATCATATATTGATTACTCAACTACTTCCATATAGTTAATGTTATATTCAATTGCTACCAATTGAGCTACTATTGAATAGGATATACCATAAGTAATATCAAAATATAATAATAGCCTTTTTGTTACAGGCATTCACTGTTCCTATAGCAATCTTGGATAGGATAATTACCAGATGCAGATTGTTCTAGTGGGGAGGGCGACATTATAGAGTGGCTTAGGACATTATATGTACACTGAAAGCAAAAGGAGGGTTGGGGTTGAAAAATTGTAAGACGTGGAACAATGCATTGCTAGCAGAGGTTCTTTGGAACATTCATGCTAAAGAAAATTCACTACGGGTGAGGTGGATACATGCAGAATACCTCAGGGGAGCTTCAGTATAGGACTGGACTCCCTATAAACGAGATTCACCTCTATTGAAGAAGCTGGCATGGATTCAGGACAAAATGGTGGACAAATTAGGAGGTCAAAATGAGGTTGTTAATGGCATGCAGAATTTGTGTGTAAATGGTATACTTTCATCACAGAAGATTTATAATCTGCTGCGACTGAAGAACACCAGTAAACCCTAGATGACATTTATCAGACGAAACTATATCCCACCTAAATTATCATTCATTACTTGGCTCAGTCTAAAAAATAGACTGCCTATTAAAGATAATCTACAGTTCTTGGAGATTGATCGAGCTTGTGCTCTATGCAATATAGAAACTGAAATTGTTGATCATTTGTTCTTCAAGTTTGCCTATAAAGGTGAAATCTGACGAGGCATCTGTGTATGGCTGGGATTGAACCGCACTGTGCCTTCCCTAAGCCGGGCTATAAAATGGATCAGAAAAGATTACACTGGAGCAGGTATAAGAAGCAAAGCTGCTAGGCTTGGCCTCATGTGCACCACGTACCTGATATGGAAGGCAAGAAATTTGGTTCAGTTTGAGTCTGCTTATCTTACAAGATCTGATGTTATCATAAAAATAAAGACAACTATGTATAGAATTATATATAGGTTGTATCCCATTGATTTGATTACATTTTGACATGGATGTTTGTAAACTTGTTTGTTGTATCTACTTATTTTCAGATGTAAAGGGGGTTGATGCTAATGATCCCTTTCGGGTATGTTGAGCTTTGGGTGTCATACTGCATTACCTTTATATGGATGTACATGGAAAAGGGCTAATAGGCATAGGCTTATATATTACTGGCTGGGGATTCTATATTGGCAAATTGGCTGATGAAGTTGTCATGGTTGGAGGACATATTTTCATTTTCTGTTAGGGGGGCACTTCTACTTGATGCCAATGTGCTGAATTGATA
The DNA here is from genome assembly GCA_027563885.1 of Erythroxylum longipes. Lineage (NCBI taxonomy): Eukaryota > Viridiplantae > Streptophyta > Magnoliopsida > Malpighiales > Erythroxylaceae > Erythroxylum > Erythroxylum longipes. The sequence goes on along the minus strand of JAOQMS010000180.1, from coordinate 22,354,921 downwards.
GGGACGGATTTTGCTTGCTAGTTTTGGAGCCCTCTGTCATGTGAGGGACATTGCAGTCCACTTGCTTCTTGCTTCTCTTTGAGCTGTCTTTGTGGCAAGGGTGGGTTCAGCATAGTTCCAGCAAGCTACTTTGGCTGGTGCACTTGGTGAAGGCTTCTCCCCTAGAGCATTTGGATGATGCATAGGAGGTAGTGGCTAAAGTACTCTTGCGTAATGCCTCTTTTCGGTTGTATTGGGGAACATGGTTAATATTGCTTCGGATGTATTAGGGAAGTGGCAGTAATGGTTATAGGTTTTGTGACCATATAGAGGAGCAGGATCTGTATGATCAGGGCAAGCCTCAACCATCCTGCTTTATTTGATTTTCCTTGGATTATAGGAGGTTTTGATTATTGAGAGTCGAGGTATGCCCCAAAGACCATGTATATATTCTTTTGGTATAATACATTTACATTTTACCAAAAAAATATATAATAATTCCTATATGAGATAGTTTCAAAATATCAAGTTAAAGAATTACTTGTACAATTATTACAATAAAAATTTCAACAATTAATGTTTCAAAAGAATTCTTATATTGGGTCAGTTTAATAAACTTGTTCTCTAATAAGCATTTATACGTTTATTTGAGTATCTTCATACTTTAGTCTATAAGATTGACTACCTTCTTTATAAAGAAGAAATACAATGTGAGTAGTTTTTTATGCTCTATTAATGTCTAATATCATTAAAATAACAGGTGATGTAACAATAGGCAAGCTAAATTTTTCCAAAGATGCTTCCCTCCTTATGCCTTTAATCTTAGCATGGAGGATAGAGCTCAATGAATTTGGAACCCATTAGGTACTTTCTTTAACAAGTCTTGTATAAATTCAATTAGAGAAGTGACTCTTAAATTCCCTTGGCACACTTTGGTTTGGAATAATACGCAGGTCTCAAAAGTCTTCTTTATTTTATAACTATTAGTGATGGAAAATTTATCAACTTTTGATATAATTAAAGTTGATTACAATACCTCACATCTTTGTTAGTTGTGCATGAGCTCTAATGAATCCATTAGTCGCCTATTCTATAACTATTATTTATCTAAATGAATATAGAATGACATTCTAGCTCGATCTAACTTAAAATATTAAGTAATGGGTTGGAGAATGGTTCTTCAACAGATTTCAAGTCTAACTCATATGCATAGTGATGACCTTATGGTATTCTACTTTTGTCTTCATTGCATTATCCACACCACGTGGAAAGAAAGAAACTTAGGCCCTGTTTGGTTGAGGGGTTTGAAATGGAACGTAACACACTTCTATCGTTTGGTTGAGGGTTTCATAATGGAATGGAACAGAATGGGATGGAAGTGAAGAGTTTCATGTTACATTCCATTCCATTCTAAACAGTGAAAATAAGAAACCTCCGATTCGGGGGTTTCAAGATAGAACGTAAACTAATAAAGGCATATTACCTAATATACCCTCAATAATTTTTCTTAATACCAATTATTTCTTAAAAATGTCGATGCTTCTCTTTAGTGCAGCCGCTCTCTCTAGTCAAGCTCTTCTTTTTCCAGTGACTTATTCTTCTCAATCTTGTCCTTGGTAATTAATAAATCCTTAATACATAAAATTTCAATTTTCAGATGTAAATTTCTTAAATTTATGTCTTTTCTCTATGAAGTTTCGATCTTTGATCTGGGCAATGATAAAGAGTGCTTATATATTTTTGACACCTCTTATATGAGAAGGGCGTTTTTCATCTATTGAAGAAAGCTCTTCGTTGAGCACAGAAAACAACTCTCTAAGCCCTTTTCGATCAAAAATTGGGTTTTTTAATTGATCAAAAAATTGACGAGGAAAGGGGCTTGGTTCTTTTCAATTATAAGGAATTCCAAAGGAAGGAAATAGCTAGAGCACCATTAGAAGTCTCTATAAGCTTCGCAACTACCCATCTTGGGTTTTGTTTTGGTCTCTCTTGCATCTTTCTTTCACTATAAGGCTTTAGTGATATATAAATTTAAGCTTGTCAATGGGTCGGGCCAGGCTCGGGCTGCCCTCGGCCCAACCCAGCCCTGCTCGCTTGGGCCAAGATGGGCCGGACTGCCCAATTAGGCCGAGATGGGCCGGATGGCCCGTGGTCGGCCAGTAGCCTAGTGGGTCACGGGCAAGCCGGGCCAAACCCGGCCCGTCGGTATTTTTTAATTTAAAAAATGGCATCGTTTTGGACAATAAAAGGGCCAGGCCGGGCTAGAATTGCCATCCCTATATAAATTGTATGTAATTAATAATATAATTATACGTATATAATTAATAATAAAATAAAAAAATTATTATTTTAAAATAGAAAATATATAAAACTATATTTTTCACAGTTGTGACTTGAACAAGTCACAACCGTGACTTTTTAATTGGACATGATTTCTATTTTAAAATCATAATGTTAAATAACTTGCAACAACTATTTTAATATTAGGGATATAATAGTCATTTATTATACATTCCATTCCATTCCATCCATCTTCCAAACAACATTTCACTACATTACATTATGAACCCTTTCATCCCTCCTAAACAACTTTTCACTATATTACTTTTTATTCCATTATAAACCGTTCCGTTCCGTTTCATTCCGTTAATTAAAATTCAACCAAACAAGCCCTTAAAGATGTTTAAAGGTCAATCTAACTCTCCTCAAGATGTAGAGTGAAAACTATTAATTGGATAAGGTTAATGACGATAGCCAGGGGTTCTAAGCTTTCGCTATCTCAAGGAATGAAAACTAATTGAAATTATTCATTAGCAAACTCAGCCTCCTAAATGTAAACGAAGGTTAATATTCTTTTGTAATTTTGCTAGGCCATTATATCCTAGCATAGTTTGTAAGGCCTCAAATTATACCCTAGTTGAAATGTTACATATCCATGAAAGTATATGCACTAGAAATTGTGATATGATTGTAAATTACATGTCTTGAATTTGGTTAATGAATCATACTTAGTATATTGGAATTAATTAACATCATTAGAGAATTGAGGTATTAAAATGTACTTTTGGACTAGGATAAATTGTCAAGTGGCAAGACAAGTTGGTACGTGAAATGTAGTATGACTAAGCCTATACTTAGAATGACATTTGGCACTATTGGTTGATTAACAAATGGACCAATTTTGGAGTAACATGTGGACTGATTTGTAGGTGACTAATGGTATCATCTTAAGGTCACAAATGGCAGCATAATCAAGTGTTACATGGCATAGCATGTTAGTTGACACATGCTTAAGGAGTTTGATGACACCTAGCATCCAAAGGTGGCAAATTTTTTGCTTGAATTTTCGTTACTCTCTTCTTTGCTCCTCTCCACTGAAACTCTCATTCTCTCTCAAATTCTAGAATTTTGCTTAAATTTAGGTCATCTTTACTTGGAATCTTTGTAAGTTATTGCATCAAGAAGGCTACCTTAAGTTATCTTCTATGTTGCTGTCTTTTTGGTGCTAAGAGCATCCTACTTTCACCTTAATCTTAAATATGTGTTGATTGCTTGGAAGGGTTGGTTTAGTTGGTCCTTTGAAGTAGGAATTTGGAGTTTAAGAGGTAAGAGAATTCTGAACTTGATAGTATGTATTGATACAAGTGTTATAAGATTTGAATTGGCATGAACATGTGTTAAAATGATGAGAATTGAATGCTAGAAAAATGATGGTTGTATGATAATTCTGGTTTGACAAATGAGTTTATTGTAATGATTCTACTTAACAGACTTTGGTATTTTAGCCATATTTTGACCTGTAGATGTCTTAATGGAGTGATTTCAATTATAGATTAAATTAAATACATATTTCTACAATTTTCATGGAGGAATCAAATTTTAGTTCTATCTCTAAAGGTTTTGAAATTTTGCTTGAAGTTGGGGTTTGGTTACTACCATTGTATGAGACCAATATGTGGTATTTTGGGCATAACTCTAGTAATAATGAACCAAATTGCATTAACTTTATTTCATTAGAAATTTAAGATATATAAGAACATTTGTTTAAAAGAACATATTCCCCAAAAACCTCAGTTTCTATGTCAAAATGACCATACAGAACTGACTCGAAACCTGTCTTGAGAAAATGTAGAATTGTGCAGGAAAATGGGTAGGTTATGTAGCAACTTCTGTCACGATCGTGAGAGGGTACCCCACGATTGTGTGCAGGGTTTTTAACATAGAAAATGTTGATTTTTTGACAATTGTTAGTTTATATAAGGCTAAGGTACTTAATAATGGTTTAATTGATCTTAATTGAGATTAAAAATAAACCTAGATGATGTGAGATTGATTGAGTAAAAGGTAATTTAATTATGGATTGTTAATTGAGGTAATTACTTAAAGAATGTGTGGTTAATGAATAATGAGTCTAATGATAAATTGTATGGTATGTTCAAGGATGAATGTATCCTTATGAATGCAAATGTGTTTTAAAAATTTTATGTGATGTGAATTGAATATGATTGTTTAAGAATTGGATTTTTATGTTAATTTGTGTAATGTGTAAATACATAATGCCTATAACAATACATTATTGCAAATGTTTATGCTCATAAGGTATGATTAATTGGTTATGTATGTTTATGTTTAATTTGAGGAGAGTGGAATAAAGAGTAAATTTTTGCATGTGATTTTGAAACCTGAAATGGTTTATTTTTAAAAACTGTCAAATCCTAGTCGTGGGTAAATAGGCATGCCTAGAAGGGTCTGCAGCTGCTCTTGGACACGTTTAAGGTGTCAATACTTCAGTATCTGATATAGACACTTGTTTTGTATTCTAATATATATCCAATTTTGAATTAAGATAAATTCTGATTTGATATAAGTTAAGTTCAGTTCTGACACAGCTAAATACTGCTTTGATATGCACAAGATTTATTTAGATACTTTAAAGTTCTATTTTGAGATTCTGATATTCCGTTCAGATTATTTATAAATTTGAAGCAAGTATATTCTATTCTGATATGTTATATTCTGATCTTAAGCAAATGATATTGAATGTTCAGTAATTTGAACAATTAAATGTTGTCTGAGATTTGATATGATTCATTGCATGTGAATGCTAGATAATTGTTAGAAACAATTACCGAATTATATTTTGTTTAGTTATTCCCCATTAAGCTATATGTTTAACATGGTGGTTTTGCTTCTGTGTAAGTTCTGATAAGAAGACTTGAGATTGGGACAAAGTTAACCACAGTGGCTAAAAAGATTGTGTTTTATTTTGGAAATGTTCAGTTTGTTTTTTAGTTTTATTAGATGTAATGAGACATTGTATTTTGATGTAAATGGTTTGTAATAACATTAATACAATTTGGATTTGGATTTGGATTTAAGGCTTGTATATAATAAGTATCATATATTCTTGAATATGACCCATTTAATAATGAATTAAATGTTTGTTTCTTAAGTTTCTGAAAATGCTTTAGTATGTTTTGGTATTTTGGTTATGTTTTGAGTAGCATCTGCATATCCTCTCAGGGAGTATATGGGTATTACATAGTTGATGCTGATAGCATCTTGTCAATTATATTGCTTTTAATACCTTGTAACTGTTTTGGCTAATTCCTTACAATAATATTCTTTTGAATTTCAAAAAAATATCAATAAAGCAGTAATTAAGAATAATTTATAATACACATATATAATATAAATCTTACAATTATGATCTTATTATTATTTCATTTAAAATCTATATTTATCTCATATATTTTATCAAATACATATATATAAGATAAAAATGTCTTTAAATAATTATATCACAAAAATTATAACTAACTAATTAACTGTAGGAATAAACCAACATCTTTCTATGATCATTTTATAATTTTTTCTTTCAAGATCTCTATTTTGCTAGGGATATATGTTAGTAATGCTGCAAATAACACTCTGAATTTGGTGCTAGTTTTGATTCTAGTAGTACTAATTAATATCAAATGCTGTTGTGAATTTTTCTAAATTAAAAAATAATTCTTTAATTTTAAAAATTATATATAGAATATTTCCTAAATAAATTACTGTTCTCTATAACTACAAAATATTAAACAAGAATTTTGGGAACTTATGAGATGTTTGGTTCAAGGAATGGAATAGATAAGGAATAGAATAGTCATTCTTAAGAATAGAAATGATGAGGAATAGAATAGAATAGGTATTCCTTTGTTTAGTTCAAGAAATGGAACAAATAAGCAATTATATGCCGATGTTTGGATTGAAAATATAAACTTGGAATAACAAAGGAATAACTAACAAAAAGACCAAACTATCCTGATACTTATACTTATACTTATTATTATTATTATTATTATTATTATTATTATTATTATTATTATTATTATTATTATTATTATTATTATTATT
>JAOQMS010000180.1:22332089-22342866 GCA_027563885.1 Erythroxylum longipes | reverse complement strand
AGATTAAGATTTTGAGAAACTGTTTCTGGTTATGTTCTTATCCATTTTGTTTTTGGGTTGAATTGATGAATGTGGCTAAAGGATTTTAAGTTTGCATTTTAGTACGATGAGCAGTTTAGGTTATAAGTTCTGCCACAGGGGTTTTCGCTGCGGCGTAATTCACCCGAACGAAATTTTGATTTTCTCGTGGCGACTTCGCCGCGACGTAATTAACCCGAAGTTCTTTATTTTTGTTGGCGTGGTGAGTTCGCCACAACGAAGACAAAATTTCAGGCTTGTCGCAGCAAAGTGTAATTACTCACCGCGGCGTAAAACTCCTGAAGGTTCCAGGGGGATTTTCTAATATGTTCGTCGCGGTGAAACCACAGTTTGTCGCGACGAAGCCTGCCTTTGCTTCCGAAGAATTCTTCTTTCAATTTCCAAATTTTAAGCCTCCCTCCACGCTCAAGCTTCATGATCTTATGTCCGATGTTGGGCTCCGAAAATGGGGTCCAAAAAAAGAAGCATAAAAAGAAGGCGGAGGGGTAGGGGGCCGATGCAGTAAAGGGACAGCTCAAAGGAGTGCAAAGGGGCAGTTAGAGGGCGAAGGGGCAGTGCAGCAAAGGGGTGATAGACTAGTTTGAGAGAGAGAGAGAGAGAGAGAGATGTCTAAAGAAGTTAGTAGGGGAAATGTTAACCTAGACTAAAACAAAGTCGTTTCACTTCGTCAGAAACAAAAACAACTTAGCATAAAATGACATTGTTTTTACATTTAATGTAAAATGACATTACTTTTGCATTTAGTGTAAAATGATGTCATTTTACTTTGTCAAAAACAAAAAAACTTAGTATAAAACCACATCATTTTGGTTATAAAAAAAGATGTCGCTTAAGTTTTAAATTTTTTTGGGCCCTAATCTGGGCTCAAGCTCATGTTAAATTTTGGGTTCTTAGCTTGAGTCAAGCCTAGGCCCAAATGCCATCCCTATTTCCATCCTAATATTACATGAAGCATCTACAATCATCATATAACACAATGATGATGGTTTACATAGAAGTATCAAACTCAACCAACAATAGACAAACAAAATCTACTTGTTAAATATTATATGCGTACTTAGGAATGACATTTTCATAGGATGATTAGGTTTCTCATATCCAAAGTCTATTTCGATGTTCAGTTGATATGTAAAAGTATCATTTCTAAATATATTCTAAAGGCTCGATTGATTTAAATTTCACTTTCAAAATTACATTATTTTAGCAGAATTTATAAACCAAAACAAAGTATATTAAAATGAGACCAAAATAGTGTTGTTTTAGAGATATTTCAAACAAATTTAGTTAAGTTCAAATCACATATGCTCGATTGAACTTTAAATTAAACTTAAATCATATAAAAAGAAATTAATATAGTATAGGCGAATGTAACTTAACCCAATTCATTGTCATTCTTAAACTTCCTTGTGGAATCAAATCTATCTCCTAAATACTGATCGATATCGTATTAACTTTCCAAATCAGGATTGTAATTTAGTTAATCAAAAATAGATGTTTTATTGGACTTATGTATTCCAGATTGTGAAATTTGAAACACCTCTCTTTAAAAAACGAATCTTGAAACCAATCACTTTTGGGTTCATATACCCCTTAGCCTCTAACAATTGGGGAAGCTTTCCACTATTTAACATCCTAAATAGAGCTAGGAGAATAAAAATGACCATATTTACGAAATACCATATCCTAAAGATATACCACAATAAGCCTAAGTAACAAAGAACCTAGAACAAAACTCATAATCACAAAAGCATATGAACCAACCAACTAGTAGTACAAAATAATAAAGAAGAAACTTATAGCATAAGTGACACATGTTATAGTAAATTTTGAGAATTTGAATTATTTTGGACTTAAATTTTAGTTTAAGTATCTAAAATTAGATTTTCAGTGACATATTTGTGAAAATTTTCTTAATAAAATTAATAAATTAAGTATTAACAGTATTAATTTGGAATTTGGAATTTAGGCATGCTAGGGAGGAACTTTCCCAGAATTTGTATATAACTTATTAACCACGATATAAGTAACCTCTGGAAACTTAGAAAATAGAGTTATAAGCTACCAAAATTGCCAAAATTTGGAAATGGGTTTTAAGTAAAGAAAATATTTGATAGTACTAAAAAGTGAATCATAAACTACAAAAGGAAATTCTAGATAATAAGGATGAATTCATAATATAAAGAAAACTGAAAAGTTACAAAATGTTTTTGAAATAGGTTGATAGTTCTCTTTAGAGATTGGTTTTGTTGTCTTTGTGATTGAATGTTTTTTGAAAATTGTGTTTGTCGTCCTTATGGTTCTGGTGAATTTATATTCTTCTCATCCTTAAGTAGTTTTTACTATGACTACCCATTTCCCACTTTCTATCTAACTACCTGTCATAATTTTCTTAACTTCCATATTCTGGACTTCTTGTAACTGGACAACTTCTAGCCTACTTAGCCATCCTTCTATTAACTTTCTTCCACCATTTTCTCAACTTCCATAATTTAAACTTCCACGAATTCAATATATTTCTCTCCATGTTCCTGGTTTTTTTTTTGCCCATAAATTCTCTAGATAAACATGTATTAAGCTTTCATTTCTGGGTTACTTCTATTTGTTGGCTGAATTACTTTCTATGCTAAACTAGTTGGATTATTTTAGACTATCAATAATTACTCGCCACATATGTTTAGATGTATTTAAAAAATGGCATAGAAATTCTCCTAGCCTTTTATAAACTAGGTTCAAAGTTGATTTTTCAAATATAATTAGTGGTTTCAAATAATTCAAGAACCAAAAGAAATTCATAAGGAAAGCCTAATGACATCATCGTGAGGCTCTTCCCAAATCATAAACAATCTTGTACAAATGAGCAAAATCAGGCCCAAAGATAACATTAAGATCTTTCACATTTGAAATCCTGACCTCTTCACTCGTTACAGAAGATAGAAAATCTTTTTTGTTTAAATTTCAAACTCTTGACATTCCCTTAAGACTAAAATGTTTTCATTATAAATTCTTTTCATTATTACTTTATTCTCCATCTCAATTTTCTAACAATCTCTATCCATGATTTTGACTTCAGTATTTCCTGTTTGCAAATTCTTTTATACTTCTCCTCTGCTAACACTTTGTTAAACTGAATGCTTGATAGATGCATAATTAATCATATTTACATCTCATATTTGATGTATTTTTGCTTGATAAATTATACTTTTATTGTGTATTTAATATTTAAGTAACTACAAGTGTGTTTACAGAGTACAATTGCCTTCACGGACTTAAAGGAGAAGAATTCATAAGAAAACATGGAATAAAACGAAGATTGGAAGCATAGAAGGGATGTAGTGTTGTGCATATTCCCATGCATTTCTGTCAAGCCATGCAGATTTGTGATTTTCAGAGATTTTGGTTATGCACGGCCGTGCATCGGTCAAAACCCTAAAATTTACTATGAAAAATATTTTCAAAGGAAAATTAACGGAGCATACTTTTAGAGATGATTCTAGATGTAGAGAACGTCCAGAAGGGATGATATTGATCCAGGAACATGGAAAATACAAAGACATCATCGAAAGATCCAACAGAATACAAGATCAAACATTTACCTTGCAAGAACATTTGATAGAAGAGAAAGGGATATTTAAAATTATGAACTCTTTGCTTTCTATTCATTTTTCTTCCAGTTTATATTTGATTTTGTTTTCTAATATGTGTAGCTAAACTTCTTTAGTGTATAGGTTTGACAAACCCTAGTTTGTGCTACAATATGCTTTAATTCTTTTATTTAATACAATTGTTTTGATTGATCTATTACGTTTCAATTATGTGTTTAATATATGCTCTAATAGACCCTGGAATATTAAATCATAATCTAATTTCATACGTAGAGATTGAGAAATCCTAGGTTTGAATAGATTTACTATAATTGAAAGGATTTGATTGTAACTCTAGAGATGAGAAGACATAAATATTTTGGATTATGGTAAAACTTAATAGAGGAATTCACAAATTGGTAAAGCAATCCTATAAACTTTAACCAAAGTAATTTGGTTGAAAATCTTAGGATTAGTTGTTAGTAGACTCAAGATTAGCTATCACCATATCATAGGAATCTCCTTGGTCCAATAAATCAATAAAAATTGCATAATAAAAGATCAATCAATTAAGGGTATTTAGGGTAATTCAAAACCTGGATACTAATTTCCAATATCAATAGTTTTCTAAGTGATTCCTGGTTTTTGTGCTCAGTGTTACTGCACATTTCATTTTAATTGTTTAAGTTTTTAATTTCTTTATTAAAATCCAAAATTGATCCGTAGGCTATATAATAGGAAAAGGGTAATTACTAATAATCAATGTCTTCGTAGGATCAACCTATATTTATCAGTACTAACTATAGCTACACTGTGCACTTGCAATTATTATATTAATGCCTAACTTAGAAAAAGTCAACTAATGCCACAAATGTATGTTTTTGTTTCTTATACCCTCTTTAAAAATTCCTTCAATTTCTTTAACTTTACTTCTTTTTGTAGGCTATAATGCTTGAAATAAGCTAAACCTTTTCCAACCTTCATAAGAATTAGGTAAAGGAATTCCTAAACTCTAAAGATTTTTTTTTGCCATTAATTCTGACATTTAAATTCCTTTTTTTCAAACACTCTGGAAATATTTCTCCATTTCTATCATTAACACAATTTGCCTCTCACTGTTGGGATTCCTTCACTTACTGATTCTTTTTATAATCAAACTTTCCTATAGAATTCACTCTGTTTCAAGCTCCCAAATCCTTAAAACTATAGGAAAAAATATGGATCAATGGGTTAAGTAGGTGGATAGAATATCCCTCATATCATTTATCCTAAAAGAGACAAGGCCTTCTGCAGCTAATAGATCTTTACAAGAACTCTTTAGAGTATCAACCCAGTATTATATTTGGTATTATGAAATTATGGAGTCCTTTATATAACTCCTTTATTTTTTGTTTTGTTTATGCTTCAATCTTATTCAAAGCTATTTTCTTTTCAACTGAAATGCCTATAATTGGGAAATATTTCATTTTCTTGGTTGAGCAGATCCCTAGTTTAGACCTTGGTGCTTTTAAGTGTTCCTTTTATGGTTAATAACTAGTTGTACTTCTTCCAGAAATCCCATTTCTAAAGAAGAATATGTCAAGTTTATTTGGTCCATGTTAAACTAATTTATTTTCTGCCTATTAAAAACAAACCAAATTTAGAGTTCATTCAAAAATTTTCATCTTACCAAATAAGAGATGAAGTAGGTTTTTAAGGAAAATATTAGTAATAAACATCATCTTGTTAACACTAATAGGAAGGACCTTGAAAGAATTTAGTAGTATCTTTATAACAATCCTCTATCCACTCAGTCATAGGATTTGCAGAGGATTGCCTTGCATAAATATTCCAAAGCTTTATTATATGATTTTTCCCTTGTGAAATACAGATCTCGAATAGAATGGCTAATGACAGCCCCTCTCCTGAAATGACTAGACGACCTACCTAGAATCCCACTATGGCTCTCCAGTTGATATCTACTCCAACTAGAAAGTTTCTATGGAGCTAAGGGTATTGCCCTTTTAATGAAAAGACTTAACTAATAAATATAAACAGTGGATTTTTTTCAAATTATTTTGTTAAAAATTTCAGCAACATGATGGCTGCATTTTTTATATTTCCAAAGTGCCTGAAAATGTTCAAAACACTTCTATATTCACACCAAATTCTCTACTACCAATTTTGGACTTTAAGTCCTCTCACAAGCAACCTCAAACAATTAAATCAATTAATTTTGAAAAGGCTAAAACATATTCATGCATTTAATTTAATATATATATATATATATATATATACATGCATTCTTTACACAAAAATACATTCAAAACATATTCATAGATATGCAATATTTCCCAAAAAGTATTTATAAGGAAATAATGCCTACACAGGAGTACATGACAAAGCTAACTACTCGTGAGGTGAAGTTCTTGTTGCTGAAGCCCTTGAGCGTGCACTTGGGAGGTTTTATTTTAACAACAGAAAACAGAGTGTGAGCTAAACAAGCTCAATGAGTTTTAAATTTTTTATTCAAATCATATTTAACAATTAAACCTCCTTAAAACAAATTCATTTCATTTTGTATAATACAATACCAATATAAAACATCTATGCTTCCTGAAACTAAATTAAAATAACGTTTAGCTTAAAATTCATCATATGTAATAATATAATTGTATTTCATAAAATTAAATTCAAAATTACAAATAAAGTAATTGTGATTCCATATTTAAAAAAATTTCTCAAATTACTTTTAAAATAAATAGTCGTGACATTATTATTTTCATAAATTTTCTTACACAACATAGCCTACCACTAATTTCTTTACCATATACTACCCCGAGCATAAAGTCACAGAACTAGTTTTGTATCGCTTACCGAGACTGGTTAACTACTAGTTACGGAGCTGGTTCTACAACGCTTGTCTGCAATAGGTTAACTAGTATAAACTAGTAGTTAGGGAGTTGGTTCTACATCGCTTAACCGTAACAATTTTGGCTAGTACTACATATACTTCATATATGCAAAGGGCAACACAAACAATTTACTAATTGACTCATTCTCTCTCTTTTTTTCCCACTAATAATTATAGACACCCCTTAAACACTACCATACACAATCGGAATACTCTGACCGGTATAATAACACGTATAAAACCTAACTGTGTACTATAGGCTAAAAAGCAATTTTCTTAGTACCTTAACTTTTGGCAGAGAATTTAAACTACTTAGTAAATAAAAACAACTTGTACATTTACAAATCATATTATTTTCGAAATTAACTATAGAGAGATTTTATATTAATAACTATTGAGAAATTTTTAATCTTATAAAACCCTCAACATTCTGTAAGCGCACGGGTCGTAGCGTAGTATATGAGGTGTCGATTCCATGAGGAATTAGAGAACTAATCAAATCCAAATATGTCTAAGGCCTAAAAGTGTAATTACAATGAAAATAAAAAAGGCCAAAAAGCTAAACAATTGAATATGGATAGATTGAAAGTAAAATTGTAAAATTAACACAAAGAAATCAAAATTAAGTGTAACGGATTAACAATTGAAATTTTACATAAGGAAGATTAACTAAGTATGAGAGAAGGGGATTTTTCATATCATCTAACACTAACTTAATTACTTTTGAGTTAATTCGGTATCGATCCTAAAAGTTCAAAGGGTCTCTCGAGTTATAAACCCTAATTGAATTGCATTATAGAATTTGCAATCTCTCAATTAGTAAACAACCCACACATCCAATTAGATCTTAAGCACTATAATAGAAAATCAGGTCCTCACACGAGATCTCTCTTTGTATAAATTACTGATTTGATTGTTTGCAAGATCTATTAGATTTTTTAACTCTCATTACCCAATCTAATCATTTTGCTATCAATTTACTCTCTCAATTTATTACCGAAGCATGCAAATTCAACAAAAAATTATGAAACCTAACTCACTAACATCAAAAATAGTCAAATTAATATTGATTTAAAAACAAATCCCTAAAAGAGTTTAGAACATCCTTAAACCCAAATTCATCATCATCACATCCATCTTATACATCAAAATGAAAGAAATAATAATATGGAAAGAGAAGTATAACTTGGAGTGGACTAGAAAGACAGTAGTAATAGAAGCAACTCCCTCTTTCTCTTTTCTTCCCCCTTTTTCCTTAGCTTCTTTCCATGTGTAGTAAATGGAGGCTCCCTTAGATTAGGTCATTCTTTTGTATTTTATAGTCCTAGGCCCAAATGTCTAAAATAACTCTCGAAAAGTTGAGTTCAGAAGCAATCCCAATGTCTGTGATCACGTATGTCACGATCGTAGCCAATGAGTCACGATTGTGGCCTGTCCTGTTGGCTTCTGTCACAATCGTGGCCAATCAGTAACGAACTTGGCTTATGCTGGGTTGTATCTATCACGATCGTGACTGGTATATCAAGATTGTGGCCTTCGCTCCTCCTCCGAACTTTCTCCAAATCTTTTCCAGTTTTCTTTACCTGATCTCAAACACTAATAAGCTCATCAAAACACCTTAAACTCACAAAATTAAAGCTCAATATCATGCTCTAAATCACGTAACACTAAAAAAAAAAAACACAATTCTAAACATAAACATGCACAAATAATCTAATTGACAACTAAAAACATACTAAATTACCCACTAAAACATAATGCAACCTATAACTATCAATAACAATACTAATAAAATTCACAATCATACAATTTAATGCATAATTTAAAATCACATGTCATCAATTCTTTTGCAAAGAATTTATTCATATAAAATAATTAAAATACACTCACTGCTTTGTAAACTTATCGCCAAGCACACTCACGCATTCTGTGCCTCTCCTTTACCTACACAAATCACATTTCAATTAGGCATTTATTTCTAAATTCATAAATAAGGCATTAAAACTATATTTTCGGTTTGACTAAATTCGAGATTAGTGTTCAATCGCATAACACGTAAACTAATTGCATTTTCACTTTAACTTCTGTAAGCTAATCTATTACTCTCCATTTCAAAATCTAACTTTGAAAATTTCTTAAATACCATCTTTTACCTATTCTAACTTATCAATTTCTTCAAAACACTAGGTCACCCAATTAATTCACCATATGTTCGAATATATAATGCTATTAATGCTAACTTTTTTTCTCCATTTGATTTTTCACAATAACAACCTTAAAATTTCACATATAACTATAATCAAACTTCAACAACTCATACCAATAACTACATTTCCTCTTCAGGCCGAATTGCCCTCACCACACTTGTATATATATATATATATATATATATTATCATTTCATTTTTTTCAATTTTTCAACACAATTCACCTAAGATCTATGCCAAGCATCATCCAAACACATCAAACAAAAATTATAATTTTTCTTCAACAAATTTCTAGCTTGGCCAAATTGATACATAATAATAATCCTTTTATTTTTTTAACATATGATATCACAAATACATGTTTTGAAACTTATAACATCATTCAATTCATATAATATCATCCTTAACTATTTAACCACAAAAATCCTCAAACTTCCGTAAACTTCACCTAGTCCAAATTCATCATCTGAGCCACTAATCAATTTCATTTTTATTTTCAACACACTAATTAGCTTCCTATATATATAAATTGAAGTCCAAACACATAAAATGAAATCAAACCAATTTTTAATCAGAAAGCCCTAAGCTTGACCAATTCTTTCAAGCTTGATCTCTTAGTTTACTTTTTTGCTTTCAACCTTTAAATGCTTCCAAGCTTATTTTCTACTCCATGGCAAGTCAAAAACCACCATTGATTATAAATAAATCCATTCCACACTAATACCCACAAAACTAGTAGCTTAAGCTAGGAAAACTTACCACTTTTTCTTTCAATCTCTTGGGTAATTTATAAGCACTTAGACTTGATCGAAATTTCTCCAAATCACAATCAAAATCCATTAAAACCAATTGCCCTCTTCTTCCTCTTCTGCTTAGCCAAAATCCACCTAAGTTTTTCTTCTTTTCCTTTTCCTTTTCCTTTTCACTCTCACTAGTAACAAACCAAATGAAGCAACTTATGACTAAATTTTGCTTTTTACACTCTCCACTAACGCCCTAAACTTTCCATAATTATTCCTTGACCCCCATTAACTCTAATAAACAAATATATCGCATTTAGTGTATTACATGTGCCATTTTCTCATTGGTCATCTCTAATGACTCATTACCATGTAATTAATTATTCTTAATCCTATAACTGGTCATTAAGTGTAATTCATTAATCCACTAATACCATTTATACAAAAAGACCAAATTTCCCTATAATGAAATCAATTCACTAACTAACCAAATTAAATTCCAAAAATATTCCACAACCATCTCATCATCAAATTGACCATGAAATACTCTAATTAGGGTGAATACTTATTGATTGGATGCTTTTAAAAAATTTCAAATGGATTTAAAATCATCAATACCCATTATTTTCCAAAAAGAGAAATTTAATCCTAAACTTTTGAAACTCGCAAAATCCATCCGATCAGACTTGTTTTCAATCCATTTTAGTATCATTAGACTCTAACACATATTTTGTATATTTTCAATTTCTCAAGGTTGGGTCCCTAAAAACCACTATTTAAGAAGAAATACTATTCACCCGAATTAACTATTCAGTCGAAAATAGTATTCACAAAAAATAAAATTTTATAATCAAATGAAAGGAAAAGTTTAGTGTTTTACAGCTGAAGAGTGGTGAAAGAAACACTTCTTATTTCCATATGACTATTATTTGCAAAGATCTAGAAATAAAACTGTTTCCCTAGGGTACAACGATCTCAAGTTGGACTCTCAGCCTCAATTTCTTGAAGGGGCAATAAATTACTTTTTAGGTTTGATTAATATTCTAACCAATTCTCACCCCAATAGCTCCCTACTAAAAAAAATGTTACATGGGTGCATCTTTATCCTAGAACCTGTTAATATGTGTAAACCTGTAACACCCCACTCCCGCTGGACCTGAACCCGATATCGTTAGTGATATCCGAATTCGTGCCCCGCGAGGGTGGTGTGCCACATCACTAAACAATTAAAAGTCGGTATAAATTTTTTTAAAACCACAAACATAAAGTACAGAAAATCAATAACCAAAACGGTCCACTTTGTTTTATAACCAGTTGA
>JAOQMS010000180.1:22314755-22325938 GCA_027563885.1 Erythroxylum longipes | reverse complement strand
TATTATGATTTTTGGAGACAGAGTACAACTGTATAATATGATAATGGACTATTTTGTAATTTTTAAAAAAATTCAGGAATTATTTCATAAATTTAAAAAATTATCCGAAACGGTATCCGGTATTAACTGATACCGGTATAGTACCGTTTTAGAACTCAATTCGGTACCAAATTCGGTACGATATTCGCAACATTGTGTAGGATACACTCTTTTAATTAAACATTTTTTATCTGTGTCAGGTTATACGTTGGCATCCTGGTATCAGGTCCATGGCTTCAAAATCAGTTCACTCAGGTCGAACTTCGCAGCTTCAAGTCCCATGTACGCATCCTCAAAAACAATTTCTTCTTTTCCTTTTCTTTTTTCCCCTCTTTTTCTTGATCTGCCTTTTTGTTCTGATTTCTTTACCAAGTTTATGAGCATGAGGAGAGAGAGTGCAAAGTTGATGCTAAGGGACCTGCCTTCCAGGATGTCGAGGTTAAAAGTAGTTGGTGATATTCTGACAGAAGAAGAGAGAGCTTCTCTTATTCAGGACGGTAATCGGAACCTTGACGACGAGGTTGATTTCGAGTTCTTCTTGAACTTCTGAATATATACTCTCTCTCTCCTTGCCATTTGTTTGACATGTTTTCTCCCTCTTCCTTTTGTAGTCTTTCGATTTCAATCCATTACTCGATTTGAGATCAATTAGGAGAAATTACACATCAATGAAGAGAAATTACATCTTGTGTTCTCGCTTTTACTCTTATGAGACTTTGATTTAACCTTCTGGTAAATTAACGTAGTCAGAGCCATCAGTGAAGATGTTATTGTTTTAGGTGATTATGGATGTTTCAAGTTAATCTATGGTTGATTGAGTATACTTGAAACTTCAAGGACAAGTGCGTGCAAGGATAGGTAGTGCATCGAAGAACTCATCTGCATTTCTTAAAGCTGCAACCACTACATTGCTTCATACCATCAGTGAATCTGAGAAGGCATCTTATGTAGCCCACATCAACAACTACCTTGCAGAAGATGATTTCTTAAAGAGATACCTCCCTATTGATCCTTCAACTAATGATCTATCCTTCAACTAATGATCTCTTTGAAATTGCAAAGGACGGTGTCCTCCTTTGGTATTATTCTTTGCTTACTCTTCTTTTTAACATTGTCCCTCTTTTATTTTTCTAATTGTTACTGTTAGGTGGAAATTTTAAACATATATTTTCTTCTGGTGGAGTAAACTAATTAATGTAGCAGTTCTCGGAACAATTGATGAAAGGACTACCAATACAAAGACAGTGCTTAAACCATGGGAAAGATATGAAAACCATACACTCTGTCTCAATTCTGCCAAGGTTATTGGATGTACTGTAGTCAATATTAGGACTTAGGACTTCATCAAAGGAAGGGCATGTGGTATACGCAGGCCTTTCCTTCTATATATGAAATCATCCATTGCTTTCAATAACACTCATGTCTTTTTCGTTCCATCAGTATACGGCTAGGTAGTCTTGTTAGATTCAAACTATTCTTTGCTATTCTTTTTAGCTTATCTCGGGCAGCTGACGAAATATAACATTCTCCAACTTTTAAAGAACTTGAGATTTCATTCCCATGGAAAGGAAATTACCGATGCTGATATTTTACAATGGGCTAATACCAAAGTGAACAACTCTGGAAGTCAGAGTCGTATGAAAACTTTCAAGGTAAAAGTTATGGCTTACTCAATTATATGATGCTGCCAAGGCTAATTATTTGACTTTAGTTTTTTGAGGTTTAATCATAGACGATGCTTTCTGAGAAGGTTTTGCACATATGAAACTTAGGCAAGTGCTTATATTTAACAAAATCGCATTGTTTACGAAAAGTATTAACTGAGTTTGAGCTGATGATTTATACTAAAGTTCCGAATTAGTTTGTCCAATAAGACTAGAACAGTAATATGAGCTGATGATTTGGAAAATTATTTAATTCTTCCTTATAAACTTTATTTTATCAAGGACGGTAAACAAAAATGAAAGTTGATGATAATGGATGTTCCTAGTGATTTCCTGTTGGAACTTTACAAGAAAAAAGATTGACAAATGGAATTTTTTCCCTTAAGTTGCTTAACGCTGTTCAGCCCAGAGCAGTAAATTGGAGTCTTGTCACAAAAGGAGTGACTGGTTTGCCTTTTCTAAATGTTGTGCAAAATTTTACGTTCCCAAAGTTACTTCTACCTAAAATATATGTGTTTGCCAACTTGGAATCAACGTAGATGAACAGAAAAAAATGAATGCATCTTACACCATCAGTATTGCAAGGAAGTTGGGATGTTCAATATTTTTACTTCCTCAAGACATAACTGACGTGCTTAAAAAGTTGCGAGAATATTTATTTACTTTCTGGACAATATTGACACCGTAATGCCTTCATCAGCAAAAGAAGCTCTTCTGTGATGTCATATCTTAGCGATCTACTGAAACTTCAAAGGGGTTGTCATTTAAACAGCAAATATCACATAATGGTGTAACACCGCTCTCTAAAGCAAATCACATTACCCACTTGCAACCAGGTTCACCCTGGAAAATAGAGTTACCAAATAGAATCAAAGAGGAGCAGATTGCGGCAAAACTCCCTTCCATCTAATACCTCTAGCCCAGGTATTGGGTTTACCAGGGAGGTACCTAAAAAACTATAGAATACCGCTAAACCATTAAAGGAGAGACAAAGGCCAAAGCGTTGCATCCTACATGCATTAAAGGAGAAGTTTAGGGTTTTAGATGGGCGAAAAAAAAGAAACGCAGAAGGGGGGAGGGGGTTATGCATGGGTGAAAACAAAGGGACGTAGAGGGGAGGGGGGTTTGCATGTGTGAGGTTTTATGGGTTTTACATGGGAGGAAAAAACAAACCTTCCACTAAAAGCCCTAACTTTTGCATTCTGCATGCATTAAAGGAGAAGTTAGGGTTTTTGGTGGGTTAAAAAAAGGAAAGCAGAAGAACAAAGGAACTTTGCATGCGTGAGGCGTAAGGGTTTTGCATAGCAGCCAAAAAAAAGAGACTTTGAAGGAGAGAGAGGTGTGTGTGTGGCTGTGAGGAGTGAAAGTGTGAGGGGTTGCAGCTGAAAAAAAAAAAAGAAGAGAGAGGTGGAAGAGAGAGAAGAAGAGTGAAGGGTGAAAGAAAGAGTGTGAGTTTACGGTTTGGCAGAGGCAAGAGAGAGAAGAGAGATAATATGAGAAGGGAGGAATGGAACTGTGAGGGTTTGAGGGTTTTGCACGGGTGGAAACTAACAAAAACATAGAGAAGAGAGGGAATAGAGAGAAGATGAGTGAAGGGTGGAAAAAATGCAATGGAGTTTTTGGAAAAAGAAGAGAGAGAATAGAGATGGGAGATGGAAGAGCCAAGGATGATACAGTAGCAAAAGAAGCAGAAGCATAATGAATATAATGATTAAGGTCATGATTAGCAATCATAATGATTAAGGTCATGATTAGCAATCAGCTCATTAATATTAGTTGATTTGATTAGCGAATTGCATTAGTTGTTTGTTAGAGATGTTTGAAAAAATTGGTTGTTTAGTATTAGTTGTTTATGTATAAAATGACTTATGAAGATATGACTTTAAAAAAAATAGAAGGGTATGAATATTATATATTTTAGTATTTCGTTGAATATTCTTATAAGAATTTAGTTTTTAGATAATTAATTCTATAAAAATTAAGTTTATAACTCTAATAAAAAACATAGAACATAAAATAATAATAATAATAATAATAATAATAATAATAATAATAATAATAATAATAAAAAGATTAGGTTTAATAGATGTTATATTGCATATATTAAATTGACAGCAAAAATTAAATTAAAATATAAAGAAGTACGTTTAAAGAATATTTAAAAAAAGTTAGTATAAAGTTATAGTCTTTTCTTTTGATTTTTTAAAACAAACTTCAACATTTAGGATTCTTTAAATAAATAATAATATAAAAATACAATTTTTATGTTTATTATTATTTTAAAATTTATGTTAAATTCAATCATAAACTATTAAATTTATTATTAATTTATTATATATTAATAAAAATTATTAGTACGTATTTTATTTTATACTATGTTCTTTTTATTCTTGATATTTTTACTTCTTATTTGTTTATAACAAACCTATAAACCTTTAATATTTTCTTTCACTAGTCCGATTTCTAAAACATTATTCTAGGCTTAACCTTCCCTAATGAGCAAGTATGATGTGAAATTGGTTACGAATGTTGGTATTTGCATTCCTGAAGGCAGATCACATTTTCTTGTATTTTGGTATGAAATTCCAACCCCTGAAAGAGCATTGTAGCCCTTGAAAATCATCTAATAAGGTCCTTTTTTTACTCACACTACCCTATATTTTAAATTCCTTTGTTCAAACAAACTCGTGACAAATTGGAAGTTATAGCTCTAACACTTAGAATATATGGGATCTATGAATCCGATGAACGCCAGGACGAGCCTTTCAATACATGAATCCAGTGCTTTTAATTCAATAAATCAAAAAAACAATGAAACACCCCCTATACGACGATCACTTAATCCACAAGATTACATTCATTAAAATAAAAATTTCGATGACAAGTTTCATTAAAATCAACAAGTTTAACAACATAATGATGACACGGAGGCATATATTAGTTACTACCACCACCAAAGAGGTAAGCCAGAGATGATCCACCACCAGGGGCGAAGTGAACCTTGGTCGAAAATTGATCCTAGATCCAGTAAAATAATCGTTAGTGTACGTGAACCAGGTATTAGAAAAAGGTTGCAAACATGAAAAGCAAAAAAGTTGGACAAACCACCACATGACAAGCCATTTCCTACCAACCCACGACTAAGGAGAGCACCTTATCTTGAGGCACGAGAATAAATTAGAGAGTAAAATAAAGTCATGGATGGCTCTAATCTACATGTCAAATTCTTCTGGTAAGTAAACATTCTCGTATTTCAACAGAGATTTAGGTTTGGTCTAGTTCCCAAATCCATAAAGTCACGGACTATTAAAAAGGAACTACCATTTAATCACAAAAAGAAAGACAAGCCATCTTTTAACTTGAACAAAATACACCAATAATTAGAAGTCATGTTCTACAGCACTTTGAATTCCAAAAACAGATTTGGCAGACTTAAAACTTTTGCGATAAAATTAGTTATCAAGGCATCAAAGAACAAGAAAATTGTATGCCACCAGCAAAATGCACTAGCATAGTTTTGAAATATCATACCGTGATAAAGTTTCCAGTATTATGTCCGTCTGGTTCTCACTTAGAACAGTAGGGGCTTTGTTTGCAGCATGAGCCGGAGTTTCACCACTTCCAAACAAATAGCCCAATGAACTCTAACCACCACCACTGCTGACTCCACGACCCATGTTGTATCTTCTCGTTAAACTATGCATTCAAAGATGTTTGGGAAAAAAAGATGATGAAACTAAGAATAAAATGACAACGTCTCAGTAGAAGTGCAGGTAGATGCCTACTTTGCAGGATCCAAGAGAAAAGAATAAAATCCTAAGAAAAAGTTTGATGTAGAGAAATCACACAAACTTCTCTCAGTTCAATTCCTAAACAAGTGAATTATCCCTTTCATCCCTCACCCTCAGTTAAGTTTCCATTACAAAGGGGAACAGGGCTGGGGTCAAGCTAATTCACATGTATTAGTTTTAGACGGATCTGAAATATGCAGATTTCTAGTTTTCTACTACACAGAAATAGATCCCAAAAGCAACAGAATGCACCGTATTTTTTGGAAATTAATCTCAATAGCGAGACACATCTAGCAAAACATATACTTACTTTTGAAAAAAAAACACAAAAGGCCGCATAGTTTCAACTAGACTCATCAAATCCCAACTAAACACAAAGGTTGCAGAGGTAGAAAGATTTATAGAATAACCCTTCAATACAAGTTCAAGCTCATAACTTTCCGGATGACATCAAACGATCGAGTCAACCAAGACATTTTGATCTCTTCAACTCCAGTCTTTGACTTTCACTCTTAATTTGTAACAAGATTAGTGTAAAACCAAGTTTTCCTCCAGGGATGTAAATCAAGAAAAGAGATAAGAGCTAGAAGTGCCAGACATATAACCACACAAAAAATTCAACTGACGAACAATATCAATTCAAAGGTTTTCTCTAAAGTATTAAATGTATTAGAATGATGGAGTTCCAACTGAGTTGAACCTCCCTTCACCCAGAAAAACAATCATTCAACAGAATCTTGAGAAACGCAGAAACAAAACTCTGTTGTTTCAACAAAAAACAAGACTACACAAAACTATACAAGAAAAAAGAACGTCCAAAAACAAATCACAAGAATAAAGACGGATCCTAAACAGTCTTGATGATCTTAAATATTCAAATCAATTAAACAAAGAGAGAGCTTTCACTACAATGGGCACTAATCGTTGCTCATATCCAACCTTATGAGGAACATGATTGAGAACAAATCCTTAGAGGTGGCAAAACGACATGATAAGGAGTTGCTGTCGTTGTAAAAGAAGGAGGTGTTTTAAAGTAGTAATTAAATCGAGTTACCGAAGGGTTGAATGTTGGATATTCTTTAAGACAAAGAAAGAAAAGAAAGAAAGAGAACACACCTAAACGAGATCGCTTTAGCCTTGTCTTTGGGTAAATTTTTTAGATGAATAATCCTTTGAAAGAATCTGCAAAACAATCTGAAATAGTAGAAAAGCGTGAACGTAAAGAAAAGAGGGCAAAATCGACATGAAAATAAAAACTATTAGCTGATTACATCGAAGCGCTCCTTCAGAGGAGCTTCTTCAAAATCAGCTGGTTGGGTTGAATCAGCCAACCTAACCATCTCATAACCAAACAACTCAAACAATTTTTTTATAAAGTCAACCAGCTGATTTAAATCAATCAGCTATATTTTGGTTGATCAGCCAACAACCAAATGAGGCCTAAGTTAGGAAGTATCGCTTTGCCCTAGCCAGTTAGATTGTCAAGCAGATCTCTGGCGTATGCAAATGAGTTTCTAACCAAAGACTAATTCTAGGTGATACATTGGACACTCGGGGACTTCAATCTTTTAATGCTTTGTGCAGAATAGAAATATTAGTTGAGGTCTTCAATTTTGACGAGCTGATCATTTCATTTACCTTTTATATACACAAGTTAAAACTTCTCTTTCCCTAATGTAATGCAAAAGAGTTTTTTTAGAATTTAAAAACTTCATTAAGGAGAAAAGAAGTTTAGTTTACAGCTATAGAGAGGGACTCTCTCGTGAGATAAAACGACAAAGTTAAACACTACAAACTTTGAAGAACAAAACGACAACGTTGAAACCAAATTGGGAGAGGTTGTGCTACAACGTATCAGTAATTAGGGTAAACCCCTCCCCACCTTTCTT
This sequence comes from Erythroxylum longipes, assembly GCA_027563885.1. Classification (NCBI taxonomy): domain Eukaryota; kingdom Viridiplantae; phylum Streptophyta; class Magnoliopsida; order Malpighiales; family Erythroxylaceae; genus Erythroxylum; species Erythroxylum longipes. The sequence goes on along the minus strand of JAOQMS010000180.1, from coordinate 22,318,555 downwards.
AAATCTTCAGTCGATTACTGAGGGGGAAGGGGGAAAGAAAGCTCTAGAGAATACGACGATGGCAGTTTGATGGCTCTTTTATCCTTCTCTAGGATCGAAGAGATTTTTCATCTCAAGTAAGAGATCAAATTTTATAGATTTCTGTGAATCTCCAAAGAGTAACAAGCTTCATTTTTATTATCAAAAGTCAGGAGGGGGACAACAGAGGACCTTCCTTCATGAATCTCAACTAGTGAGGTAGTAGATCTAGAGGAGCTATGCCAAAATGCTCTTGAATATCAACAGGTGAGTCAGATTCCCTCTAATCTTCATTTCTCTCTTTCTTTCTTAAGTTGGTTATTTCAAAATTTTGCTTGAGTTGCTTAGGAAATAGCAATGCATGGGTAGCACTATTTTCTTTACTATATCCCACATAGAGTGAACCCACTTATGGAAGTCCATGATCTATAACTAAATATTGAGGACTATATTCTGCAAAAGAGAGCTAGTCCTCTGCAGCAATGTTGTCCCAACTGGTTTATAATTAGTTGTTCCATAATATTTGTAGTAAAGAGTTATATAAGAGAAAGTAAGTTGTTAGATCTCCCTTTAAACCTTCTATTGTTTCTCTCTTTCCAAATTGTTTGAAGACAAGTTGCAACTGAGACCATAAATATTTCCCTATTATATTTATGCAGTTGAGATATCTCTCGTAAAATATCTGTAAGACTGCAATGACTAGTACCAGGGGCACATAGACTAGAGATTCTAATCCACAAACCACACTTGAAGAAGAGATAATCCTTAGTCTCCTCCTCTAGGTTGCAAAGAATACAATGCTTATAAAATAATAGGAATTTCAGTCTATCCATAATGATGAGCCTATTCAACATAGCTAGCTAAAGGAAAAAGCTAGCATTTGGTTTGACAGCCTTTATCAAATCAGGGAATACCACCCTATTCTTGTAACTGCCCCATCCATAAGCTTTTTAGCTTTACAATTAGTGATTTCTGATAAAGAAACCCCATCCCATAAATATATATCATTCTCCTCAAGGCTTCTGTATTGAGGAATGGGCAAAATAGTTCTTTTAAGGAAAGCAATAAATTGTCATTTCTAATTATCTCGTGAAGCTTAGCTCTCTTAAAGAACCTTCCCAACAATGATCTTGCCAACTGATTATGAATTAAATCCCCTTGACTAGTCTAGTTATCATACCAGAGAGAAATTCTATCTCCTGCCCTAATTTGACATGTAATATGCCGCTGAACTTCTTCCCTCAACCTGAGGATTTGGTTGAAAAATCAAGAGTAACTGTCTTTAATTCTTAGAGCCTAAAAACTCTCCCTTAATATGTAGATGTGAATCCATTTGATCCATAATGATTGTTTTTTACTTACGATTCTCCAAATTCTCTTGGTCATTAGAAATATGTTCCTCCAAACCTATCCCACCCACCTCCTTTGATTGAAAAATATGGTTGCAAATCACTTTTACAATTCCTATCTGACCTTTTCCTTTACCCCATAGAAATTGGTTTATCAGTTTTTCCATAATTTTAATAAGTCCTTTGGAGAGGAAGATGTAAGAGCACTAGTAAATTTTCATTGACATAATTATTGCCTTCAAAAGCTGAAGTTTACCTCCATAGGACAAGGTTCTATTAGTCCAAGACCCCTATCTTTTCTGAATTTTTTTATTAAAGGAAGACATTCTCGAAATCTTAGTCTCTTGGAAGAAACAGGAATGCCAAAATACAGAAGAGGAGGGTCTTTCTTTTTCATGCCAGTTGCTTGGGACAAAGAATTTAAGAGGTGAGCAGCACTTTTGGATAGTAAGAAGTAGTTTTTGTGAAAAGTGATACTCAATCTAAATAGCTCCTTAAAACTATAAAGAGTACTCATCAGTAGAGAAACTAAAGGAGCATTTTCCCTACTTAGGAGAATAAGATTATCTGTAAAAAATAAGCTAGTTAGTGAAAGCTTCATACATTTAGAATGGTATATGAAGTTAAGAGTTAGTTAAAGTGTTATGTTTTAGCATAAGGGTGAGAACCTCCATGCAAATAAGGAATAGATAAGGAGAAAGAGGGTCCCCTTGCCTAAGTCCTTTTTTTTCCTTTAAACGTCTATATGGGGCTTCTATTAATCAATATTCCATATGAGGTAGTGGTAATGCATTTTTGAATCCATTTGATAAACTTATAGGGAAATTTCATAACCTCTATAGTTTGTAGCAAGAATCTCCAGTTAACACTATCAAAAGCTTTTGTAGGTCCACTTCAATAGTGCAATTTTGAGGGCTTCTTCTTCGAGTATACCTTTTCAACAACTCCTACAATAAAAGGATATTATCCCCAGTATGTCTACTACTTATAAAAGCACCTTGATTCTCAACCTATGAGTAAGTGAAGAACATCTTTCTGCCTATTTTCCAAAATCTTGGCAATGATCTTATAGAAGAAATTAGTACATGATATAGGTCTGAAATCACTCCAAGTGGCTGGGTTAGAACTCTTAGAGACCAAACATAGAAAGGTCTTATTAATCTCCTTAAGCAAGATGCCATTTTGGAAAAACTCTCGTACAACATCTTTAACAAATCTCCCTATATTACCCCAAGTTTTTTGAATGAAAAGACCATTCAAGCCATCTAGACCTGGGGCCTTAGAGACATTCATATTAAAAACAACCTTCTTTATTTCCCGATTCGTGACAAGTCTAATTAGCAAAGATGCTTCACTTTTAGGAATCTTGGCTGCAACAAATTGCCTAAGATCCACTCCATTACCTGCATAACAACCTTCTGTGCCTAAGAGATTTTGATAAAAATTCCTAGCTTCTTTAGCAATTTCAACTTGCCCAAATAAAGTTTCCCCATATTCGGATTTTATGAAGGTGATTCTATTGACATTTCTTCTAGCAGTCAATAAATTGAAGAAAAATTTAAACATCTATCCCCATACTTAATCCAATTAATTTTGGCCCTCTGCTTCAATAAAGAACAATAATTATCCACTATTTGTAAATTGGTCTTAAGGGCTTCCTCTTTGCTATAGCTATAGTCCAGTTAGTTGGGCTAGTTTCCAAAGCTTTCTGAATTACCGAAAGCTTACTTCTTGCTTTCTCTATCTCCTTTGTGGAATTTTGTCTTCTCCTTAAATTTAACATCTTCAGTTCCTATTTAATAGCCTTGAGCTTTTACAAACAAATAAACTACCTAGTACCATAGATCTCATACTCCAATTCCTTAGTAATTGTTTCTTGAAAGCCCTCCACATTAACCAGAAAATTGTTGAATTTGAAAGGGTGATGAATTTTAATCATTTTAAACAAATTATCCACCTTGATAGGGGTATGATTAGAAATTATTGGGTATAAGAAATTAGTTGAACTCTCTGGAAAAGTAGTTAACCAATCCACATTCATGATAACTCTATCTAGTTTTTTTCCAAATGAACAAGTTTTGTTTGTTGGACCAAGTGAACCTATGACCTTCTGATTTTAAATCTGTTAATTCTATATCCTGCATGTATTCAAACAAATCAGAGGTGTAGTTGAGTAGGTTACATTTCCCTTCCACCTCTGATCTGTATAGAGTGGTGTTAATGTAACACCCCACTCCCGCTGGACCCGGACCCGATATCGACGGTGATATCCAAATCCGTGCCCCGCGAAGGTGGCGTGCCACATCGCTTAACACTTAAAAGTCGGTGTGAAATTTTTTTTGAATCCATAAACATGAAGTACAGAAAAGTAATAACCAAATGTTAACCAAAACGGTTCACTTTCTTTTATAACCATTTGTTACAAAACAATAA
>JAOQMS010000180.1:22299046-22314655 GCA_027563885.1 Erythroxylum longipes | reverse complement strand
TGAGATGTGTTTTCCTAATGATCTCACGTATACACATTTCTATAATTCAACCCGTTATATGAAAACGGGATGTTACAGTTAAAATCCCTGCTAACTAACTATGGACCTCTAACTTAAACTTTGAGTCTTCGAAGGGAAGTTCATAGCTCAATTCTTTGCAACCCTGTATTAAAACCATAGACAAACGTAGTTAAAGCATAAGTATTTTCCATTTTTCAATTAATCTTTGTGTGGATAAACTATTGACTGGTTTCCAGTCCCACTTCCAAAAGATCTGCATCGTAAACAATAATAACCCTTCCATGAGCATGGCATTGGTGGTTTGTGAGAAACTGTCATCTACTACCCAAACAACTTAATTTATTCAGATTTGCTTCCCTAATTTTAGTTACCAATAAACAAAATAATATAGGCTTTTCCTTTATAACGAAATCCCTTACCGCATTAAGCTTAGAAGGGTGGTTTATTCTTCTAACATTCCAGACTACAGGGTCATATGAGGTTACTTTTTCCTTTGGAGCCTTTTTTACTGCTCCTGTTGCTCTTCCGAGAAATTACTTGTTCAAACTGTTCCTCTTGGGTAACTCCTCTCTGCTGTTCTTCCAACTGTTGAGTTTGCACATTTAGTTGGAGTTCATGGTCTCTATGGTAAGGATTATTCCCACTAATTTCCTTTTCGTTTTCCCATTGGTTCCCTTATAGTTTATTTGAGGCACTCAAAGTTTGTTATTGAATTTCCACTGGTTGAACTGAATCTGGAAAATTATTAATTTGGACACTCTTACCTTTGTAGGTGGTTGCCTTTTAACATGAACCAACCTACTTAGCTTTCATGGTTATCTAATACATGTTCTGCTTCTACCAACTCTTTGTTATCTTCAGAATTAAACTTCTCCAATCTCGCCACCTCCCAATAGTCTCCTCTAATGAAAACTCTCCCCGTTGGTTTCCATTCTTTGCCTTGTGCTTTTAGGAAAGGTTTCTATTGGTATGTAACCAATACTTTGTCTTCTCTGAGAGAATCACATCAGCCAACCTTAGGATAAGAATGTTGTCTTTCATTTTCTTAGAAATATCAATACTCACATATAATCATACAAATCCAACCTGTTTTCTCAAAGTAGTGTTTTCATCCACACAGATTGGTTTTTCCAAGTAAGTAGCTAGCATACTCAAACCTTTAGTTGTCAAATATTCCAAAAGAATATTATGGATATTTACCCATAAAGGAATATTTTTCAATCTAATTTCTCTAGTTCCATGTCCGGTTGTCAATTTTGAAGAAATAAAGGAAGTTGAGAGATGTGTTAAGGGTCTTCTTCAATTACCTTTTGAGCTTCCGATTTAGAGAAGGTAAAAAGTAAGTTATTTTTCTCAGTTAGCATAATTTCCATTAGTCTTCTATCTTTCAAATTCCATGCTTATATCACAGGAAAAGTAGGTTGTTTACCCATAAAAATTCCAATAAGCGCAGCGTCCCATGTCCTTGCTCCTCTCTACAGAATGTCTAGACTTGGAGCCAGCATTAGCTTGCCTTCAATCTCGACTGAAGGATAGTAGATCAAGGAAGAGTTAGAATTTTCACCCACAACCTGTTTTCATGTCTTTCTAGCCCCTTTGTTCTGTTGATACACACTGTCAAATGGAGCATAAGCTTTAGGAGCTAGGACGGCTGAGGATAGGGTGAGATAGTTTGATTTGTAAAGTGAGATAGGCAAGAAGAATGAGGTGCAAAGGCCGTTGCAGATTGAGAAGAGGATGTTGGAGGAGAAGAGAGAAACGAGGTGGTTGAGGGTAGAAGTGAAAAGTCTATCTCCATTATAATTTAATAGTTTAAAAGCTAAATGGAAATCTATTGTTGTTTGGTTTTGTGGAGAAAGTGATCTCATCAAGGGAAGAACAAAGCTAGAAGGAAACAAGAGAAGGATAGATGGAGAAAGAGCTCGAAATGGAGGAATAGCGTTTCATCTTTTGCTTCTCTCTTTTTGAAAGGTTGCCAGTCTTATTCATGGCCCTCCTTTAAATTAGATTCTCACGAAATACATTTTGAATTATTTTTCAGACCACCTATATCAAACTAGACCTGATTTTCGATATTTGAAATGAAACAAACTCAAGTTCGTCCCAGCCTATGTCCACAACGGAATTAGAAGCCCCGCTGAAAACTTTAATGTTATGTATCATACTTGTTTAGTGACTTGTTATGTAATATATTACGAGTGTCGTTTGCATTTTCCTTTCCTCGTTTCTTTAATTATTTCTCATTCATGCTCGTGACGTGGATTTCCTTTTTATTCTTTTATTTTTACGTTTTTTTATAAATGTCATGTTGCGCCAAAATCTAATTATATAGAACGAAGCACTGATTCTCGACTTGTTAAACAAGAACAGCTATCAGGAAACAAAGAAAAAGACGTAAGCAAAACTTTTGATACCATTATACAGAAGTACATTTACATTGGAATGGGGTTGATAGAAGCATACCCTGTTGTTGTACAAAAAATGTAAAAACAAATCCCAAAAAGAGGACAAATGATACACAAAACCTGGGACAAACTGATTTTATCCCCATCTCCAATTCCTCTGAGCCTAGATGCCTTTTCTTTTCTTCTTTTTTCTTTTTTTTATTTTTTTTCTGTTTCACTCTACAGTTATTTGCAGTATGGTGGTAAGCCTTGGTCTTTTATATCTTCTAAGGAGTAATGAAGAACATACAACACTTACAGATGAAAGAGCCATGCATGCTCCAGCTGCCCATGGTGGCAACATGATCCCTAGTGATGGATAGAAAACCCCTGCGGCAACAGGTATGGCGACTACATTGTATGCCATAGCGAAAATATAGTTCCATCGTATGCGGGCAAGAGTTTTCCTTGAGAGGTCAATGGCTGTGATTACATCCTCCAGATTGTTCCTCATCAAAACGTAGTCAGCAGCTTCTATAGCAATATCAGTTCCTGCCCCAATCGCCATGCCAACATCTGCAGCAGCTAAAGCAGGTGAGTCGTTGATACCATCACCCACCATTGCAACTGTGCTTCCATCCTTCTGAAATGAGCAGATGACATCAGCTTTCCCCGCTGGCATCACTTCAGCCTTAACATCTTCAATGCCAACCTGCACACCCAACCAGCACCGAGTAAATTCACTTGGCAAAAAAATATTTCAAACAGATGTTTATGCTAGCAGTAAAGAAAGGGTAAATTGAATTTGTTTCACAGAGGTAGAATCAGATGAGTCTGCCTTGTAACTTCTTTTTATCAGCTGCAAATATCGACTATCTATCATTTAAAAGAAAACAGAGTCTAATGTCATAACTTTGGTGCCCATTGAAGGGATGGAGATCACTTCGTAATAAATGGTACAAAGTAATAGGAGAAAGGACCATAATTAAGCAATTAAGATGCACTATACATCAGCAAAATGCCTAGATAATCATCCACCGTGACTTCATACCGAATTTATGTTATGAACTGTATTCGATAAAAGTATTAAGAGAAACTACAAACCTCCTTAGCAACAGCTTGAGCAGTCCTCCAATTATCGCCGGTCACCATAACTGGTTTGACACCCATTTTGCAAAGGCCTTCTATTACTACAGCAGCTTCTCTCTTTAGTGGGTCTGCAACTCCTAAAACGCCAACTAGGTTGTCATTAAATGAAACAAGAATGCCTGTTTCTGCACTTTCTTCAAGTTCAATTACAAAATCTTCTACAGCTGTTGGAATGGCAATTCCACTTTCAGTCATTAGCTTTCGATTGCCAACCTATTCAGGACATAGTATACAGCTATGAGTACCCCAAGGGTCAAAAAATATTTTTTTCAATTGATGCACCAAAAAACACCTATATTGTACACCAAAAAACTCACCAGAATTTGTTTTCCATCTATCAAGCATTTAACACCTCTTCCAGGAAGAGCCAAAAACTCAGAGACATCAAGAAGCCAGCTGGATATTGTGGAATCTTTACCGTTGCTGTGACCACCATAAATTGGAGAAGATTCATCCAAGAAATGGAAATGGCGTGCATAATCCACTATTGCTTTTGCCAATGGATGTTCACTGCTTGCCTGAACCATGTTAAGAAATGAATGGGGAAGTGATTAGTCATGCTGCTACTGTTAACGAAAATCATTATCAATGGAAGAGAGAAGAACTAGAACACCATCCCCCCACCCCCCAGTTCCCAATTTCTGAAGGATCTCATCTCAAAAAACATCAAGGTGTTTCTTCTTTTCTCCCTTGAGTCTTTATCATAAATGAGCCTCATGCTCCGCAAAAACACATGCAAAGGACCACAATAAGAAATGAACACATTCATATGCATTCACATGTAATAATCAGAGGAAAATCACCTCCGCCGAAGCCACCCATCTGAGGAATTCCCCTCGATCCATCCCATTGAATACTTTTGCAGTAGTAACAGTGGCTTTTCCTTGGGTTAAGGTGCCTGTTTTATCAAATATGACGTATTTAATCTTCTGAGCCCTTTCTAAAGCATCCCCTCCCTTTATCAACACCCCATTGTTTGCACCAACCCCAGTTGCAACCATGACCGCAGTTGGTGTTGCCAATCCAAGAGCACATGGACATGCGATTACCACCACAGAGATTGCAAACATGAGAGAAAAAACAAAGTAATTTCCATTTTCTGGAAGCCATGTTTCAGGGTAAGCTCCCATAGATCCAGCAACATACCTACAGGAAGTAAAAGAATGCTGTGAAAAGTAGGCAAACACGTAATATCCAAGTCAATGTACACAATAGCCAGGAAAGCAACCCAGAAGCAACTTCCCAGTCAAACAAGGTTAACAGTAGGAACATGAAAAAGAATGTTACGTAAAAGTAAGGCATACATTTAATACCTAAGTCAATATGGATCACAATAGCCTGAAAAACAACCCAGAAGCAACTTACCAGCCAAACAAGGTTAGCAAAGCCATAGCAACAACAGTAGGAACAAAAATGCTTGCAACCTGCAAGCCAAAAGATATTAAGAATGGCATTTGAATGTACGTACAATGATATGTAAAAACCAATAAGAGATTCCAGCTCAGAAGCAGGAGAAATACAAAAAGGAAAAAGTGGGGAAAAAGGATAGAAGAAAGTAGATCACACGTGCAGAACCAAAACACAAGCCTGGTAGATTTAGTTGCTGGAATGCTAATCAGTTGAAGATAAAGTCTCATAAAGCTTTCCTTTTGCCCCTGATATAGGCATTGTTAGAACATATAATGAAGATGAAAAGCTACAGAAAGATTAGTGCAAAATCTCAAATTGTTTGATTTAGAATGCTCAACTGGCAAGGTATTCACTTATCAAGTTCTTTGAATGTGATGGTTTTGATATATTAATCGTATCCAAATATCCCAGTTTAGTCTAATGTCAAAACTTATGAAATCAAGAATTTTGATATTCACCACTACTATACCCATATGATGAGCAAAAGAAGACCTCCTGCTTCCCCCACCCCAAACAATGAAGAAGGAAAAAAGAAAATAGCAAAAGCAATGGCTGTGATACTTACAAAATCTGCAAACTTCTGAATTGGAGCTTTGGACATTTGTGCTGTCTCAACCAAACTAATTATCTGACTCAAAACAGCATCACATCCTACTTTTGTGACTTGTATATGAAGGGCACCATGTAAATTTATTGTTCCTCCAATAACTGCTGAATTAACCTCTTTCGAGACAGGAGCAGATTCACCAGTTACCATACTCTCATTGATATAGCTTGAACCCCATATTACCAAACCATCAGCAGGAACTTTAGCCCCAGGAAGAACTTTTAATGTGTCACCAGGCTGAATAAGTAAAGCATCTATTTCCTTGTCTTCAGTGCAGATTCCATCTACAAGGCCAACAAAGTTATATTACTTAAATTCCTTAATTGTCTTTCTAGTTATCAAATACTTAGATGTTGCTCAGAGCATTCATTTCAAAATTTTGCAACACGGTTAATGAGGCTCAAACTCGACTTCCACAAAAAAAAAAACGTAAAATTTTGACAAAACAACATTGAAAGCAAATACCTTTGTCTTTGACAACCAGCAGTGCAGTCGCTGGTGCAAGCTCCACCAACTTCTTGATTGCATCAGATGTTTTTCCCTTGGCAAGGCACTCCAAGTACTTTCCCAACAACACAAAAGTTATCAGCATGGAACTTGTCTCAAAGTAAGTTGGAGACCAAAAGCCAGTGGCTGCACCATATAGTAGTGCACATACAGAGTAAAAGTATGATGCTGAGGTTCCTAATGCAACTAAAACATCCATGTTGGTTGAACCATTTCGAAGGGCTCTGCCAGCTGCTACATAGAAGCGCTTTCCAATCACAAATTGAACTACACTCACCAATACCCACTTCAACCAGTCTCCCATTAGGAAGGGTCCACATTGTCGCAGTAGTAGTGAATACAACATTGGTATGTGAGGACATACAACTCGTATGAAGAAGATAGGAATCTGCTACATAAAAATGCAGTCAACCCATGGTGAGATCACAAATTAAAAAATAAAACAGCAAGAGAGAGAGAAAACAAGGAGTATAGAATTAAAATCTTGAGGCAGCTACTCACACTGAGAAGCAAACTTGAGACAAAAAGCCGAAACATAATGGATGACTCTTCGACATCCTTTGAGGTCATTCTTGTAAAAGGATTCATAACATGTAACTTAAACTTTCCATTGCTTCCTCCCTCAATCCCATCAACCAAGGACCTAGAACTGACAAATTCAGGATCAAAGAGAACATCAAGTTCACTGGATATCCTGTTGAAACAAAACTGCCGTACTCCTCTCAATGTGATAAGTATTCCTTCTAAAAGCTGTGCATCCATCTCAGTGAACACCCCAGCAACTCCTAAGATGATTTTATCCTGCTGACTACTCTGTACAAGCAAACCTTCAAAACCAGCATCTTCAATTGCATTCACTATACCATCCTTACTGATTATAGTAGGATCGTACTCAACTTCTCCTAATGAAGTAGCTAGAGCTACTACTGCCCTTTTTACACCAGGAAGATTCCTCAAAATACCTTCAACAGAGTTGACACATGCGGCACAGGTCATACCTCCTATTGTAAACTGCCCTGTAAGGGTATTACTTGGTTTTGCCTTTGACGTGACAGGTTCAGGTAGTATTTCTGCTTCAAAGCCTGCATCCTCAATTGCATTCTTGATGTCATCATCCTGAAAGAAATATCCGTAAAACACTAAGATCATGAAAGTTTTTATCTATAATGCAAGTAAACAGCTCATGCAATTGACTGAAAACTGCAGATAAATTCCGATCAGTCCCAATTAACAGTGAGCATTAAAAAATGGCTCCATAACCATATACCAATAAGTCAAATACATATGGAAGCAAATTTTCAGGATCAAACACACACTAATGACAACATCGAACACAAATCAACGCCTAAAAAGATTTCCAAATTAACGTTCTCAAGTATAACCTGCAGATCATCAAAAGAAAATGGTCCCAAATCCCGAACTAGAAACATTAAAAGTCAAATTCAAACTCTGCAGAAAAAAGTCAAAGGTTTCACTAACCTTCACCAGGTTAGGGTCGCAGACAACAACAGCCTTGTTCTGAAGCAAGGCAACGGAGGCTTTAAAAACCCCATCAACGCTCTTGAGGGCTGATTCTACAGAATTGGAACACGCTGCACATGTCATCCCCGTGACCCTCACTTGAATCCTCCTCACAACTCCGTCTTCTTCTTCATCATCAACAATCCCAATCACATGCGAATCATTTTGGTTTTCGTAAGAATCAAGGAGTCCGACGTCCTCCATGTCGTCGTCAGTGTCGTGGACCGTCAGAGAAGACTTCCGGGCGCCAGCAGCCTGGACCAGCTGGAGGTCTCTAATGCTCGGCGCCATTCTTAAGAGCACCGAGCAGAGCACACAGGAAGATGAAATCAAAAGAAAAACAGATATATTTTCTCTTTCTTTTCGAGAGAGAGAGCGAGGCAGAGCGAAGATGTAAGGCGGGGCTTCGAGGGAGAGAGACGGCTGAGAGTTTGAGACAACAATTTTCTTAGACTAAGGATTGCGCTTACGTGGATGATTTTGTTCTTTGTATTGACGAATTTAGCCTCTGAACTTACGATGCTTGTGGGTTTTGTTTTGTACCACTACACTACTGCCTTTTTAAGTTTTGACCCCTCACCTTATTTTCCTGTTTTCTTTCCTTATCGTGTAAGTAATTTTCGGCATACCATGTCAGAAAATAACCTACTTTTATTTCTCCAATCTCCCTATACTTTTGTCCAAACTTGGGTTGTGTAATTAGTAGGCAAAGGCTCTGAATCGTCAATATCAAAATCCTACCTATAACCTTTTTTTGGACTTGTTGAATGGACAAAATATGTTTTTTGTTTTACTATAATGTGTTTATTAAATATTCATACTCTCTGTTGCTAAACATTTGGCCAAACATCATGTACACTTATTCCACTCAAAAGGATTCCGTTGAATATATGTATAAGTACCAATTACTGTGAGCGGAGGCCTGTATATTTTGTGTTAGGAAACTTTAATATCTGAATTGCAATTGAAAATATTTTAAAAAAAACAGAGATGCTTTCTTCTTTGCCCTTTAACCATAAGGTCAAATTAACCACGCCCCTTATTTTATGTAATTAGAGAAGAGCTAGTTGTAATATTATTTGATAGCTTTTTTTTTTGAAAAATGAAAATTGAATTAAGTCGTAAAAGGCTAGAAAACAAATATTTTACTAGAGGCTCTCAAGACGAGAGTATACAGACATATGATTTTGCCGAGCTACAAGGTGTTACGAGAATTGCAAATACAAAAATTAGTTACATCTCCATGCGTTAGTACAAGCTATCGTAGAACAAGCTTGTCACAAAAGGTAATTATGTGGATTCTAATAGCATTAACTAGCTCTATCATGAATTATTTATAGCTTCTATCCTTATTGTGAAAATATTTGTTTGCTTCTTTCACTCCATATATGTAATACCAAGTAAGATAAGGCTATATAATAAGTTTATGATCTTTCTTGACTTGTTTTAAGTTCATACTCCAACTTATGATCTATTGCCACTCCTCTAGTGGATTATTGATTGCACATTTCTGAAGTGTTGTTTTCCAAGCTCCACATGTGTATTTACATTTGAAAAATATTTGTGAAGTGCTCTCTAATTGACTTCTACAAAGTCTACTCTACTTTATCAAGTAGCTAAACCTGTTCAGTCTATCAATAGTGGGTAGTTTCTCCTTTATAACTCTCCATAAAGTTGTATTTGCTCTAGGAAGATTGTATTTACACCATACCATTTTGCACCATAAGACATTCCTGAGGTTCTGTTGAATTTTTTTTTTTGGCATAAAATGGTATTGTATATTCCATTAGCAGTAGGACGCGACTAATTTTTGTCTTCCACATTTCATTTTTACTCTACTTTTTTAATCTCCATTTGCATATTGTTGTCATTTATTCTCATAAGAATCTCATTCTTAACCAACTTGCATTTAATAGGTTTTGATTGCCTAGAATGATGTCTTTCAACACACACAACTCGGCCTTATTTATAAGAGGATCATCAAATATCTAATTGCCATGCTAGAATATTGTGTTCATCCCATTCCCTACTAGCCTCTCCATTTGAGAATCTCCTTTAATGTAGCATATGGATTCTTAGACGTGAGATCATCTTTGATATAGTATTCTTAGTTTCTTAAATGCTTTTATCTTTGATATAGTATTCGCAGTATGTTCATCCCATTCCGTACTACCTTCCTAATATGAATTATGATGAAACCTCTCCATTTGAGAATCTTCTTTAATGTAGCAGAAGCATTCCTAAATGTGAGATCAATTTCTCAAATGCTTTTATAGTATTCGTTTAATATTGTATTTTTTTGATGGTATTAAAGAATCAATTAACTTTCATTTATTGAAATTTAGAAACAAGAATTTTTATTGAAACTTTTTATTAAAAAGAAAATAAGAAAAAAATTGGTTACAAACGTTGGCGTTTGTTGACCGTGCTTGCCTACCAAAAACTTTTAAGCTTGATCAACTTTCATGTTTTCCATGTAACTTAGTTAGGAATTTATTTTCTTATCATACAAAATAAGTTAAAGCCCAGGAGCAATAGATGTTAGTTTATACCCTACAACCAATCAATTTGGTTGTAGTTTAGTGACAGTTATTTAAAGGCATTCTTTATCTTGTACATGTTTAGATATATATGATAAAGTATATGGGATAATTATAAATTGCAAATGAGATTATAATTATGAGATTTATAATATTGCATTTATGCATTGTCCTAAAATTTCTCCTTGTCATTGTTCTATTAAGACTGAACATTAATAGAATAAAAAGACTAACATATGTTTTGTTTTTCCTTATAAAGGAAGTAGTCAATCTCGTTGACTAAAGTATGAAGATACTAAAATAAATGTGTGGTTGTTTGTTAGAGAATGAGTTCACTGAACTGAACTGATATAAGAAATCCATTTGAAACATTACTTGTATCTCTATGAAAATCCTCACTGTTATGATTGTATAAGTGATCGTTTGACTTGAAGTCTCTAAAGTTATCTTATACAAGGATTGCTATATTTTGATACTACTTATGACTTATTTTAATCATAGGTCATTCAATTGGTAATTTTAATCATAATTCATTCAGTCAGTAGTCATTAGATGTAGCATGAATTGTATGAAGGAAGTTGAGTGATCAAGATATGATTCATCACCCTAAAGTAATTAAGGAGAATGTTTTGATGTTCTTGATTAATATTGATTCAGGAAATCCTTGGCTAAGGTGGAATGATGTTTTCTAAATAGTTTACAAATATCATTAATTAAATCAATAGCTAATGGAAGAGAACTAATATGATTAGACTCAAAATAGAGTAGCCATTAATTTCATGCTCTATGTCTAATTAGAACATTGTATAATAAAATAATTGAATCATACGAAAAAATTATGAACGAAAAGGTTAGCCAAAATCACATTGACATTCGTAAATATTTTGATAGTCGTGATGTATTATTAAATATCAATCTTGATTTATAATTATAAATTATTTAATTAGAAAATTAACGATAAATTAAAAGGAGTTATAATTTTTTTATTTCTAATTCTAATTATGAATTATAATTATAATTTATAATCATCGCTTAGATATTTGAGAACTTAATAGGTCTCATATAAAGAACAAGTTGAATAGAGCAAAGATATTTTAATCAAATTGAACTTAATTGTAAAGTTAGAGAAAGTTTATGATTAAATATGAGATATTTAATAAATGATGATCAACATAAGATATTGGATCTTATTTAGGCATAATTGGTATTTAATTAGAATTATTTGTAATTTTAATTAAAGTTTAATTGAAA
This sequence comes from Erythroxylum longipes, assembly GCA_027563885.1. NCBI lineage: Eukaryota > Viridiplantae > Streptophyta > Magnoliopsida > Malpighiales > Erythroxylaceae > Erythroxylum > Erythroxylum longipes. The sequence continues at coordinate 22,303,265 of JAOQMS010000180.1, read as the reverse complement.
TTATAATTTAATTATAATTAAATTACTAAAATGTCGAAAACTTATTATAGATAGCTTAAGCTCTAATGGAGCTAGCACTTCTTGCTTAAACCTCTATATAAGAGTTATAGAGTTCTCTCAACCGGTTTGGTGGGTACTATTAGAGGTTGGAAACTTATGCTCTTACGGTGGTTAAAATGGAACAATTTCGGAAACAGTCCAAAGGAGACGACAAGAATATGATCAAGCTTCAAAGTAAGGTACGAATTAAGATTCATGCTTTATTATGATTTATGTGTTAATCATTTTATAAAATTAAAGTGATCTTCGTTTTCGAGAAATAAAAAATACAAAAAAGTTTCATAATTTTTCTGTTGCGATCTAGATCGAATCCCGTACCGATTTCGCAATAATGGCATTAGAGTAGACTTTAATTTTATTATTTGATCAAATTGTTTAATTGTTATTGATTAATTTTGAAATTTGAATTACAATTGTTGCATGATTAAACATTCTTACAATCTAAAAGGTTTAGATTGAATATTTTAAACCTGGCATTTAATTTATAATTGAATTAGCAATATGATTGAAAATTTTCTTTAAGAATTAAAGAAATTTAAGAAATTAGTTTCATAAAACACCCAAAAACATAAAAAATCTAAGCCACCCAAATTTTGAAAAGTTCAAATTCATCAGACTTTAAACCCAAAACATGACAGTGAGGCAGTGTATGGCGCCTTGTGAATTGGAGCTACTAAGCTATGCATTGGCATGAAGAAACGAGCAGCTCTAGGGATAATCTTAAAACAAGGCCAAAAGTACAAAACAGAGAAAAGATGGAGGCAATGACAACAGGGGCAACAAATCTAGTTATTGGAGTCGTTTTCCTTTGTAGGTCTATTCGTAAAGCCTCCACCAACCGTGGCCTTATTTGATTTGCGATTAAGCTAAGTAAAGAATCAGTTCAGGGTATGCAAATTGAGTACTTAGATGTTTTTGTAGGACCAATGCTAAATACCGATTTTGAAGTGGCCAATAGTTTCCCACCAATAGTTGAAGCTTTTCGAAGCAAAGTTCTTGAAGTCGATAGTGTCTTGTTCGCCTCTTGATAAGTGTGAATTGCATCATGTTTTAGGGCTTAATTTGATATGCATTTAAGTGTTAACTTAATCATTTAGTATATGTTTAGGTTAGAATTGTGTTAGTTTGTTAATTAATTGTGTTTAAGTGTTTTTATGAGTTAGACAAGTTTTTAGCTTAATTATTATGTCTTTGAGGTACCTTGATGTGTTTATTAGTGTTTCAGGGTCAACATCGAAGAATGGAAAAGTTTCGGAGACACTCGGGCCGAAGCAACGACCCACAAACGTGTCACAACAGGCCACAATCGTGACAGAAGCACTGTAGTCAGCCTATAATCATGGCCTATATGTCACGATCGTGACAGAAGCCTAGGACACGGCCTACGATCGTGGCTTGATTGCCACGATAAAACCACGATCATGAAATAAGGCTCAGTATGGCCCACGGTCGTGGATTATAGGACCACGGTCGCGGTCTGCGTCGGGCAGACGTGCAGATACTCAGAAAAGTCAATTTTTGAGGGAGTTTTTGAACCTTTCGGAACTCGTAAATGCCCTAGGACTGCCTAGAACACAAAAGGTACATAAAGAATAAGACAAGGAAGATGAAGGAGCTTTTGCATCAGCCATTTAGGAGAGAAACCCTAGAGAGAATTGTTGAGAGATTGAGAAAGAGAAGAAGGAAGAGAGAAGTAGAGAAGAAGCTGACATCAACGTACTTCCCAGATTTGGAGTTTCCCGATGTCTTTGCCTCCCGTCTCCGTTTAGAATTGTATTTCCAGTTATTTCCCATTTTTATTATTGTATAGAATTGGGAATAGCAATTTGATGATAGGATTGTGAATGTTGAGATATTCTATACTCACCTTCGGGTTTTTAATCTTTAATTTAATAAAATATTATTGTTTTATGTTTATTGGATTTATTGTGATTGATTTCTGTGATTACATAATTTAGTAATAGACTGAGAGGGTAAATCGAATGAAAAATAATTAATGGATAACGAGAGTTAGGTGATTTAATAAGAAAGAGAAATTAATCAAATCAGTATCTCATATAGTTTCCTGATAGTTTATTGGACAACTTCAGATCTAATTGGAGTTTTGGATAGATTGTTAATTGAGATATTGCAATTTTTCATAATCTGATAAGGATTTAAAATTTAGGGTTAGTGGTTAAAACTCGAAAGAGAGTAATCAACCCTAGGATCGTCTAGGACCAATAATCCAATAATTCATAATCAATTAGGTTAGCATTAAAGATGGGTAATTCTCCTTTCTCTCAATTGACAGTTCCTTTAGGTTGATTCTTGAGTGTGTGTGCTAATTTGTTAATATTTTCTTAATTGATTCTTGGAATTGAGTTGCATGATTGAATTAAATTCTTGCCTTAGTTTTGTTACATTTTGAATTACTCCGAATTATTTTGACCTTAGATTTTAGGATTAAATTATCCCTCCTAGTTGAATCGACACCTTAGGTACTACGTAAATGACCCGTACGCTTGCAAATTATCGAGGTTATTAATTAGAGCTTATACACATCGAAAAACCACGATCACCTCTTTATAGTGCAACTAATCTGTTTCACATGAAATAACTAAATGTTTTAATTTTGTGTGCTGCAATGGCGGCGTGGAGTGAATCACTGCAAGAACTAAAAGAAGGATATGTAATTGGTGTGAAATAGCTGCTAACTAACCAGCAATACCCTTGGCTACAACGACTGTGGCTTTATCTAGGCGGGATGCTAGTGGTGGTGGCTCCATATTGTAGCAGCAGTGACTTCTGGCGGTGTCTCTTACAACGTCAGGCGATAGCAGGCGGCAATTAGAGAGTGGCCAATGATTGGATGAGTTTTGGCTACTAGGGTTTCACGTTATGTTTTTAGGGTTTCCTAACTAGAAGATGAGGGTTGTTTGGATGTTTGGTTGGCCTTATTCTAGGAATAGAATAGGCAGTGTTTGGTGATGAGATAAGTTATCCTAGGTCTCGTTTAAGACTATTCTAGTATTGGAATAAACATTGTTTGACGACAAGGATAGTGTATCCTAAGGCTAGAATAAACAGTGTTTGGGTACAATGATAAGAATATTTGAATCCTACAATAACGCTTATTTGACTGTTAGATTAAAGTAATTCATTCCTTGGTTTGGAAAGAGTATTTCAAAACCTATTCCAAACAAAAATTTTTTAAAAACTATTTTAAAATCTAAAAATCAATTCCAAAATTAAGGTGATTATTTTTCTTAATATGATTAAGATTAATAATTTATTAGTTCTTAATTAATTTTAGAAAATAGTTTCTAAAATTAGAATTAATTATAATGAAATTAATTAATTAGACTCTTTAAAATTAAGAAAATTGTTTTCTAAACAATTAAGAAAGGTGTTTCTTAATTAAATTTATTTATTTCAATTTGATTGAGACATATTAAATTTATGGTTTAATTTTTAGATAATTATTATTCTATTTATTTAGAAATTGTTTCTTTATTTATGAATAATAAATTTCTTGATTTTTTAGAAAAATATTTTTCTTGATTAAATTTTGAAAAGTATTTTCTTTTAATAATTAAGAAAAATGTGCTTTCTTTAATATTTTAAAAATAGTTTTCTAACTTATTAAAGAAATATTTTCTAATTAATTAATAAATCAATCTCTAAAGAAATAAAATAAAATACTTTCTAACTAAATTTAAAAGCGTTTTTAAAAATTTTGAAAGTAGTTTCCTTTTAATATTAGAAAACAGTTTTCTAATTAAGCAAAAGTAAGTTCTAATGATATTAGAACTAGTTTTCTAATTGGATTTGATTGTCTTACTTATATAACTTTGAAAAAGACTTTTCCAAATTATAATAAGGAAGAAGTATAATTTACTGAAATTTTTTCAATTAAATTTTGTTAAAGGAGTCAAGGTAATTAGAAATAGTTTCGATTGGATTTAAAAATTATTTTCAAAACCAAATAAATATCTATTTAGAATAGGAATTTAATCCATTTAAATCAATGACTTTAATCTATTTAATTTTTTTCAAGGAGTTGGAAACACTATTTTAAATTATGAAGATCAATAACTTGAATTAAACAAAGCTTGATTTTATGCATATAACTCCCCACAATCGTGGGTTATGATAACATAACATTTCTCTCATTGTT
>JAOQMS010000180.1:22252534-22291216 GCA_027563885.1 Erythroxylum longipes | reverse complement strand
AGTGGACTTCTAATACAGTGATGTTTTACGTGTTCGCAGAAAGCAGAAGCCGAGGAGGTGGAACCAATGAGCATAGACAGCAAGGCGTAAACCTGAACCAGCTCCCAATAATATAATGCTTTTCTTTTCGTTAGGGAGTCACGATTTGGATGTTTATCTGGCAAATGTGTTCTTGTTATGCATTTCAGTGGGAACGAATTGTTACTATTAAAAATGTGCTAACCAGAAAAAGGATCGCTCTGGATTTGCGTTTGGAAGTCTTTTTAAGTGCAATTACGCCAATTAATTACAATGAACACTCATGCAAATGTAAACCTAAATCAGTTTTCATCAGGAATTCTGATTAATCATAAAGATTATGAACATTGGATTGATTTATTTCTAACTGGTGCAAGTTTGAAGCTTGAAATTTTCAAACGAAGTTACAATCAAAATACTTGATGAAAATGTGGTTTTGTACTTCTAAAAACAATTGTTAATTTAATTGTGAGGCTATGGAATTTGCTTATCGCACATGGAAGAAGTTCCTGACTGTCTGCACTAAATTATTTGAAGTCCATTTAAGAAAGTTTTACTCACCCCGTTACCCGTACCAAATGTATAAGGCGATCTAGGTGAACTCGTATTAGGCCTAGTCGAGGGATACACAGGATAAGACGATAGAACTTATACGACTGTGGGAGTGGAGTTGTCCTAGTCATCAGACAAGATGGTTACGAATCCTTCACCCTATTGAGATGTTTGATGTCATAAATTGCGTTTTGATGGAATAGGTTTGCCGGTATCTCTAGAGACTCCGCGTGCCACTGGTGGCAAGAAGAAGAGATTATCGAGCGTTATCCTATAGTTTAGTAGTTTCCATTTCTGTATTCATAATTTTTCGCTTTCATTTCAATGAAGTCTAAGCGTTTCGTGAATAGTCTTGCATAAGTTGCTGTCCTGATGTATTTTGGTTGATTTTTCCATTGTTTCTTGTGGTTTAAAGGCTTTGCTTTCTAGGATCTCCAGCGGTTTAAACTCATGACTGTTTTAGTTACGAAATGGTTCATAATGTAACGTGGTAAAACGTTGTTTGGAAGATGAAATGGTTTAGAATGTAAAGTAGTAAAACGTTGTTTGGAAGATAGATAGAATAGAATGTATTGTATAGTAAATGACTATTATACCTCTAATATTAAAACGATTGTTACAAGAGGTTTAATGCTATAATTAAAACAAAAATTATGCCTAATTAAAAAGTCACGCATAACCGTGACAAATATTTTTTATATATTTTCTATTTTAAAATAATAAAAATTTTAATAAAATTCTATTATTTTATTATTAATTATATACAATTTATTATTAATTATATAAAATTATTATTAATTATTTAATAAATTTTATTCTATCATATGTAATTTATATTTAAAAATTATTTATTTATATTTATTTTATTATTAATTATATACAATAGTCGATAAAAGATATAAAAACAAATAAGCAAATGTTATCGATTCTTGCTTGCAAAGACTCTCTGCATTCTTTCCCAAAAGATATCTTCTTTGGACCTAACCTCACAATAATTTTCGGTTTCTCCACAAACCCCTTTTCTTGTTCGTGTCAAGCATTTGCAGTAATATCATGTGCAAAATCAGTATGTAATAAACCAAAATGAAAACCCACAATAGTCACTCACTCATCCCTGACCCTTCGTAGATAGAGCGAGGAGACAGTGGCAAGGAGATGAGAGAAAATTAATGGTTTAGAGACGGAGGACTCAGGCATCTTCTTTCACGAAGAGGTTTAAGAACTAAGAGAAAGAAATAATTATTATTAAGAAAAATTATTAAAGGTATATTGGGTAATATATATTTATTAGTTTCAATTCCATCGTAAACTCTCCAAATCGGAAGTTTCTTATTTTCACTGTTTAGGATTGAATGGAACGTAACATGAAACTCTTCACTTCCATCTCATTATGTTCTATTCTATTATGAAACTCTCAACCAAACAATAAAAGTATGTTACGTTTTATCCCATTCCATTACTAACCCTCCAACTAAACAAAGCCTAAAGCCTGACGACCGGAGTGAAAACTTTTCCAATGCCTCCCCATTATATGTTCTCAGACCCAAATATCGAAAATAATTTGAATTGTAGCTTTACCGCACAAAATTTATTGTAACATATCAATAGATTCTCTAAGAATTTTAAATTACTTGCATTTTTAATTCTTTGCATTCTATATTAAACATGAATTTTCACAAAAAAGCCACTCCCATTACTTTTTGTTTATTTTATTATTGAGTTTAAATTTTTTTTAGTGTTTTAGAGCTTTGTAAAAATGACGTTGCTTATTTATTCGAAAAAGGGAACCAAAACTTAAGAAAACTTGCAGTATGAATATATAAGGAAGAAAGAGCCACATGTTGGGATGTTTTGATCCCATGCACAAGAAATTAATAGGAAATTTTATCGTTTGATTTTCTAAAAGTTAAATCACTTAAATTCTATAACAAGATTAATGCACAGAATATAATAAAATATAAATCTTAATTCGTACCTTATTATAAAACTTGATTATTTTTTGTAATTTCCCTTAGACTGTTTCTAAAATTAGCACATCTTAATTACCTTAGTAGCACATGTGTCCAGCCTCTAACAATATCTATAGAACGTATTAAGAAAACTCTATAAGTAGTGTAGAGAGAGTTAGGTAAAAGGTGCTAGCTCTTGTAAAGTTCAAACATATTTGTAATAGGATTTGAATATTTTAGTAATTTAATTGAAATAAAATTTTAATTTTAATTTAATATGAATGCAATTAATTCTAACACCAATTAGGCTCAAATAAGATCCAATATCTTATATTAATCCTCAAGTATTAAATATCTCATATTTAATCCTAAAGTTTTTCAAATTTTAGAATCAAGTCCAACTTGATTCAAATATCTTTTTCTCTTCAACTTATTTTTTATGTGGGACCATTAGGTTCTCAAATATTTTGGCAATAAATATAAATTATAACTATAAATTGCATTTAATATTAGATAAATTAAAATTCTTTAATTCATCTGTAGCTCTCTAATTAAATAATTTATATCCATAAATCAAGATTGAAGTCTAGCAACGCATCATAACTACTAAAATACTTAAGAATGTTAAGGTGATTTTGACTAACCTTTTCATGTATGACTTTTTCGTATAATTTATTCTTTTCAATATACAATATTTCAATTAGACATAGAGTATAAAATCAATGGCTACTCTATTTAGTCCTAGTTATGTTAGTTCTCTACTATTAATAATTTTATTTATTAATGACATTTGAAATTTATTCTCAATGTATTAGTTCACTGTGACCAATAATTTCTAAAATTTACACTAATTAAGAACAATAGGGTAATGAATCTTATATTGATTACTCAATTATCTCAATATAGTTCATAATATATCCATTGACTACCTATTAGAATACCCATAACTAGAATAAATCATAAGTAGTGTCATAACATAACAATCCCTATATGAGATACTTTAAAGATCTCAATTCAAAGAATCACTTATACAATTATCACAATGAGAATTTTCATAAACATATAAGTAATGTTCCAAATGTAATTCTCATATGGGATAATTTCAGTGAACTTAATTTCTAAGAAGCACCCATATGTTTGTTTAAGTATTTCTATACTTTAGCCCATGAAATCAATTGCTTCCTTTATAAAGAAGAAACATAATGTGTGTTAGTCTTTTTTACATTCTATTAATATCCAATCTTAATTAAACAATTTACGGATATACATAAATAAAATTTGAATCTCATAATTATGATTTCATCACAATTTCATTTGCAATGTACATTTATAACATATAATTTTATGATATACATTTGAATATATATCAGAAAAATACCTTTAAAGAATTATGTCACTTAACTACAACCAACCGATTATATATCAGAAAAATACCTTTAAAGAATTATGTCACTTAACTACAGCCAATCGATTGACTATAACATAAAAGCCAACACCATAATACTTAACTATAAGATGAATTAAAGAGATGATAAATTAAATGGGTGGTTTAATTAGTAAAGCAAAGCCTATATGCCTCCATCAATTCAAAGGTTATAAGCTTGAGTTGCCAAAATATACTATAATTTACTTAATAACTTAAAATGACAATTGAGTGAGAGTAGAGATATATTAGAGTTTCAATAATCAAAGAGTAGAGATATATTAAAGTTTCAATAATCAATTGAATTGAATTTGTCAATTAGTTCAAAATGCAAAACATATAGTCGACCAACTATTTTTATGCACCTATAATTTATTCATTACAAATATGAAAAATATTAATTACAACTTTCACTATAATTAAAATAAAAGACAATTTATTTAGTAATTTAAAAGAATAGAAAGTATATTAGAATTTGGAAATGTTAAGTAAGTTAAACATAATACTTATTTTAAAATTCAAAATATTTTATTTACAAATTAGTGTATATTCAGCCTAATATATGTATACCTAGAATTCAACTAATTTACATTTAAATTCAATGCTATTGCTATTAACTAAAAAGAAGTAGAAAATTAGACCATTATGGTCAAATAAAAGTCTTAAACATGGATTTGTGAAAGACCTCAAACTAACTTAAAGCAAATTATTTCAGGATGATACTTTAGTGGTTGTCTTATTAACATTTGTAATTTTCTATAATATAGCACATTTTATTTTTGATATTAGAATATACCGTACTCAGTCTCAATTTCAAATTTCATCATACAACCAACATGATTATTTTTATAAAGACTTTGCAATGAACTTCAAGTTCGCATACTTTTTGAAAAATATTTATTGATTCCATTATTATTAAAGTATTTCCTGCGAAGGTCAATGCAAATAAATATGGTTCACTTTGCCAAAAAAAATGGATAGTAGCAAGAAGAGAAAGATACACAAATCTTTAATTCAAAATTGTCAAAGTTTTTATATTCTTACAATTATATAAATTGTACAAAGCTTTAACTTTTTTAATAAATGAAGCATTTACTCAAATGAGTTATTTATAGACGTTTGAAGATTTATTAAGCAAGCATACATGAACGTGAGCACTAAGGCCACTATGCCACTATACCATTAACTTAGGAGGTGGTTGACATCCTTAGCCACTTTAGGCACTACTTTAGTGGATGGTTTCTATAACTTATCATTTATCCACTAATAAGTAAAGGAAGTATGTGATAAATGAAGGTAAACTACATCATCCATGTTCTTTTCCATATCTTTCCACTTTCTTCATAATTCATCTCGCTAAATTTTCCACATCACCAATGATCTTTATCCAAAGGTGAAAGTTATCCAATTTTTACGCCAATCCACACATGGTCCACTAATGCATGTCCATGGTCTAGTCAATTAGTCCACGGTCCATCATTTAAGCACTAATTCCTTTTCATTTCAATAAAGAATGTACAAGGTAAGTCTAACTCACCCAAGCTAAGCTAATCAATTCCTTACGGTTAATTGAAGCCAATCTAAGCTAAAAGTATACTTGATCCCACCTGGTTGGTTAAGTCACCCTAGTTCGTTTTACATGCCTTTCACACTCCTAATCTTTGCTAGAAGTTGGCTAACTTTCACAAATGGCTAGCGAAATGGTCCTACAATTTTGAGGGGCTAACAAACTAACCTCACAAATGAATTTAATGCCCTTTTTAGAACAAATTAAAAGTAGGCGCTTACTTGGTCTTTGAATTACCACAAGGTCATGTCTTTCTTCCAAATAACTTCTGAAGTTAGATTATTCTTCCACTAAATCTAGAATTTTTTCCTTCAATTCTTCTTATGTTGCCTTATTGTTCAATGATCCAGAATCTTCTCAATTTGATTGTTAAACTATTTCCTTACAACTAATGAGTTCTTTTCACTTTACTTCTATTTTGATCAGTTGTATTTTATAATATGGTTTAAGGAAACTAACATGAAAAATTAGATGTACCTTTAATCATTTGGGTAACTTGAATTGATATGCCTCATTTTTAACTTCTTAAAGATCTCAAATGACTCATCATACTTTGACATGCAACACCAATGCAGCTGTTTACTTCTAATTCTCTTTCAAATATGATAAGTAAGTTTAAGAAGCATCTTATCCCTAATTTTAAATCCAAACGGCCTTCTTTATTAGTTTGCATTCTTCTTCATTCTTTTGGAAGCTTTGTAAAGACTATCCCTCACTTCATCTAATTAATTTTTCCTCGTAAATAAATAAGTAGTTAAACATTTTCCTCCTAACTTTTACTATGCTATCTTAAGAGAAGTAAACGAATGTTGGCCTGAAACAAACTCAAAATGAATCTTCTTCATAGCTAAGGATCTATGCAAGTTACAATATAAATGTGTAGTATATGGGCTTGGTAGCCTAACCCAGCTTGGAGCTCAATCAGGCTTGAGGCACACACTTTGAGTCTAATAGGGGTTACCATAACTTAAAATTTTTCATTTTAAAATTAAAAATAGAAAAATATCATTTTACTTAAAATGACATTATTTTCCTAAAACTTTCAAGCTTTAGGCTTGGCTAGTCTTAAAAGGTAAAAAATTAAAATTATCTAGCTTAACTCGAAACCCAATTAAACTAAGCCAGGTAATATCAAATAAACTTAATTATTCTCATTGACTTGTACTTACATAATACCATAAGTATTCTTTCAATACGTCATTGATACTGTCTGTTTAGCCATCCGTTTATGAGTGCTTTGTAATAGAAAACTTCAATTCACACTATAATATTAAAGAAAGACATCTAAAATTGGCTAATAAATTAGGCATCTTAGTTCCTTATAGTATCTATCAAAACATTGAAGTGATTCACTATATTTTTGTAAAGAATTTCTTAGGCAAAATCTGACGAACGCGAAGTTGGAGTTGGTGTAAAGACTACACATTTAAAGAATCTGTCAACCACCACCATGATTGAATCCATATCATCCACCTTAGGGAATCCACCAATAAATTCCATCAAAATTGACATCCATAGTCTTTTCGAAATGGGCAAAGGCTACACAAATCATACCTCCTTCTTTCTTTTAGGCTTATCCAATTGACAAGCAAGGAAAGTTTTAACATATAACTTAATGTCTTTCTCTATCTTTGACTAATAATAGGAATGAGAAAGGAGCATGGGCATTTATTATACTTCGAGGTGAACAACCCACTATAAGTCATGTGTTTGCTTCATTAATTAAATTTGCAATAAACCAAAACTTAACATTTATAATTAGCTTCTCTTTTTAATCATTAGTCCGTCATCATCAAGTCAAAATCATCACATAGCACCATCCTTCATTTGCTTCACAATTCAACAATAGGTTTTATCAAGAGGATTACTAGTTTGATCCAAGTCTAATTCCACCTAAATGATAGCATAAAGAGCTACAAAGACTTCCTTTTAACTTGATACATCTGTCACATTATTGTGTATCCCCACTTTGTACTCCCACACAAAGTCCTATTTGGTAAGAAATTCTTGCAATCGAGTTTGTTTTGTAGAAAAATTCTTTTGAGTCTTAGAAAAAGTAATAGTATCATTGTCCATATAAATAACAAACATGTAACTAAACAAATAAACTCGCCCAACATCAAAGCAATAAACCAATACTAACATCTTATTATTTTGGATCAAGTACGTTGCTTGACATTAATGAGTTATCACTTTTAAATGTAATATGATGTCTTTATTTTATTAAGACTAACAACACCTTTGTTCAAAGCATCTGTGTGTACCTCAAAAGGAAGATCAAAATTGATAAGCTTTAGCAAAGGTTCAGTTGAAATGACAATTGTTAACTTCTTAAAGGCTTCTTAGCAAGCATTTAACCATCAACATTCTTACTTCTTTCTCAACAAATTAGTCAAGGGAGCTACTTTATTTGAGTATCCAATAATAAACCAATGGTAGTAGTTCACCAATATAAAAAAGCTTTGAAATTCCTGCATTGCTTTTAAAACTTTCTAATTAATAATGGCTTTAATCTTTTTAGGATCCATCCTCATCTGGCCTTTGCTTAATAAGTGTCCTAAAATTTGATTTCACATTAGGAAACTTGCACTTATTCATCTTTTAAAAAATTTTATGTTATCATAACCACTCAAAGACTTTCTAAAAGTGTTGTACATGCTCTACCAAGTTAGTGCAATAGAACATGATATCATCTAAATAAACCACCATAAAGTCATCCAAAAAGTTATACAACATATTCATTAAGTTGTAAAACATAGCAAGGGCATTTTTCAAATTGAGTGGCATCAATCAAAAATCCATATGATCTATATCGAGTTATATAAGTCATTTTTTTGCTCATCTCATTGGCAATCTCCACTCACCAATAACTACTCTGCAAGTCTAACTATATGAATACTACAAATCTTTATAATCTATCCATGAAGTCTTAAACAAGAGAAACATGATGCTTATTTTTAATAGTTACCTTATTCAAAGCCTGATAGTCTACACATATGCACAAGGCTTCATCTTATTTCTTTTGGAACAACACATAAGCACCATATAAGGCTTTAGATGATTGGATTTAATTCATTTCCCACAATTCACCAAGTTACCTTCACATTTCCATTAACTCTAGTAGTGACATTTTATGAGGGGCATAGGTAAGAGGAATTGCACCTAACATTAACTCGATCTTGTTATTGACTTCTTGATAAGGAGGGCTTTAGGCATCATATCTTTTCATTCCCTCAATATCTTTTCAACAACATGTCCATCGTATGATTTTTGACAATCTCCCACATGATTGTGAGGTAAGTCTCTATGTCTTTCTTAAGGCCTTTCTCAGTTCTCATAGCAGAAACATTTGTCATTATTCATGTTTTATCCATCACTCCGCTATTAGATCTACAATAGTTTATATAATATGAATTTTACTAATTTGTTAGCATCATACCTCAAAGATGTGGGTATTATATTGCTTTTGCTACTTTAAGAAAGTTAATGCTCAATGCTAAATGCAAATTATTACATATTTTTATCCCTATTTTGTATTGTTTGAACTTATTTACATAGCACATTTAGGCAAAGTTTGCTATATTTTACTATTAATATCCTAAGTTGTTTAGTTCCTCATTTTTTTAAAAAGGTGCGTAAATTGTACTAAATATTTTCTTATAGGTTTAGTGGACTTAAGGAAAGGAATTTAGAAGAAAATCTGGCCTAAAATGAAGTCCAACTCAAAAGTAGGCCCAGAATTAAACAACCAACTTAATAGAAGATTCAGCCACCAAAAACAAGCACTGGCCCAATAAAAATCCAACCCATCACCAAAAACCAACACAACCCAAGACCTAGCCCAATACAAGCCCAAACTCAAAATAAAAAGTAGAAAAGAAAAAAGTAGAAAAGAAAAGAGTAGCATCAAGGAGGAGGAGTCGTGCCCACCAGCAATCTTTAGCATTAGAATCCATTCAAAATGAAAGAGACAAGTCTAGGCTTATCATAGGTCCAACAACGTGAGGGTATTGGAGAAAATTTTTAAGTTATAAAAATAATGGAGCAACATGAATAAGGCAGCAAATAGTCACATAAAGGTGAGAGTTCCTGAGAGGCTCTGTCATTCGTCCATAGAGATTGAAGCTAGGAGCAAGTATAAGGAGTGTCAGGAGTGAAGGAGAGCAAAACCTCACCTGATTAGAGTTGGTTCGTGACTATTGGAGGAAAATTCCAGATTTTATGCAAGCTGGTCCAAGGTCTATGCACTCTACAAATTGAATCAATTTCCCTTAAACTATAAATCTCTTTAATGCTAGATTCCTATGCTTAATTTATTATAAATTGTTTAATTCCAACCTGGGGATGTAATTTTGATTATTTTAGACAATTTTCTGAATTAATTAAAGTCATTACTAAGTAAATTTAGCATTTATGCAATATATGGATTCTTTGGTTTTTGATTTGGGTTCTTTATACGAGTGGAGACATCCTTGTAAATGTGAATGTGATTTTTGAATCCTTAGTCCATTTAGAATTGTATAGGTTGTAATTTATTTACCCTTCAAATGAATTATCAATGGTTGATGGTATCTCTTAATGCATAACGTGTTTTTTTAATAGTTGGGATTGAGCTAGTTGTATCTTAGAAAGTGAAGGGGGATAGGTAGGAATTTTCTACATTTAACTTGTTAAATGTCACAGATTGTCAAAATATATCAAAATTGCATGGCTAAATCGAAATTAAAACACTGCTTATTCACTTTTAAATCTTAGATTGGATTTATATATTGGTTCTTTCATATCTAGATTTGATTTGGTTTATCCTAAACATTTTTCCTCCCCTATATGTGCATTTGTTTTGCCTATTCTATAGGTTAAAATGATTATAACTGTTTTAGTTTTAGATTCATGATAAAGCATACTATTATATGTAAAGATAAGTTTGAATAGAGCTACAATAAAAAAGGATTGAATTCTTTGTATTTATATGCATGTGAACAACACAAATTTGTCAGAATAATTATATTTTGTAGCTTAATTACAAGTGTTATAACTATTGAAATCAATCTAAGACTATTGACTTCATGTTGTGATTTAGATTTGGCACATAATAGTCAGTGGTTGTCTATTTCTTTGATTTTAGCTGAATAAGTTTAAGCTTGTAAATTAAGGGTGTTGTCAACAACATGGTTTTTTTAAATGAGGATTCAGAAAAAACATAATGCTTAATTTGTAATGAAATGAAGAATTATCAAGTTTGATGTTGATTTCATGCATTGCTTGGAGATTTTGTTCAACCTGACTAGTTCTATATTTCCATCTAGATACTGCATTTTGCTTTTTCAATCTCTTTTCAACTTGAATAATAGCATAACTTAACGAATTTTACACAAATAAAACATGCATTAGATATTACATTTAAGAATGAGAACAAAATGTGATGAATATCCATTACGTAGTTCTGAATTTTTCCTTTAAAGGTTCACTAGTTTATAGAAAGGATGTTTTACTATTAGAATTATGTTAGGCTATGCACCCTAAGTCTATTAGATGTTTAAATGCCAAAATTAGGATGACTATAAAGAAGTATTATAAGGTAAATACAGGGATTGTCCAAACTGAATATGTGAAGAACTATTTCAAAGTTTGTCTAGAAATTGAAGTATTCATATGATTTTTTTTGTAAAATATTTAATTATGCAGGAATAAGCTTAAGAAGCAAACTAGATGATGAATTACCCATTAAACTCAATTTTTATAGATGTTGTAAGCTAAATTTGAAATTGAAAATCCCATGATAAGTTTTGGATATTCTTAATGTTGATTCGTACTTAAACCAAAACCTAATCCTTTAGTATTGATTGATAATTTAGCACATGGTTAAACAAACTTAATCATTATTATATGCTTAAATGAATAATAGAAATAGTTAGTGAGAAAGTTGAGTCGAATTGTGTATGATTTGTCACCAACCTTATGACTATTCTTTTATTCTCTTGAATTCAAATATATTTTGACATTTTATTAGCATTAACTTATGTCCACCATTTACAGTTAAGTTTGGTAGGAGATGTAAGCTAGAAGTGAACTTTTAAAGCTTGATTGAAAGTAGCTGAAAAAAGTTTTCTTTTAGAAAATTCAGATTTGTAAAAGTGATTTAATATGCTTTTCTTGAATTATTTAAAATTGCAAAACCCTTTAATTTATGCTTGGAGGAATGCAGGAAGATGATAGGAAGAAAATGGGTCATTGATGAAGTATGAGAATATGCTTTTTTCAAGCTAAAGATTTTGGACTTGTATAATTTGATTTCACCATTAAAATTCCAGCATAATATGTATTTTGGATGATCATGATTTTTACGTTAAAATATTAATTGTGTGGTTCCTAAGAATGTGTTGCAAACTTATTTTATTAAGTTTTCATGTTGCATATTAATTATTTTGTCTAAGAGAACATGATGTATTAATTCATTGATCATTTTTCTTCCTTTAGGATAGAATTTCTTTCATATAAAGCGGAATTGTTAGGATATCTACACCTTAAGCTCAAAATGTTGGTTAATAAATTTTAATTTAAAATTAATGAGATAAGATCATTTTGTATGCATCTCTTGTATTTATTCTTGCTTGTTTAAAATCTGATCTTAAATTATTGGAATATTAATATTCGTTTTAATTAAAAAATATTATAATAAACTTATCGATAAATAAACTTATTTGATAAATCAAACTTTTCTAATAAGATCAACCTTTATTTTTTATATACTTATTTGGATAATAACTTTAATGATTAAATAATGTTTTTTTAATTTGTATACGACGAACGACACGTATCACTCGTTATCAAATCAAAATCATTAAGAGGTATCACCATCATGTTATATTTCCTATGCTAACTTCTCAAACTCAATGGAACATTGCATGCAACTCTTAACACTTCTTATGCTTTCATCGAAGGCGTTTTATCTTTTGAGAGGTTTTACTTAATTTTAACCTGAACTTGCACATCATTCATTTTGTAACAAATTAATGAGTGATACTTATAACTAACATAGTCATAAGTTCCTTTTTGTTAACCTATATCTTCATGTACATCAATTATTCAAAAGGACTTACTCTAGTACTTTTCGCATTATGCAAGAAAATGTTATTAAATTTAACCTTTGAATGGTCACTTTCATCTTTAGCATTTACTATCAAAGCATTCAACTTTTCTTAATTAGATAATCATATGTATAATAAGGGCCACTATATAAGAAACAACCATGATTGTTCTTTGAAGTCTTCTCATCTTGTTCAAGTTACTTGTTTAATTTGGACTTCCCGAATTATGCTCCCGCTTGTCATTATGGTCTTTCTTCTTCTTTATCTCACATTTCTCTTTGTCCCTATTTTATTTGGACCTCAAACACTATGTTTGACATTTTACCTTTTTAATTTATTTATGCTCATGGTTGTAACCTAAACATAAAGTTGAAAACCTTATCCTCATCTAACATATTCTTAATATCAGGTAGTCAAGAACCAAATTGCTTAACATACTTCCTTACTAAGTCATTTTGCTTCAACTACTTCAAGGCATCTCGAACAAGCTAAGAAGTGTTGTTTAGAATGAATTGATCCTTTAAGTCTTTCTTCATCTTTTCCTATGTTTCTATAGGAGGATGGTTAACACTAATGTTAATAAAGACCTATATATTTTATAGTAATTTTTCATCTACATTGAGATCCATTGTAGAAAATTTTAACTTTTTTGTATTCAACACCTTAGTAACTGTAAAGTACTTCTCCATATCTCACAAGAAGTTCTAGCATTCCTTAGAATTTTAAATGCTCTCAAAACTTAAGGTTCGTGCATCCTAAACATGATGCTTTCAACACATCCCATATCTCGACTAATAACGACATGCATAAAGAATGTTATCTCAAAACTAGCTTCCTCTCATGTCTTCTTCAAGCCTACAACTTGATCTTGCAATGCTTGGATTTGCCACTCAAGACTTCACATTGAGATGGATAAGAAGGGAGTTGTTCTTTATCTATAAGTAAAGTACTGATGAGCACTTTAACACATTTAAATTGTTACCTTTTGCCATTAGATCACCGGCACAACACAGATACTAGTTATTACAAAGAATTTGTAATGAAATTTAAGTTTACAAGAAAATGCTCTAAAATCTACATATAGTAGCTTAACTTTTACAATTCAACTCAATCTTACTAATTCCCTTATGTTTAAAATGCTTCCTATAAAGGAAAAAAAAATTGGTTCAGTTAGCTAAAAAAATAGAAAACAATAAGAAGAGAAAGATACTTATAGCTCTACAACAAAAATTTCAACCTTTATATATTCTCACAATAGATACAAATGTCACAAATGGTTGTTGGTCGAAACGAATTCAAACAACTACGAATTTGGGCTTCCTGAAAATCTTGAGATTTCCTCTAATTATTCTCTAAAGATGAAGTTTAGATTCAGTCTCTCCATTTTCTGTGCATAGCTTTTGTGCGTCAAATCTTTGCTTTATGCCATATTTTCGTTTGAATTATTCTCCTTTAAGTCTGTGAAAGCAATTATAATCTGTGAAAGAACTTGAAGTGAATTAATTACCAAATATATGATAAAAATATAAAATATCAAATAAATACATCAAACATAGTTGTAAAAATATAGTTAAATATCCATCCATCACTCACTCAAGCCAAGTTGATTAATTACAATAGTCCATTAAAGCTAACCAAAGTTTGAACCATGCTTGATTTAACCTACTTAAGATACCTTAGTTCTTTTGCCATATTTTTCTCATGCCTAATCTTTGTTAGACTTTGGCTAAGGCTCACTAATAGATAGCAAAATGGTTATACAATTTTAAAAGACTAACAATGATCCTTATACATACTTTTCTTTATTTTGTATTTTTCAAATGATTCTTCAAATTGAGCTTAATAAAAAATTAAATTTAATTATTTAAGACATTAACTTATAGCTACTTTCTTTTTTTTCACAAACTTATCTAAACTTTCAACATCCTTATGATATGATATTTAATAAAATATTTATATGTATAAATTTAGTCAAAGATTATAGTGAGTATAGTCATTCATAGTCATTATGATGTTATTTGACATTATACTCAAATTTAAATGTATTAGGTTACAAGTCGTTAAATTATAAAAAGCTCGTAGAAGAGTTTCGCAGAAAGAATTGAAATGCAATTAACCTCAAAACGAAATGTGGAGCCGCTAGTTTAAGTGTTAGTTACGTAACAAAAAGAAAAGAAAATAAAAGTGAAAACAGCAACTGGGCCTCGGCGTATCATGTGACGTGAACAAATGATGTGCTGGATTTGGGCCTCGTTACTGACACTCACACCAGTGGTGCACTATATAAACCCGTTTCTTCACCGTTAAACCCTACGCCCAGTGGCAGAGCTCGACACTCAAGGCACCGCAAAGACGATGAAAGGAAATTCGGTGATCCGGCCATTTCTTCTTCGCCGGTCACAGCATCAGCTTCGATGTGTTTCTTCTTCTTCCCGTAACTACGAGTTTGCATCCTCGGATCACAACAAAATTTCTTCGCCAAATGCGATAGTTTTTCCTGCTAATTGCTCAGCTTCCACCCAAACTCTTCACTTTTCCGGTCCGTCTCTGCAATTCAAAAGAGCTCTCAGCTCGACTTCAGGTGGTTTTCCTGGTTTTGTTTTTTATTTTCTTTGATTCTACTAGTTGGAATTGGTTTTTCTTTTCTTTTTTTGTCGTTGTTGTGAGTAAATGGCATTCATTTCCAATTGGTGTTTCTTGCCGTTGATATTAGTAAATGGTATGCATTTCCAGGTCCAGCCAATATCGTTCTCATCAATTCAGATTCAGAGTTTGAGAAAGTTATCAAAGATGTTCAAGGTGAGTTATTTTTTAATATACGCATGTCTGCACGTAGTGGATGTGCTTTATTTGTATAGAGCCTTGTTAGAAAATTTACTTCTTACTCTATTTTGTGAAATGGATTGAAACAGGCAAATCTTTGGATAGGATTTTTTATTTCACGGCTGTGTGGTGTGGACCGTGTAAGTCCCTAATGTTATTATTGCAGAGGCCTTGCTGTAGGTTTTTGATGTGCGATTCTGCTGTAAACATTTCAAATTAAATTGAAGTCTCTCTACTAACCTTTGACTCGGATATTCAAAAATTTCAGGTAGGGTTATATCCCCCGTCATTACGGAACTAAGTGAGAAATTTCCCCATGTCGTGGTACATAAGATTGATATTGACCAGGTCTGAGTGTTATTTATGGCACAACCATGTGTTCTTGGATGAAACTTTCTTGTCAAAGAATCTTAAATATTGAATTATCATCATTTAAGTAGTTAAAGTAATTTGAAGTCGTGTTTCTAATCTATCTGGCACTAAGCAGGAAGACATTGGAAACACATTGAGAAACTTGCAGATTTCTTCTGTGGTAAGTTTCATTCTTCTCCTCCACTATGTTGTGACACTTGTGATTAAGTAGCTTTTGGAATCAACCAACTAGCACAACCACTTTTTTGATATACTTGCTACCATATATAGGCATGATCAGTTAGTTTAACTTTTAATGAGAAGTTGTATGGTGAATTGCCAGTTGCAGATTTGATGCCTGAAAATGTTTTGCTGATAAAGTTTTGAATGCATCGTTATATACTCTTCCCTTAACCTTGGAACTGCAATGCTTTATCAGATATGACAGTATCATAGTTGCAGAATTTGATGTGGATGATGCATTTGTGGGACAGAGATATACAGAAGAAAAACAAGACTGACTGATATGACAATCCATTTATTTATTTTAGAATAAACACGGTGTTCCTAGTTAGGGATAGGATATGAATCTGATTTTTTGTTTTGTTCTGTTAGTACAATTTAGTTTCTAGTTGCTAGAATTATGGGACTCCTAAAGGATAAGGATAAGTTCTGTAAATTAGGTCTTCTTTTTCTAATTAGCAAGCATCTCTTGTACTATGATAAGATCGATCCTTTCCTATCAAAAGGAGCTCAATATTGAATAAAGAAATCAAGCAGAAATTTCTAGGCGTTAGTTGCTAGTAATGTGGGTTTTGGGTCTTGATTGTAGTTTTGAGAGAATAAGTAGGAGCCTGTTCGGAAATGCGGGCATGACTGCGTACATCTTACCCTCCCAATACCCTACTTAGGCGGGAATTTGGGTATGTTTTGTTTGGTTTGGTTTGGTTTAGTGGTTTTCCCCCCCAAACTGTTTTAACTTGTAATGCATCCACAAAACCACAACTCGTGCGCCCTTTTTCATGTTCACTCCAATTCTGATGAAAGGTGTTGAGAAGACATACTGACTTGTGCCTTTTTCTGTAGCCAACACTTCATTTCTATCAAAATGGGAAGAAAGCAGCAGAGATTGTTGGTGCTGATGTTGCACGATTGAAGAATGTTATGGAAACACTGTATAGGTATGGATAACTAGGCTTCTTTACTTGATATGAAATTTTTTCAAAAGAAACAAACTTATTGATTTACTTTTGGTTCTAAGCTGGTAATGCATTATTTATATTTTTACTAATTATTGGTTCATAAAATTCGTTGAAGAAGAGGATATTTTCATGACCAAGAATTTGTATATCTGGTCTTGGTTATCATAAATCTTTTAGTCTTATTCCACAAGTCATTTGAGTGCCGACTGCTTGAAGCAAGTGTGGTTTAGTTGTAACCTTTAGACTTCTCATCAATAGTTCAAAAATTTGGAAATAGTGACATTTATGTAATCAGAAGCATAATTGGTGGAAATCAAGTTTAAAGTTGGGCTGTGGGTGAGGGTGGTAGATTGATGACAAAAATGATTTCCTTTGGGTAATTAACTGTCCTTGCATTCATCTATATCCGTATTCAATAAATTTGACTTTTCCTTTATTTTGTTTTTTTTTTTAGCAGGAAGGATTAACTGAAGATGTTCTGCTAAAGAATTTGTGCATTAGATGCGTTGTAATTAGTGGTTATTTTTGTTTTTCTGCTGCGTTAAAATCTTGTGAAGCTATAAATAGATACAATAAATGAATTGAAGATTGGTTGAAGTATTGCTTTTCTAGACTTGACTTTTTTTCTCGTGGATCCTACAAACTACAAAGAATGTCTACCTTTAATCCCTCAAGCCATGCGGGATAGGTTCTACTGTTGTGCCTATCTTAAACTCATCACCTCCATTTCTGGCTCTTGATGTTGTGTCGCTGTATCTTTTTTCACGTCTCATCTTCTCAAGTTATAATAATCTTCTTCACTTCCCTGTTTCTCTGCCGCGTAATTATAGAATTTGCAATTCACAATGTGAGACATTTTATAAGAGTAGATGATTGATGAAGAAAAGGCAAGGAGTCTTTTGCAAGGTAGTTTGATGCCAAGTCCTTATCTTCATTTTAATTCACCGGCCTGTAAAACACAGAGTGTTTTATTTGTACAACACGTTTATGTCGTGCCAGTAGGATTAAAACCCTAATTCGACTCGATCGTAATTTTATGCTGTTGTGGAACATGTGCAGTGTCCTTGTAGGAGGATAAAATCCAAACTAACGTTAACTTCATGACGTAAAATGTAGTTTTAAAATAAATTAGTTTCCCCAGCTATTAGTTGTCTAATTGTCAAGCATTGTAAATAAATATGGTTTTGAATTTAGCCTTGCAGGTGTCTATCCACCTCACTTGAGAAGGATCTTTCCATAGTAATAATAAATAGAGTGAAAAGATAATGCAAATATGCTTTCATCATTGGACTACAAGATTTATTATTAAAATGTAGTCATGATGACGACTGATCAACCACACAGCAACCTCCGTTTTGCTACATCATCATTGCTTATTAATTTGGAGATCGTTTATGATTATGACTTTCGAACCTAAACTTGTACAGTTCCAAAAGGTTAGGTGTACATTATAGCTATACGTATGGGTGGGTTTGGAGCTGTATTTATCCTTTTTCATTTGTTCAGAAGTTTCTTAGATAAGCAATCGAAACAACTTATCATTAGAAAATGATAAAAAGATAGCAAATGAAGAGCAATGTGTAGGCGCCGTTGTCTTTATTTTCATTGTCGGTTGTCACGAAATGCACATTTGACTTTTAGTAAGCAAAATGCTGAGTGAGGATTCCCCAAATAATCGTACAATGTGTAGCCGACGTTGTTGTCTTTATTTTCACAGTCCGTTGTCACGCTATGCACATTTGACTTTTAGGAAGCAAAAAGCGAGTATTCCCCAAATAATCATGCATAGATTGGTCATTTATTTCGATGGTCTATAAATGTGGCTAATATTTGCAGGGTTGGACTTGGAGGCATGCATCCATTCCATTTCCTGGCCCCTCCTCTTCCTATTTTTAACTAAAAATTTCATTTTCTTCCAATCTAATTTTTATTTTTTAAGCCAAGAAAAGAACAAATGAATCCATTTGTGCTGGGCTTTTCTTAATTGATTTTTAAAAGACAAAAAGCGTAAATTGCCGGTCTGAACTAACCTCTTTTCATTTCTTCAATATCAATTTATACTTTTATATTTATAAAATGATATTATTTGCGCTAAAAAAAATCTAATTGTTAGATTTTCATTAACATGATTTTTGTGGGCTTTTCAGTTGATGTTGACGTGACATAGCTAAAATTAAAATTTTACGTTTAAGTATTTTGTTAATTTTGAATTATTAAAATATTATATTATAATGTAATTCTGAATTCAATTGAAATTATCAACAAACGCTTATTTGACTATTTCTTCTTCTCCGCAACACCATTATCTCAAACTTCCTACAATTCTCAAAACTCTGCCCCTTCATTACCTCCTTTTAGCTAATGACAATATATGCATTTTGTTCTTATACCCTACATTTTAAAACAGTGACTGCCAACAATTTCTTCATTTTCTTCTTAAAAATTCAACACATTAATTGAATCTTTTGGCAAAAAAAGAAACCTTCAGTTTGGTGACAATAATTTCATGTGTGTCGATAAATTATGGGGTGATAAAAACTTCATAATACGATAATTTTGCTCCGTTAGTAATGAAGAATACACCTATATTGTTATTGGATGGAGCTAGCTCATCAATTGAAACTGAATTAAGTCGAGTGGTTCAAGAGGTACTTGATACGCTGGTTATGAGAAATAAAACTACCATTATGATAGCGTAATAATGAGGCATGTTGACAATATTGTAGTTCTAAATAGAGGGCAAATTGTAGAGGAAAGATTTTCCGTATATTTTCTTTCATTACCTTATGTTGTGAATTAGAATAACCTTAATTACAACTTAAGTTTGTATTGTATAAAATCTTGTTCCTTTTAAGATCAAAATTTGCCCTATCTTCTGCATCTGCTTAATTTTTCAATACTAATCTGAATTTTAAAAAGTGACGCTAATTTACTTTAACTTTTAATTTTTAACAAAAATAACGTGATGTTAAGTTTTTTGATAATGTGGATGAGTCAAGTCAGATTAGCGTTTTCGCTGTAAGGTTGTCAAATATTTTATTGCGTGTCATATGAATTTTATTATTTAGTAAATTAAAAACTCTAATAATTATACACTCGTTATTTTATATCTTTTACTTCATAATTTATGATATTTGATATTTTTAATTTATTAAATAATAAAATTCATATGTGACACAAATTCAATATGTAGATGCAACGTGATAAAAATATTAATCTAATGTGGCTCATAATGTCAAACATATCAACACAAAATTTAACATTAGATTATATTTGTTAAAAACTGAAAGTTGGAATCTGAACTAGTGGCATCAAATAAGTAAAGTTTTAAATTCTTTTATAATTAATCCAAAGAAAAACTTGGTAGATAAGGCTACATCCTCTTCAAAGTTAATACACCCAAAGCCAAGCCGGTGTATGACAATTTTGAGTTGGGTGATGACAATTTTGTGGCTCGGTAAGTAGAAGTGTTTGTTGGTAATTTTAGTTATACATAGAAATATAACATAACTAAAAAGTTAAACAAAATATTTTAAAACGAAATTAGACAGCTATAATTTAAGTTAATAATATAATAGAATTAACTTTTAAGATTATTTTATGACGGCCGAACTGATTCCTTTTTATTAAATGTTAAGAGAGGAGAGGATTGCATCTTTTTACCTTTTTAATGTATCAAAATGATTCCCAGTGGATGTGATGTAAGCAGTTTAGTGTACTTGGATAGAAATGGGCGTGGGGATTGGGGTCAGGGACTCGCTGACCACGACAGATCAAAACCTCTAATTAAATAAAAATAGGAATAGGAAACAATAATATCCTTCAAAACAAATAATATCCTTATTATTAGCTAATTATAATGCCCCTGCCCGACCTCAAAATTATGACATCGACATTCACATCTCAAGACTAAGTGGCACGCTGCGTAATTATTGCCCAGAATACAAGGTTAAATCCGTCATGCAAATCTCGCTACTCTCTTCTTCCCAGTCATTGATTCTTGTCTTCCTCGCTACTGTAACTCCCCACACATTCTCTCCCTCTCTCCCTCTATATATTTTCAATCAAAAACACACTCTTCGGTTACGGAGATCTAGTCAGAGAAAGTTCGGTTGTCTTTCGATTAATAGAGAAAAGAAATATGAGGGAACCCACTGATAATAACGCATTGCCACAACCTCCTCAAGCTTTGATCGAGAGGCTCAAGGATTATGGCCAAGAAGACGTTTTTGCTCTCTGGGACGAGCTCTCCTCCGACGAGCGCGATCATCTTGTCAAAGAAATTGAGGTCAATTCCTTCCATTTCTGTCGGTCCTCGATCTGTCTATCGCCTTTTCCTTTATTCAAATTCTTATGAACGGATTTGCGTTTGCATCTTAGTTTGTGCTCTGGTTGGAAGTTAACTCTCTCTCTCTCTCTCTCTCTCTCTTTTGCTTTCAAATAATCGTTAATGTTTGTGATTGATTTTGCGTTTGCCTCTAATTTTGACGCTAAATCCAATCTTTGAACTGGACGAGATGTGGATTTGAGCGGAAACTCAATTCGATTTATTGCTGAAGCTATTTTGATTATTTCTAATGCAGAGCTTAGATCTTTCGAGGATCGATCGGATAATTCGATGTTCACTTCGATCTCAAGGTTTTCATTCGTTTTCTGACGGTCACGTATGCACGAGTATGTAATGAAAATTGCCAATTTTGTATAATTTATGTAAAACTATTGCAGCACTACCAGTGGCAGCAATTGAGCCTGTGCCGGAGGTTAGCGTGTCAACGGTGGAGCAGCGAACAATGGAAGAAAGAGAGAGGTGGTGGAAAATGGGACTGAAAGCAATTTCAGATGGCAGATTAGCTGTTTTACTCTTATCTGGTGGTCAGGTACCTTTTTAACTCCATCTAATTCATGCCCTAATTATTTCTACTTTCTATTTCCCTTTTATTAAACAGCTCTTTATGAGTTCACCTTTTTGTTGAATATTATTGCTCCAGTAATGTTGTTTTAGTGCATGGTTTCTTGTTAAATCTCTTTTTCCCTCTCCATATTGGTCCTAACTTTTTTTGCGATATTGCTTTTTGGAATATGTTCTTTAAGACAATTGGTTGACAGGTCTCTGTCGCTTAAATAACTTTAAAGTAAGACCTATGTCTAGTTCAAGCAAGAATCAATCTCCTTTCTTTTTATAATTTTTTGTTAATTTAGATTCTTATATCCCGTTCTCTCCCTGGTTGGTGTTTTGTGCTTTCTTTTTTTCTTTTCCTACTTTTTGACAACTGGCTGATGGATGTCTTCATCTTATCATTGATCAGTTTAAATTGAAGGAGCATCATATTCGTTTTAAAAACAATAATTACCACACAGATTTGCATGCCCACATGTTTGAAGTTTATCAGACTAATGCTGGAAATAGTATAACTGAGGATATAGTTTCCAAAGAAACTCAGTTAAGATCATTTGACGTATATAAAAATACTGAACATGAAAATCATCTCAAAGTATTTTTGTATACATGAAGAGAACTTACTATGCGGATCTGGATAATATTCCTGTAATTCCTTAACACGAAAATCCTTAAAAGCAAGTGTAACACATAAAAAACTGTAGACTATATAATTTTGCATACTTTTGTCTGAAGTATGTCAAAATTAGTTGTCACAATTCTCAAACATATTGACCAGTCATTCACATTATCTGTTATATCGTGTACGGTTCTGCCCATTATACTTGTCAATTGCAATTTTCAACTTATAACATTGTGTCCCTAACCACCAATTTTGTGTCTCTGTGATTGAAATGATAGGGGACACGTCTTGGAAGTTCAGATCCAAAAGGATGTTTCAGTGAGTAATTTCTTCCCTTGATTGTGAAATCCATTTACTGGGAATCTATGTCTTTTATTCCCTTTTTATTTTTTCTCTTGCTAAGTTGGAATATCTAGCTTGAATATATACCAACAGATTCTGGATTAAGCGTAGATGTGTTCTCTTAGGCAATTTTGCAAGGCATTAAAATTCAAATGCATTTGAGTTTCGAGGGCATGCATGTTTATGTGTAGCTCATAAATATTTGATATACATCCCGGATACACTTTCTAGTGGTTTGATTATAGAACCATGTTTTAAGTACAGAAGGTTGGTGATTCTGTACTGATACACTTCATGCACTTCTATGCAGATATTGGACTTCCTTCTGGCAAGTCCCTTTTTCAACTTCAAGCAGAGAGAATTTTGTGCATGCAGAGATTAGCTGCTCAAACTGCCAGCGAAGGTAAAGTTTACTAGGTTTTGAATGTTTGTGTGGGATTCAATGCCTGATAATTGTGTAATGGGCAGGTTCTGGTGGTTCAGCACAAATACATTGGTATATAATGACAAGCCCATTTACTGATGAAGCTACCCGTAAATTCTTTGAAAGTCACAAGTATTTTGGTCTTGAAGCTGAGCAAGTAAGAGAACTTCTACTCACTCCTTTTTAATCTATTGGTGTATTTTCTTCACAGTTTTCGTTCACAACAGAAGAAAAGAAATGGAAGTCATCAATTACTTGATCGTTATTATTTTCATTGAGAGACCTTTCTCTGGTTCAGGTCACCTTCTTCCAGCAGGGCACACTACCTTGTGTTTCAAAAGATGGTAGATTCATTATGGAGACTCCATTCAGAGTATGCTGGGCTAACTTAAATCTCCCTACCATTATTTTGTGACAGTGGTTCTTGTTAATCTTAATCTTCTATAATGCTTCTTGGACAGCAATTGTTATTCTGTCTTTTTCCATCTATTTTTTTCATGAATAGCTCTCATGTTAAAGGTGTTAAGAGTTACCTTTGTGAACTTGGTTGTCTGTATCAGGTAGCTAAGGCCCCTGATGGTAATGGAGGAGTGTATTCAGGTCTTCTAGAAATCTGCACAGTGTGCCAATTTCTCCTCATTACTAAAATTCGTCCTATCCTCTCATTTCTTGGCTGTTAATTGCTTTCATTTGTTTCCTAACTGTTTGTTCAGCTCTAAAGTATTCAAGATTATTAGAAGACATGGGCACAAAAGGCATTAAATATGTGGACTGCTACGGAGTTGACAATGCACTGGTGAGTTTTCCCTCCTTTTGGTACTATGTCAAGGAGTCTAGAGTCTCCAGAATTTTTGCTAATTCAAGATTTAGTAATCAGGGTGTTGAAAGCAGGTTCGGGTAGCTGACCCAACATTTTTGGGATATTTCATCGATAAAGGTGTAGCTTCTGCTGCAAAAGTTGTTCGTAAGGTAATTTATCTTCATGTATGTTTATCCATTTTTTTAATGGATATATATAACCGTTAAAAAAGTTTTTATGGAAAAAAAAGGGGCTACGGAAAGAAAGAGTTGAGTTAGAAAAGAAATATCTTGGGCTTAATCAATTCCCTATCAAGGTGATAGATTCTTTTTTTTTTTTTGAGTTAATGTTATTTTGGAAAATATCATTAGAAGAATTAGCGTATCATGGATTTCTGGTCTTTTAACCAAAAGAGGCCAATGTTTTGAAAAATTTAGATGGCATCCACTGCCATGTTTTATCTAAATAGGAAGCGTGGCCAAAGAGATGAATTTTTGATCGGACATAAATTCTGAGACTATTCTGAGCTTCTGTTTCATAATTGTAAGGCGCACAACTTGTATACCCGTAATGAACAGAAGTTCTGAAATTTCATTGCAGTAGGCAACTTAACATCCATGAACTACACTTAAACCAGATTTACTAAGAACACTCCCAATGCAATTAAAGGGTTTTATGCTTCATCATTCAGTTCTATAGACTTTTTACTTTTTTGGTATTTCTGTGTTCAGAATAAGAATTATGAAATTGAAATTCATCCCAATTCCTATTAAAAAATGATACAGGCTTACCCCCAAGAAAAAGTTGGTGTCTTTGTAAGGCGAGGTAAAGGTGGACCTCTCACCGTTATTGAATACAGTGAGTTGGATCAGTCATTGGCATCTGCAATCAATCAAGAAACAGGACGTCTTCGTTTCTGTTGGAGTAATGTATAGTCTATTTCACCTTGTTTAATATGATGCTATTGTGGATCTTCATGCTCCTAAGGCTTAAGTTGATTGCATAAAATTCTTGTGAACTTACTTGAAACCCTTTATCAAGGTAGACAGTTTTTTTTTTCCGAGTAACTTAGGTTGATGTTGGAGGAGAGGCTACTATTACGAAATTTTCAATTCTTAGGTATTAAGCAATGCACTGCCTTATGGATCCTATGGAAATTTTATTTGTTTTACCCACAACATTTTATGTTCCTATTAATTTGATGGGTAGTATAGGTAACTTACAGTGTTATGCTATGCTTTCTACGATAATTTGCTTCATGAACTAGTAACCATTAAGAATACTCTGGCATTCAAAATCATAATCTTGAGCTCTTGCTAACTTTGGATTTCAGGTGTGTTTGCACATGTTTACTTTGGATTTTCTTAATCAAGTGGCAAATGGCCTTGAGAAAGACAGCGTGTTAGTGATTCTCTTTCTTATGCATTCTTTTGAGATCACTTGATATTCTATCATCAGAAACTTGATAACCAACTTAATGTTCTTTTTAATGTAACTTGTTGCTGTTCTGTAATCCTCTTTTTGTTATTGCTACACTACTGATTAGTTGATCTATCTTAACCACAGAATTCTGGATCAGGTCCACTGAAGAAATTCTTGTCTTTCTTAATGCTTCTTTTCATTTTCCAACTGTGAGAGCTGGGAGGGTTGGGCGGTGGTTCTGTATTTGCTGAGAATTAAAGTGAATTGATCTAGCTTGGTCCCCTGTATTGACTCCAGTTCTAGCACATCTTGAATCGTTATGGAGAGCTTTAAACATTAAAACCTACATAAACTGTTGAGTTGAGGGATATAAATCACTCAGTAAAGATAGAAAAGGGCTAACCTAAGCTACCTTGCATTTTTAAGTATCTATTAGAAATCACAACTTAGTATACCATATCTGATAGTTGAGTTATTGGATGTAATTGCATTTGTAGGGTTCTCTTCACAAAGATATTAATGTGATCGGTCGTTTTACTTGCAGCTACCATCTTGCAGAGAAAAAAATTCCATCAATTCATGGATTTACTATGGGGCTAAAACTAGAGCAATTTATATTTGATGCATTCCCTTATGCTCCTTCAACTGCTCTTTTTGAGGTAAACTTTGTCTCCATATCTCCCAAGTTTCACTTCGAGATAGTTTCCTCTCCTACTTGAGAAATTTGTTTGCCTTATTATGTAGATATCACGGGAAGAAGAGTTTGCACCAGTGAAAAATGCCAATGGGTCAAACTATGACACCCCAGACAGTGCTCGTCTGCTTGTGCTTAGACTTCATACTCGTTGGGTAGTGGCTGCTGGTGGCTTCCTAACACATTCAGTGCCCTTATATGCAACTGGTAATCCTATCTTTATCTTGTTTGTTTACTAGAGTCACTGTACTGAAGATCTTAGTGAAGCCACGTTGAATAACTAAAGCTTTGGAGGAAAGTTAAAGGTCAAAGGAGAGAAGGGGTTACTTTTAAGTTGAAGAGTTCATTAACTAACAGATGAAAAGCCGAATGTAACTAGTCGAGGGTATGATAATAAGCAAGAGGACCTGTTTCAATTATCTTGTTGCTTCCTTGCCTTCATCATCGAGACCTTTTAATTTTAGAACAGTGTTGCGTTAATTACTATTGGAGGTTGGCTTGATACACAGAGGCTATAAACATTGACATATTGTAATGTAATTCAGGTGTAGAGGTGTCTCCACTTTGTTCTTATGCTGGTGAAAATCTGGAATCTATATGCCGTGGAAGAACATTTCATGCCCCATGTGAGATTACATTCTAGTTGAGCTAATTTACATAGCGGCTGTTTCCCTGTTAAAAATTGAGATCCGGTTTATCCCTGTTGTGTGTTACGAATTAGATTAGTGATAGCTGAGATACTAAACTACGAGTTTGAGGTCTTGGTTTGTCTTGGGGGAATTATACCATGAATGGCGCAGTTATGTAATTGATGTATATTATCCAGATACGCGCCATATATGATCAACTGTGAATCTCAATCTCGTCTCATTTACTATGATTCTTCTATTTCTTTTCCCCTTATATTTTTTAGGAGTCACATAAGTTGGCTAAAGAAGCAAGAGAGGATACTTCATCTTGCTTAATACAAAGGGGATGGATTAGTTATTGGTTAGATTTATATTTTATGTGATAAATTCCCAAAGTCACGTCTTCTCAAAAAGGTCCTGCGAAAAACCATCATAATCGGTAAGAAGGTCCTACATAGAATCATCAGAAAGCAAGCAATCGCCTGCTCCTGGCTCGATCTTGAAACAACCTGATGCAATCATCTCACAAATCGCAAATGCTCAAAACAGGTCTGTCTCCATTGAGCTGGTTCTGAGAAAACTTGGAGCCAAGTTGTTAGGAATAACACAAAATTTCGATGAGCTTAAATTCCTTCTCTTTGCCCCAAACTCCATAATTCTTGATTCTCTACTTTGTTACTCCCTCCATTGAGATCCTCCAGCAGGTAGCTGCAAAATGAGCTAGGATACTAGTAGGCTGCTTTGTAGACAATATTTTTTCAGGTGGTGCAAGGATATACAATACCAAATTGGTCAAAGCTTAATACCAAAAATGCCCTTATAAACAAAGAATCTCTCCTGTTTAAGTGTGCAGGACCTTAAAATTTTATAGAAAGATATGAAGATTAAACACATCCCTATATGGATTAAGTTCTATAATTTTCCATTGAAATATTGGACTACTATTGGCAAGCTCAACTGGAAGACTTTTGTGCCTCGATGAACACATAGGTATAATAAAGACGGTGGGATTCACTATAATTTGCATAGAGGTTTACGTGAAGTTAGAACTCCCCGAAACACTAAAAGTCATGAGATTAAGTGTCAACTGCGAACTAGTGGAAATCTTTAGCTCAAAGAAGCCACAAAGAATTGAAGAAAACTAGTAAAAGATTTTAAATTGGTTCATAATAGGAATTATCCACTAACTCTTTAATTGAACCCACTCTGATGATAAGTGAAGAAGCGTTACCAAAATTAAAAAATTATGATTCTCTGCTGAAATCTACCAACTGCACTTCTCTTGGTAAGGTGGTAGAAGTTGCTCCAAAAGTGCGTGATATTGTTACTACTAGCATGGTCAAACCTAAGGAGGCTAAAGAACGAGGGGATACTTTTGAACTAACCTCAAATTCTAAGGAAATTAGTGAAAACTCTCCATTATATCTACCAAATCAATCTTTAAGGTATGACCCAGAGGATGCCTTAGAGATTTACAATACAAACGGAGAGGGCTTTCCAATTATGCAAAGTAAATAAGAAGTTATTGACACCAACACTAGGAAGAATCCATACAGGAAACCAAAGAAAAAAGGGCACCAAGCCTCACCTCTTCTACATGATCTTGGCATGAAAAGTTAGGAGTATGAATTATCCTAAAAAATAGTAGATAATTAATGATTGTTTGAAATCCAAGAAATTTTGCTTAGCTGGGCTTCGAAAAACTAAAGCCAATTATGAAAAAAATTCAAAACTACAAGTGGACATTTGGAAAGGATTGGAAGGTAATATCTATCCACCAATATCATTATTATGATAGGATCATTTCTGGTTATGATCTAAAAAGAGTGAGGATCCTTCAACAGATCCTGTCAGAATATTATATTCATATAGAAGTTCACTTGAATTCTAAATGTTTGGCAGTAAACTTAACAAGCTAGACCAATAACTATCGATGATTGAATAAGAAAATACAGTAATAATAAATCTAAACACTAAACAGAGCAATGGTTAAGAATATATCAATCAATAAGTTAGCAAGATTTGGGTGAGAAATTCCCTGACACTTTATTATATTCGATTTCCCCTCAAATTAATGAATTACTCTAGTTTCTCAGACCAGTAAGAGTTTCCAACTGAGATTATATTCTTTATTAAGACATACAACCCCTATTCTTAAGTTAATCAACCAAAATCTCATTTGAATCTAAATAACATAAGAATTCTTTAACTGTTCTATCTATTCTCTTGAAAGGTTTTACCCTAACCTAGGAAGATCTTGCGTCTTTCTCTCAAATAGCTCACGTTCAACCCTCTTTAACTATATTTTGACATAGACACACATGTCATCCCTTGAATCTTGATGTATGAATCAAGTTTTGAATCTTTCACTTTCGCTCCTTCGATTCAATCTATATAAACATATGGATAAATCATAAGGAAACTAAAATTTTTTTAAACTAGAGATAAACCAAAGTATATTACATCCTAGGTTCATCCTACCTAAAGCTATATCCTAGTTAGTTCATAATCACACAAAGAATATCAACAAAAAAAAAGAAAACAAGATAAAGGAATCATTATTATTAAATCCTGAATCTTTAAAGAATTATTGTTGAAATCTTGCTTTATCCTCAAAGAATGATGGGGTCTTGATCCAAACCAATGCAAAGCAACTTAAAAACGACTTCAGAATGTTTATTGGCCAAAAAAAAATTCCCTCTTTTCTATCTTTCCTTTTCTTTAAAGTCCAAAATCTTAACTTTTATTGAGCTACACGACCATGTGATCTCTAGGAAATTCTTTGAAAAAGATTAATGCCAATTTGAGACCTATAGTGGACTGTTTAGTGTACTATATTCTTCATCTAAGAGGTAACACGAGAGTGTCTAGGATGCATATGAGAAATAGAAGCGAACAACTTTGAACATGGCCCTCAATATGTTGGTATATAGGGTACCATGCTCTTTCTCCTTTCTTCAGTTCTTCCAAAATTGCCCCAATTCAATCTAGTTCTTCCCAATTTTTCTTCCTCTCCTTGTACGGGTAGAAATAAGATTGACGATGCCTCTCAAATTAGGTAATCCTTTGAAATCCATCCAAAATGTAAGCAATATATCATAAAAATAATGCTTAGAATAATGAATGTCTAGTACACATTATTGCTAGGGGAGGATTTCAATAGCACTTTACTTTCTAAAAATGTTGAAGGAGACATGTTGAATATAAACAAGAATGGGAGTTTTTAGTATTTCATAAACTCAACGGAGCTTAGTGACCTTAGGTTCAATAAAACCTACCTCACTTAGAGCACTAGACAAAAGGGTTCTTGTTTTGATTAGGAGAAACCTTGATCATGCTTTGGTTAATACCCAATGGCTCTCTAAGTTGAATAACATTATTTAAAACTTCTATAATGCTCTTTGTTCAAATCATTACTTCACCAAGGTTATTTTGGGCATCAAGAATGAAAAGCTTAAGATTCGCATTAGATTTAGCAACTTCCTAATAAGGATGGAGGGTTTGAGGAAGTAGTACAAAGGGTCCTAAGATCAAAAGTGGAGGGTTTTAAATCTTATAAATGTATGAGGAAGCTCCATGTTGTCAGAAAATCCTAAAAAAGCTATATGTTGACAAAATAAAGAATACAAATGTAACTATTACCAATGCTAAAGGGGAATTATGCTCCATACAATACCTAATAAAATTATCCCCAAACGGTGCAACTCTTAGAGATAGGGAAAGGAAAGCTCTCAATGATTACTCAAAAACAATAAAGAACCACCATTCCTCACTCAAATAATGAGCAATGATCAATTCGTTGAAGGAAGGAGATAGGAACTATAAATTCTTCCACAATACTATCATATATAGAAAGAACAAAAAACAAAATTTATTCTCTTGTGATTGATGATGGGAACACCTTTTGGGAGCAATATGAAGTTAAAAGAATTGATATTCATTAATTTTAGGAACTTCCTTATAACTTCTAAACAATCAAATTATTCATACTCGACTCCCTATTCTCTTTCCAAAAGGAATCACTCATAAAGCCATTTATTGCTATAGATTTCAAGCAAGCTCTTTTCAGTTTAAAACCTAAAAAATCTTCAGGAATAGATGTATTGAATGCTTGCTTTCTTCAAACAATTTTGTAATTCTTCACTAGTGGCAAAATTCTTAGGGAGCTACAAAACTTTTGTAAGTCTCATTCCTAAAAAGCCAAATCCCAACTCTTTAATGATTATAGGTTAACCTCTTATTGTAATGTCATTTATAAGCTCATTTTGAAGATCTTAGTGAATATAATAAAGGAGGTCCTTAGTAGCTTCATTAATATTAGTCAAGGTTCCCTTATTAGAGGAAGGAGCATTAATGATAATTTACTACTGTTAGGGTTATGTAAATATAGTGCCCTGGAAAGCAAGTGTATTTACATATAACTTAATTTTCTTCCAGTTACAATATTGTAATGAAAATATTTAATATTAATAAAACAAAAGAGTTTGGTTTTGTTTGTCTGAGCATAATATAACTAGTCATAAGGTACAAGGTTCTTTTGTAAGTAATATACATATACATGGAGATATATGGGAAGCATGTATATTATTAGAATCTAAATTAATTGATTCACGGTTGAATAATCAAGTTAGTCGCTTGATTATGGTTTAGGCTGTAGTGTTGCAATTTACTTCCGTGTAAGTAAAGGAGTTTACTTCAAGGGAATGATAAATTTCAAATCATGATAGTAGTTGACTATCGGTAATGGCATTATTAAATGAATATGGAATCGCGTATGTTTTTAAAGAATAAAGTAAGCCGTTACTTTAATCTTAAAACATACACCTTAGCATTTTTTTAATTACGAACCACAATCTTGATGAGTGGTGAACTCATATGCATTTCGTTATAATTCTTGATATGATCAGAATGGATTTTTACAGGGTATCAATCTAGTGTCTGCATGTTGGAATTGTTAATTGAAACATGCGTCAGGGAACATTCACTTAAATAAAGAGTTTATAGTGATATCATCACTTCTAGATATTTTACGGAGATTGGTGATTAAACTGATGCTAGTAGTTTGATGCACTAGCTACCCATTGAGTCTTAACACCAAGGTTAGATCTTGTGTATTAATCACCATGTAGAGTGAAATGGGAGATCTAGAAGAAAAAACAAACATAAGGGCAAAATGGTAATTTTATCCTTTATTGTGTGGATGGCTATAATATGGTTCATAATAGAGTTTGTGATTGGATATCAACTTAATAATTTTTGAAACACGGTTTCTCATAATTTTAAGTAATTCAAGAGTTCAGCTAATTGTCTTTAGTGGAATGATATTTGATTAATAAGTTAGAATTGATACTAATGAGATTAAATTAATTATGTGCTTATTGGAGCTTAAATTATTTAAGTCCAATTAGATTCTCCACTTGGATTCTGGGAAGGTTATCAAGGAAAGTAAAAAAATAAACGGAGGTTATTGGAAAGACAACGAGACATTTTGAAGAGAAATGGACGAATTGGATTCGGACAAATAAGATCGGAATAATTTAATTAAAAGTTCATTAAATTGGGTCTTCAACTTATAATTAAATGTGGGGCTTTCACTAATTAATTGTTAATTATAAGCCCAAAGGAACATTTAATATTGGGCTGGATTTTGGTTTGATTGATTGGATTAATTAAATTGAAACTATATTAAAGAATAAGGCAATGCTCCATTCGATCATTCTCTTCATCAATCATTAAAATGAGTTTAATGGTGTTTTTTTAAAGAAGAAAACGTGCAGCCCTCTTTTGACATTCATGAACACGTTTTAATGCATGATAACGTCCAACTGTTGGCTTTGGAAGGTCTCATTGTAATTAGCTTTAATCAAATTCATGGTCCGTTGGTCTCTCCACTCATTTTTGCAAACCAATTATGCTACTCTCATTAAATGGTTTAATGGTTCATGTAATGAATGAAGGTGGCAGGTGGAGTTACGTCCATTTGGCAAAGAAAACAAGCTACTTTAATTCATGAATGAATGAGAGCATGCAACGTACATCTCTTTTAACATTCAAAATGAACGAATGTGGGTTTGTTCATTAATCTCCACTCACTCACTCTCTCCTAAGCGTCAAGTGTTGGACACATGTTCATTTAGCTTTAATGCAAAATGAACGTATATGGCCATGCAAAATGAACGTATATGGCTTTTAGGCTCTCCATTCTCTCCATACAACCGTAAGTGTTGGACTTGTACGGAGGCTGTTAATTTTGGCTTTTTGCAAAAGGAATGGTGCATGAATTTTGGCTCTCTAAGCTCTCCAAAATCATTCGGCCATATTGCAAAAGTGAGACTCTTCATTTTGTCTCTAAACTAGCTGAATATAGAAAAAGAGGAGGCCTTATGTTTGATTCTCTTTTGAACTAGCGGAATATAGCAAAAAGTTTGCTATCCAATTTTTCTTCTCTTTCTCACCAAAGGATCTTGATAACCAAACTATCCAAGGAGAACAAGTAGTAGATTGAATTGGTTGAGGACACAATAGGGAGGAGTCGAAGCTATAACAAGGAGTTGGTAAAAATTCCGATCTTGTTCTTGTTATATTTATTTTCCTTATGCCATATCATGTATGGATTCAAAGCATGTTGATTTGGTATTTATGCTTTTGCCGTGTTATGATTTAGGAAAAAACATTTTTGAAATCTACCGTTTAACCAAACCAAGCATATTTTTGTTTTCGATCCAACAACTACTTAATGTATACTATACATACAATACTTTTAGAACTATTTTATGTTCTATTGCTTATATTTTAGATGATTTTTAAAGGGTTTAATAGTTAATTTGAGGAGGGTTGTCATTTCAGGTCTTATTTCTACCTATACAAGGAAAAAGAGTAAAATTAAATAAGTATTAGCATTCTATCTTTTAAGGGTTATTTTTAAAGGTAGTAGTTTATATTTCTCCTGAGTAACTCTACACACCTTTGTGTTACCCCTTAGATGAAGAATATGACACCCTATATTGACTTATATAGGTCTTGTGTTATTGATAAAGATTTTTGAAGAAGTTTTAAGACAATATGGCCATTCAGATAAACCTATGTTTAGAGTCATGAAGCTTATTGAAAAGTTAGGGGCCGTTTGGTTCTACTTCTATTTTTCTGTTGTTGTTTTTGGTTTCTATTTCCTATTTTTGGTTTCTATTTTTTTCCTTAAAAAAATGTAAACCTGTTTGGTTGAGATTTGTAATATAAAAATTGAAAACAAAAACCTGTTTGGTTGAAAGTTGTAATAAAAAACTAAAAACAAAAACATGTTTAGTTTTATCATCCTGTTTGTATTTTTTGTAATTATACTCTTATGTGTAATAATTATAATATAATACATTATGATTTAAATTAATTAATTATCATTATAGCTAAAATTAAAATATATGTAAATCAAATATTATTAAAAAATTACACATTCATAATATAAGCATGATGGCACCCATTTCTCTAGATACCATTAACATCACCAAATGCAAAACCAGTCCATTATTCTTCTCTTACCCAACTACAAGTGAACTTGCCATTGCCTGACCTTGTCAATGATATCACCCGTCGTCCTCTGCATGGTAACATGCATGCATGCCTAAATCCTCGATAGCTCCGAATGTCTGCCAAATTCTTTATATCACCATCTACACACCGCCTTGAATCTCCTCCAGTGAGGTATTTAGAGACTTCCTCCCTCAGCGAGTTGAGTTATACCCCATGTAAATCCTTGGTCAATCGGTTCCCATGCACATGTTGTGAGATAATCATTTGGTGAGCCTTTCTACACCCAACTTCATGGACTTGCTGAAGTGCAACCCTATTCTCTTGTTGTCTGGGATCGGTGTTAGCAACCCGAAAACATTGCTCACGTTGACAGCGGAGCAATAAGTTCTCCAGGACATAATGACTGATACCATTCCTAACAAGAAGGACAGTCTCTATAATCGACTTTTTTTCTTTATCCCTCTCTTGACGTTTCTCCATCCACTCAGCAACTTGTGCAGATTTTGTAGATCGTTCTATAAACTAAGAGGAAGGAAGCAGTCAAGAAGGTATGCAGCTGGCAGTATATTAACTGCATTGATCTCTAAGTGGAGTTTACATCTCTCTCCTCCCAACTGCCATCTCCCCGTCTCTACCCTGCTTCTCTTTCCAATAACCCATAGAATTTGCTTCGAGTAGGTGACCTTTCTTGCCAAAGTTAGATTTCCTACTGAAGGGGATCTGAAAATAGTGCTTACAAGCTCAACCTCGTAAACGAGAACTACTTTATAATTACTCTATACGAGATGTGCGCTATATGAGATATGTGCTATTGGCCAAAAACGTAGGTAACGCAGGTTTCCTTCGTGCTGTATTCTCATCTTCTAAAGGCTAAAAACGCAAGTAAAGCAGGTAATGCAGCATATACGTGGAGAAATCGTAGAAGCAGAATAACAAGTAGATATGAAAGCAAACACAAATAACAAATAAATGGGGAAATCATTGGAACAAAATAACAGAGATATACAGTAACAAGCCACAAAAGCAAACACACACCTAAACCAATAGCCAGAAAAATTGTAGTCGGCGCAGATAAAGAAAACCTGTTGTGATAAATCACGGAAACGTATTTTTTATGTTTTCGTGATTTGGTTGTAGTTTTTAAATTTTTGAAAACTGTACAGTGCAACAATAACCAACCAAACGTATTTTAATAGAAAGTTCATTTTTTATAAAAACCGTAACAAAAAATGGGGGGAAAAATGAAAACAAACAGCTCTTTAGTGTTTTGGATCTTAAATAAAAGAATGGCATAAATGAAGGATTTTACTTGGCCAAGAAATATTAAGAAGTCATTTTGAATTTTTCTACACTAGTTTTAATCAAGATTACATTATTATTTAAAGATAGAACAAGATTTCAACAAGAATTCTTTGAAGATTCAAAATTCAAGAATAATGATTTCTTTATTTTCTTTTCTTATTTTTTATATTGATACTCTTTGTTTAGTTATAAACTAAATTAGGTATAGATTTAGTTAGGATGAACCTAGGATATAATAGACTTTGTTTGATCTTTGGTTCAATAATTTCTAGTATCCTTATGATTTATCCATATTTTCATATTGACTGAATCGAAGGAGCAAATGTGAAAGAATTAATACTTGATTCTTGCATTGAAATTTGAGAGATTAGAAGTGTGTTCAGTTCAAAACATGGTTAAAGAGGGTTAAGCGTGAGCTATTCAAGAGAAAGGTGCAAGCTATTCTTAGGTTAGGGTAAAACCTATAAAGATATTCCATAGAATGAGTTAAAGCATTATTAAATTATTTAAATTAAATTGAATTTTGGTTAATTAACTTAAGAATAAAAGTTGTTTTTTAGAATATCATCTAAGTTAGGAACTCTTACTGGTCCATAAAAATAGAGATAATCATTAAACAAGAGTGAAATTGAATATAGTAAAGTCCTAAAGGATTTCTCACTTAAATCTAAATAATTTATATATTGATTTATTTTGTGATCATTGCTTTGTTTTAATATTTAGATTTGTTAGTTATTTTACTTTCTTATTCAATCATTTATAATCATTGGCCTACATTATTAAGATTACAAATAGTGGGTAGTTAACTAACAATCCTTATGGGATGGACCTGTATTTGCCTATGTTAACTACAACTATATTGTAAGCTTGTAAAAATAAACAATCAAATTTTTGGTGCTATTAATAGAGACTAGGCATTAATATTTTTAGATTTACAAACTAATTAGTCTAGAATTTTTATTTTTATTTTTTATTAATTAAAATTTCTTTATTCTTTCTCTTTTGCATATTACTTTATATATGCGTAATTCCAACAATCTACAAAATGTTGTTGAGCCAAATTTTGAGATTGAAAGAACATTGCATATAAGAAGAAGACTTTAGAAGGACAATAGAAGCTGAGAAAAAGATGGTTGAAAAAACCCCTGGTAAGTGATAGTTATAGGTTACGTTATTCTTTAGTGGGTAATTTAGTTATTAATTAGATGATTTGTGCAATTTAGGTTTATAATTTTTTTAGTGAGATTATATGTTTGTGTTTTTTAATGTTAAGTGGTTTAGAGCATGTTATTGGACTTTAATTTTGTGTACTTGGGGTGTTTTGATGTGTTTGAGATCAGGTAAAGAAGATATAAGAAGTTTAGAGAAAGCTTGGAGGAAGACCCAGGGTCACAATCGTGACATTCCAGTCAAGATTGCGACAAAAGCAACCCAGCCATGATAATAATTGTGATAGAAGTCAAACAACACTAGGTCATGACCGTGACAGAAGCTCAATTTCAATTATCACGATCATGACAGATGCGATACAAATATAGGGATCTGCTTCCATTTCTAATTTTGGTGGTCTGTTTTAGACTTTTTGGCCTAGGTAAAACCTAGCTTTTACCCTAAAAGGCAAAAACACTATAAAAGGAAAAGAAAATGACCTGATTAAGGGAGCCTCCATTTTCTACTTTTGGAAAGAACCAAGGAAGAGGAGAGAAGAGGAGAGAAGAAGGAGTTGTTGCTGCTACCACTTCCAGTCCATTCCAAGTTAACTTTCTCAATTGAGCTTGTTATTTCTTCATTTGATGTGTAAGATGGATATGAGGATGATGAATTTGTGTTTAAGGATCTAAACTCTTTTGGGATTTGTTCTTAAATCAATGTTAATTTGATTGCTTTTGAAGTTAATGTATTGGGTATTGTGATTGTTTGTCATATTTGCGTGCTTCTGCAACCACTCGAGAGAGTGAACTGATAGCAAAATGATTAGGTTAGGTCATGAAAGTTAACAATCTATATATCACACAAACAATCAAATTGGTCATTTATACGAAGAGAGATATCATGTGAGAACTCGATTGTCTATTAGAGTGCTTAAGATCTAATTGGAATCTGGGTTGTTTTTATTAATTGACAGATTGCAATTTCACTAATTTGATTCAGTTAGTGTTTAAGATTTAGGGTTTAATATTTAGAACTCGAGAGAGAATAAAACACCCTTCAAAATTCTAAGACCAATACTAATTAACTCAAAAATAATCATATTAGCATATGATGATATGATAAATCCCCTTTTCTCATAATTAGTTAATCCCCTTTTCTCATAATTAGTTAATCTTCCTTGTTTGATTTTTGATTTGTCAATTGGTTGTGCTTACATTAATTTAGAGTTTCAATTTCAATCGATCCATATTTAATTGCTTCAATTTTTGTTTTAGTGTTTATTTCATTTTAATTACAATCTCTGGACCTTTGACTAAGTTAGGATTCGATTAGTTCATTAATTCCTTTTGGGATTAACACCTCAACTACTACGCTTACGACTTGTGCACTTGCGGAACATTGAGGGTTTTATAGAATTAAAACTTGCTTAATAAGTTTTTGGCATTGTTTTTAGGGAGTTAGTTAGGATTAGTTGGATTCCTTTAATCTAAGGAATTTTTGCCTCTTTTACGTCTGTGGTGTTGCATAAACACAAGAGTTACTCAAAGTTCAAGTCAGATCGTTTAAACCTTAACACTTAATGTAATATCCTGTTTATCCATACTAAGGTTTAGAACCTTAGACCACTGTACACGAGAAATAACATAGAGAATATATGAAATGCATTGCATTGACATGCATATCATTAGCAGACACACGTGTATATTGATTTTACACATTTCAAATACTATATATGCACTCTGTAACATCCTCTCACTTATGGGAAGGGTATTTTGGTCATTTTGGATTAGGTTAAGATTATTTGAAGTGTTTTGACATATTCATGCATTCATTTATGCACATGAATAGGAAATATTGAATTTTTGCACATGTAA
This sequence comes from Erythroxylum longipes, assembly GCA_027563885.1. Classification (NCBI taxonomy): domain Eukaryota; kingdom Viridiplantae; phylum Streptophyta; class Magnoliopsida; order Malpighiales; family Erythroxylaceae; genus Erythroxylum; species Erythroxylum longipes. The sequence continues at coordinate 22,252,562 of JAOQMS010000180.1, read as the reverse complement.
ATGATTGTACATGCATTCATGACATTTT
>JAOQMS010000180.1:22237150-22252434 GCA_027563885.1 Erythroxylum longipes | reverse complement strand
GTCTTCTTCATCTTCAACATGTTCTTGTGGAGTCTCCATAGACCTAGAGACTAATGGAGAATTGTGAACAAGGACTTCTAAGGCCTCGTTTTTGGCTTTAAGGGCCTCTATCTCAAGCCTCATCCTCTCAAACGCGGCTGCCAAATCTTGATTGTCACCGACGGACATGGTGTGTTTGTTTTTTGGTATTTTTGGATCGTTGGACATAAAAAGGGGTGGGGAAAAGGTCCAAAACGTTTACTTCCGTGCTCTGATACCAAATGACAACGTGGTGGTTGCTGTGGTGTTTAGGGGTGATGGTTGAAGTTTTGGAAAAGTTGTAAATTTTCCCGCAGTACAAACGAACAGGCAGATTGTAAGGTGAATTCCGGACAAATGGCTTGGAATTTAGAGGTTATTATTGAAGCAAAATTGTAGAATAGGATGTGGGCTACAACTTTGGCACAGGAAGTTTGTTAATCGGATCAACAGGTGCAAATTTATGAATTTTTTAATTCGACTATGTTCTAGAAATCGTGGCTACAGACTAGACAATTTCAAAGTGCATTTATGGACAAACGGCGGAGCATTTTCGGGGGATTCTTGAGGCTGAATTGAAGTTCAAGAAGTGAGCTACAACATTGATGAAGGAATTTTGTCGAAATGATGAGTAGAAGAAAAAGATATGATTTTTCTTGTTTTGGACGTTCTGGATTAGGAATCTGGGCAAATTTTCGGAAAATGATGCAAAGGGGATGATGTGAAGAATTTGACGGAAATGGAAGATTAGATGAATGAAAGGGAATGATCAGGTAAATAAGGAAAGATAATTGAGTGTTTTTGGACTACACACAAAACCCAATGGATAGTTTTTGGAAACTAACAAAACCTAATTAAAGATGATAACTTGCAAAAGCAAATTTCTCGTACGATTTTTTTTAAGTTGATAATCTGACCTCCATGAGAGTTTTTACAATGCAATATAAAAGGAAATAAAAGCAAATGAAGGGTCATGAAGGAGAACCACATGTCGGTTACTCTTCAGCCATAGAACAACAATTTAATTACTTAATTAAGGACACTAAGTAATTAAAATTGAACTGAAACTTAAGTCTCATAGGGGAAAAATAAAACAAGATAAATGCATTTATTCACCAAATATCTTCAACTGAAATTAATTCATACTTGAGCTGAAATCTTGGGCTTCAAATATCATCAAAAAGTGCAACATAAGCTGGATTTTTCTACTGAAATAACATCAGGAGAATAGACTTCAAAAATCCAACCAAATCACTATCATCACTATCATTTGAACTTGTAGGACCAAGACCCATGTTAGAAATGTCTTCCAAGGCTGCATGTGATGGACCTCCATCAGATATAATAATGTATATTATGAATGGACATATTGAGATTGATGATGGATTGATGTGTAAATTTATAATTTTGATTATGGTTTGATTGAGGACAAGCAAAAACTTAAGTATGGGGATGTTTGATAGCTAAATATTTGACTATATTTTGACATCCATATTTTATATATTTTGCTTGATATTTGATACTTTTATCAGATATTTGGTACTTAATATGCTTCAAGTGTTTTTATAGGTGATAATTGCCTTCATGGACGTAAATGATGCTTCAAGTGTTTTTATAAGTCATAATTGCCTTCATGGACGTAAATGAGAGGAATTCGAGCTAAACGTAGCTAAAATAAGAAAACCAATAATCTATAAATAGTGCACAACCGTGCACTTTCACGATATCCAGTGTTTTACAATTATGTACGTTCATATGCATGGGCGTGCACACGAGCGTGTATAACCCAAAAATATATTTTTTATAATAAATTTGAAGTTTTGGGGCTAATTGAGATGAGGAAGTGGCAAGCATCATTTTTTAAGTTCCAGAGGCAATTTTGGAGGCGATTTTGAGATAAAAGAGTGGGAGACACGAAGATTTTATCGACAGATCCACCAAAATACAAGATCAGACATCTACATTGTGAAAATACTCGATAGAAAACAACCAGGGAGATTTAGAATTATAATTATGTTTTTTCGATTCAAGTTTCTATATATCTATATCTGGTTTCATATTAGGTAATGTGTAACTAATCGTTTCATTAGTATCTAGGTTAGATGAACCCTATTTGGATACTTTAACATGTGTTGATTATTTTGTTAATGCAATTGATTGATTGAATGTTACGATCCAATTTTTTGTTTTATTTATGTTCTACTAATCTTAAATATTAAACCATATTTTGATTTCAACGTAGCGATTGAGAAATCCTAGGTATTATAGATCCATAATAATTGGAAATAGTCGGTTTCTATCCTAGAGATAAGATGATATAAATCTTTTGGATTAGAGTCAAACTTAACAGAGGGATTTATAAAATGGTAACACAATCTTATAATTTTTAACCTGAATAATTTGGATAGAGACCTTAGGATTAGTTGTTAGTAAACTCAAATTCAACTACTAGCATACCTTAGGTATCTCCACAGTCTAACTAATCAACAACATAATTGCATTACAAATGATCAATTGGTTGAAGGTTAAGGGGATTTGAAATATAGATACGAATTACTCGATATCGATAATTTCCTAGTGCTTCTTGAATTCCCTATTCAATTTTGCTTCCTATTTTATTTTACGTTCCTTAGTTTTAGTTTCTTTTTAAAAATCTTAATCAATCCATAGGCTAGATAATAGGGAAGGGTAAGTACTAGTATTCATGGTCTTCATAGGATCGACCGGTACTAGCTATAGCTATGTCGTGCAATTACGATTTATTACAAATTGACTATCATGAAATAGTTCAATCAGCAAGCCATAAAGTAAATAAGAATCTTGGGATAAGATGCTTTTTCAACACAATTGAACTCTACTTCACAGTCATTTCCAATTTCCAAATCACATCCATGTAAGATTTATTTGTAAATAAGCTAAAGAGATGCTTAAACCATATTATCTTATCCTCTATTTACAGATCTAAGGGAGTTTGGGGGTAATAACCATGAAAGAATTGCTTACAACTATTTTCACAATGCCATCTTCCATTTTAATTAAACTCTTAACCTTTGTATCTATAGGGAAGAATACTTTAAGGCTAGCAAAGTTAAGGAAAAAATAAAGAGGGCCAATTGTACCCCAATTTTCATACCATAACCATGTTTCTTTTTCATTCCCTACCTTGTAATTGATAGATAGATGGATGAAGTACCTTAGCTTTATCATTTAAATCTACTACTATGATGCATCTATTCTTGGTTTAATTATCCATAAGTATAATCCTAGCTTTATCATTTAAATCTAGTACTATGATGCATCTATTCTTGGTTTAATTATCCATTTAATCCTCCTATATAATGCTCAAAAAGACTTTTCACTAAGGATTCTTTGTCATTTATTTCCTTACAAAGCCTTTTGATTAGTATAACCTTGTTTACCAACTTGCCAATTTTAATTCCCAAACCTCCTTTCTTCTTAGGCATACAAAGTTCATTTTAACTTACTTTTGCAAGAGGCTTAGAGGATTCATTGCCATTCTAAAGAAAATTCCTAGGTTTGTTAATTTTATTACAAAGAATTATAGGAAATGCAATGTTAGAGGACTAATAGATGGAGAAGTTAGGACTAAAGAAATTAAGTGTAATATGCTAGCAAAGGATACACATTTAGACAACCAAGCTATAATTCTTTTCTTGATCATATCTAATAACCTTTGATAACTCAAACAAGAGAGATTTTTTGTAGATATAGGAATATATAGGTAGGTAAACGGTGGAGGTCTAAGTGATAGACCTAAGATGGAGGATAACAACTACGCTAAGTTTAAGGCTTCCACCAAAGTGATAATGTCGTTCTTGTCCCTATTAATATGAAATCTAGAACAAGCACTGAATTCCTCTGAAGATATCATTAAACAAGCCATGAGATCATTAACTTTATATAATAATAAAAAACTATTAGAAAAAACAAGATGGATGATGTCTAGCCTATTACACTTCTTATGATACTTAAAGCCACAATTACCAAGAAAATTTTTTTAAATAATGCAATTAAGTATCTTAATGCATATAGTGAAGAGATAAGGGGAGAGTGGATCACTTTGTCTTAGCCCACTATAACCCTTAATAAGTTAACTAGCTTCTATATTTATCAAAACATTGAATAAAGTAGTGGTTATTCACTGAGAGATCTAACTAATTAACCTATTATGGAACTTGAATTCTTATCAAGAAAGAAGCATAAAATCCTAATTAACTAAGTCAAATGCCTTATGAATATCAATTTTCACACCATAATTAGCTCCAAAGCCCTTAATATATTAGTTCTTCACCAATTCCTAAGTAACATATTATCTCTAGTACTTCTACCTTTTATAAACGTAGCTTGAGATTGGAAAAATAATGAAAGAAGCATATGTTTGATCCTATTAGCCAATAACTTGGAGATGATTTAAAATGTATTGTAATAAGAAAGTAGTTTAAAGTCCTTACAGAGTTTAGATTATGATTTTTTGGGGCTAAACATAAATGATTGAAGTTCTATACCTTTAGCATCTTGGAATTATCAAAGAACTCAAAAATACCTTTGTATACATAGAGTTTAATTGATAAAAGAATCCATTTAATCAATTAGGGCTAGGCCTTTATTGAAACAAAGAGAGAATAATAATTCTTATATATCTTTATTAGTGAAACTCCTAGTAAGAAATTCAGACTGTCTAAGGAATGGATAGGTCATGAAGTAGGTAGATGGGATTCCTAAACCCGGGGGTTCCAAATACTTCAGTATAGTAATCTCTAGCTTAGAGTTTAAGGTCATTCTAATAAATGACCATTCTAACCTTATTAGTGAGTAACTTGGATATTCTATTACAATAACTGCTAGCAAGCATTGATCTATAGAAGAACTTAGAATTGTAATCCCTATATTTCAACCATAACACACTTGACTTTTTCATAAGAATGGAGGAATAAGCTTCTAGAGTACTCATTTAATTGGATAAGACTTGCTTTTCCTTCGTATTGACAGAGCCATCATAGGGAGAATCAAAGAGGCTATTCTGGCATTGTATTAGTGCTTCTTTGGCTCAATCTATAGCCTCAAGGTGTTAGAGTAATTCCCTAAAGGCAATCAACATTAGTGCGTTTTGTACAAAGTTGTGTACAAACTTTAGTTTCAATAATTAAAAAAAGCATATTTCATTAATTTGGTGTTCATTATTTATGAATTGATATTGATCTATAAGCAAATTAATAAAGTCCATGATATATGACATAGCATGAATGGAATTATGATGTGATCATACTACTGAGATTCTTATCATGTGTAATTATGTTAGTATCTAAATTATCTATAGTCATAGGATTAATTACACTGGATATCGTTAATCCAGATAGATTAGCACATGTCAAACTCGTTGATTTGATCAAGTAGTGGATCTCAGAAACTATAAACATGAGATGTTTAGAGTTGAGATGCGGATTCTTACTAGAGGTAGTAAGTACATTGGATGACCTATCATGATATCATCACATGGATGTCCTATTCTAATGTCAGTAATAATCTCATCATAGCAGTGGTGTAAGTATCCTGAGACTTGAATTACTCAAGGACATCTTGGATACCAATTCTGTGCTTTGATACCATTCCTTATTACCTTGCAGACGTCATTCATAAGGTGGTGATTAGGTACAGCTTGAGGTATTCAAAGGTAATTAAGTAGCCAATAGAGGATTCACCACTTCTGTTATAGCAAAAGATGATACCCACGGTCAGGGTTATTACTTAGAAATCTCTGGCCAAAGTACATATGTCATAAAGGATGTTTTCATTGACATATAGAGTAATGAGTCCCAGGATAAGTACTGATATCACTTGGGCTAGATTTGACGTAGTCAGTCTACTAAGAGTTGACACTTTGCCCATACTCATAACTAAGTGGGGTATAGCATGGTGAAAGGATGAATTGCATAACAATTGTCTATAGGAGGGTTCATGAGATAGTTTGTGATGAGCACGGGTTCGTTCATCAAACCACTTACTTTCTTGTCAATTATGGGTTATGATGTGTTGCTAGATGCCACTTATGACTTGCTTAGATTAAATGTTAATCCAAGTAGCCAATATAACCAGGAACCTAATGGGTCACAAGCATAAGAGTGACTCGGAGGATTCGTAAAATGGTTTCGGATAGAGATCCATTATATGGAGAGCAATGGAACTAAATGGATCCTGATGAGAAAAACAAAAAGTAAGTAAGATGATGATAATCGTGAAATGGTTAAGTAAGCAATCTTTACAATTCTTACCTAATTCTCCTAATCTTTCTCAACTTTTTCCTCTTCATTTTCTTTCACGATTTTGCTCTCCATAGAATAAAGAAGAGAGCTAGCACTCTTGTCTTTGTTCTAGCCATTTCTGGATCAAAGAGTTTGATTTAGTTTGTTTATCAAATCTCTACATGAATATTGTTGGAGATGGTTTGTTTTGGTCATTGTCATTTGTGAAAACCCGACGAGTAGAAGATCAAAGAACGAAGGAGACTACACATAAGGCATATAGATCCTAGAATTCGGGAAGGTCCAGGAATAAATTTTTTGTTTTCCACTCCACGTGTATATGATGCATGCACTGGAATTTTCTTACAGTGGTATCAGAGCCACTTCTGTCCCGTATAAAGGAGAAATTATAACATGTGTGATGCAGCCGATAGGTTATGACAGTTGTGCATTCTGCTTATGTTGAAATCGAAATCAATATAGAGATATTTTTTTTGGAATTTTCTTACCTAATTTTGCTCATGAGATATAGCTGAATATGTTTGTGGAAGGAAAAAATTTAGAAATGTGATTGGATATGTTTTTGCTAATTAATTGCCTATTATTTTGGTTGTTGTGTTTATGTATATTACATGAACAGGCATGCTTGCAAATTCGTGAATAAATTCTATAAAAATTGTTTTGTTATTTCTTTCACCAACTTCTTTATAAGATGTTTATAAATGTCTATGATGATGGAAAAAAGTTTTTGAGGTGACTGAATATTTATTTGATAATTTCTTGTGTGCTGTTGGGAATGTCTGTGTTGAGGAACACAAATTTTGGATTGGCTTTATTGCTGAGGTTGGTTATGTTTTTCTTGGAAATAAATTCTAAAATAATTCATTGCATGTTGGGAACCATTTATAGCCTTTTCAATTTTCTTATAATTTATTGAAATTGTTTCAATGATTTTTTCAAGCAAAAGATAGAGCTGGACATTTTTTAGAAAACTGTTGGACCTAGTTTGTTTGAAGTAGTGATTATGTGTTTTTTAGTTTCAATGCCTCGGATCATTTTTTGTATGATCAGAAATATATTACTTTGATGTTGTATGCATGCCAAATTGATTTGCTTGAAATTGGGTTTGAAAAAATTTTCAGATGTCAATATGTCATATTAGCATCTCGTTGGTATATTCAGTGTCTTGATTGTTTTGGCCGTCACAAATTATGTGACAAATGCCGAAGTAGTCTTGATGAAGTGGAGATTACCTAGAGATACCTAGGTGATAGTTTAATGTTCTCAAATTATTTAGAAATCTAAGAGATTAATATTGTATTAATTTATTTCGAGTATTTCATGTCTAGTATGACTAGATATGGCAAGTATGATACAATTAAAATGTTTAATTGGTACATCAAAGTAGAGGGTATTACATTTAGTATATTGGCAGTTTGAAATGCAATTGAAAACATACAGATTGAGAAATTAGTTGATGCTAACATTAGAAAGCAATTTGGTTCAAGAGTTGAATCAAACGTCAAATCATTAGATGCATAACATGACACAACCTGTACAAGAAAACCTTATGAGATGGTTGCATTAAAGAATGCATGCTAGGATTGGTTAGGTGGGATGATGGATGGTTATGGATATAGATTCAATGTGATTGATGAAACATCCTAAATCATACCATATAGTCATTGTGAATATAATCCTATGACTTAAATGAGACCAGAATATGAAATCCCTCACACATAATATGAAAATTAACATCTTTTATTAATATGGGGAGAACCAGAATTCTTTTAGAGTTAGGGTTGTTAGGCAAACCCAAGCCTGCTCTATACAGATATGTTTGAACCATGGAAATAAGATTTTCGGATTAATGGGTCAATTTTTACTAGAATCGTTGATTTATTGAGTAAACTCAAGGTTAATGTAGACACAAGCACAATTGGGTAGCTTGCATCAAAAGTACGCGCATCAAAAATTGACAACCCAATATGTGTGCATACATCACGAGTTGATAACGTTAGACGATAGTTACAGCTATGATGTAATTGATGTGACCAATTCCTATCAATTGACCTAAGGTGGCTTATTAGGTAAACCCAAGGTCATTCTTAGTAATGTCAGATATCCACCCACTAGGACACTTTGTCATAATTGTTCTTGGATTCCTAGTGTGGGCTATGGATTCTTTGAAACTACTGGGAGTTATATGGATGTCATGCAAGTCCTTATAATCATGCATGTATTTATATTCTAACATTCTTTCTCTCTTTACATTTAGGTTGATTGAAGATGTCTCCCAGTGTGAATTTGTGCTCACTTATGGATTCTAATAAATTGACTAGACCCAATTTATTGATTTGCTGAGAAATCTGAGAATTGTTCTAAGATCTGACGAGCTAGGCTATATCCTAGACATTTCATTTCCTAATCCCGCTGCTGTTAATGCTTCTGATGAGGATCAGAGAGCATATCGTAAGCATCTCAAAGATAATGACTTGGCTACCTGCATTATGCTACTCTCTATGTCACATAAGCTTCAAAAGCAGCATGAGTCTATGGATGTTGATACCATAGTGTTTCATCTTAGAGAGCTTTTTGATGAGCAAGCTCAGTTTGAAAGGTTCGAGACCTCGAGGTCACTCTTCATAACTAAGATGACTCTGGGGACATCTGTAGTGCAATATGCACTGAAGATGAATGTTTATATTGAGAGATTGACCACCTTGGGTTTTGTTATGGACTATGAATTAAGTGTTGATTTAATCCTGGCTGGATTGTCTGATAGTTATTCACAGTTTATGTTGAACTATTGGATGAACTAAATCTCCACAACAATTCCTAAGTTGATCAATCTGCTTAAGACAACAATGCAAACTATCAAGAAGGATATCAAGCCAGTGCTAGTGGTGGACTCTTCTTCTTCTGATTCAAGAAAAAAGAACCTAAAGAAGAAAAGGTCTAAGAAACCAAAAGAAAGTTGCAGCCAAAAAGAAACTCAAAGAGACTTCGCCGAAAGGAACTTGCCTCCACTGTGGCAAGACTGGTTACTAGAAGTGAAACTATAAAGTCTATCTGAAATCCTTGAAGAAGAAGTAGGCATCAGATGCCCCAACTCCTTCAGGTATGTTTGTTATTAAGGTTAATACTATTTCTAATCATAACATATAGGTATTAGATACTAGTTGTGACGGCTCACACATATGTAATGATATACAGGGCCTTAATGATAGCAGACAACTTATGAAGGGAGAACTGGACCTGCATGTGGGCAGTAGAGTAAGAGTTGCTGCATTACCCATAAGCACTTATTTTTGTTCACTTCACAGTGGGCTTGTAATTAAAATGGATGATTATTATTTTGTACCTATTTTAACAAAGAACATATTATTTGTTTCTTGTTTAAATAAAGCTAGTTTCCATTTGAATTTCAATAGTAATGGTTGTGCTATTAGTTTGAATGGAATGTTTTCTGTTACTATTATATTATGCAATGAAATTTACATATTACATATGTCGCATCCAATTATGAATTTCAATGACAAAAAGACATAAACGAGATAATTTAAAATTAACTTACTTATGGCATTGTCTCCTTAGCTATATAAATGAGAGGTGCATAGCTAAGCTCCACAAGACTGGTAGTTTAGGGTCATTTGATTATGAATCATATGAAATGTGTCAATGTTGTTTATTAGGCAAGATGACTAAGTTACCCTTTAAGGGAAATGGTGAACGAGCTACTAGTGTATTAGACCAAATACGTTCAGATGTATGTGGCCGATGTCCATCCATGCCAGAAGTGGTTTTCTTTACTTCATTACCTTTATCAATGACTATTCTCGATATGGTATCTATATCTGATGAGATACAAATCTAATGCATTTAAAAAATTTAAACAATTTAGAAATGAAGTAGAAAACCAGCTTGGGAAAGGTGTCAAGACACTACGATCCGATCAAGGTAGGGAATACTTAGGCTAACAATTTTTAGATTATCTGAGAGATAATAGGATTTTATCTCAATGGACTCCACCTTACACACTACAACACAATGGTGTGGCCGAAAGGAGAAACCGAACCTTGCTACACATGACACGGTCAATGATGGGCTTTGTAAATTTACCAAAATCCTTTTGGGGGTATGCACTCAAGACAACTGTTTATATGATAGATAGAGTTTCATCAAAGATAGTTGATGTTACTCCATATGAGATGTGGACTAATAAAAAATCCTATATTTCTCATTTGAAAGTTTGGGGTTGTTCGGCTTATAGGAAGCGAATACTGTCAGATAAGCTTGATGCAAAGTCTGACAAGTATTTATTCATAGGATATCCTAAAGAAACAATGGGATATCAATTTTACCTTGTTGAGGACCAAAGTGTTGACTTAAAAACATGCTGTCTTTTTAGAGAAATAGTTTCTTTTAAAAGAAGACAGTGGGAGCAAAATTAAACTTGAAGAAGTTCAAGATTCTCGAACAGGCGTAGATTAACTACCTGAACCTGAGGCTATGACTCATACAGATGAAGTAATAGTTCAACCTTCTTTAACACAGGAAGTTTGTAGGTCATGTGGGATACGCTCTGGTACCAAGAGATATGGATTTTTCGTGATTGAACAAAATGACCTATTGCTTATAGAACATAATGAACCTACTACTTATGAAGAGGTTCTGAAGAGTTCATAATCTAAGAAATGGCTTAACGCCATAAAAGCATAAATGGATTCCATGTATTAAAACTAAGTATGGACTTTGGTTGAGACACCTGAAGGGATAAAACCCATAGGGTGTAAATGTGTTTTCAAAAACAAAACTGACATAGATGGTAATGTGATTACCTATAAAGCAAGGCTTGTGGCCAAAGGTTTCCATCAAAGACAAAGAATAGACTACGACGAGACCTTTAGCCCAGTAGCAATGCTTAAATCCATTAGGATACTCCTAGCCATTGCTGCTCATTATGATTATGAGATATGGCAAATAGATGTGAAGACAACTTTCCTTAATGGAAATCTAGCTGAGGATGTGTATATGACGCAACCAGAAGGCTTCATCTCCTATAATGGAGAAAAGGTATGCAAGCTTCAGAAATCCATCTATAGATTGAAACAGGCATCAAGGAGTTGGAATATCCACTTTTATGAGATAATCAAAGAGTTTGGTTTCTCACAAAATCCAGATGAACCTTATGTGTATAAGAAGGTTAGCAAGAGTGCAATCATATTCCTTGTGCTATATGTAAATGACATTTTATTACTAGGAAACGATGTCTCTATGCTACAATCTGTGAATATTTAGTTGTCCAAACAATTTGCCATGAAAGATCTCGGTGAAGTAACTTATATCCTCAAGATAAAGATCTATAGAGATAGATCAAAAATGTTGCTTGGTCTTTCACAATCAACGTACATAGACAATATACTATATAGGTTTACCATAGAGCAGTCCAAGAGAGGGTATCTTCTTATGACTCATAGGATAACACTCTCGAAATCTATATGTCCTAATACACAAGATGAGAGGATGCACATGAATATGATCCCGTATGCATCTATAGTAAGATCTATCATGTACGCTATGTTATGTACAAGACCCGATTTATCATATGCTCTAAGTGTTATGAGCAGATACCAAGCGGATGCTAGTGAGGGTCACTAGGTGGCTGTCAAGAACACCCTAAAGTATTTGTGAAGGACTAAGGATGTTTTCTTGATATATGGAGATGGAAATCTAAAAGTGAGCGGGCATACGGATGCCAGTTTTCAATCTAATAAGGATGATTCTAAATCCCAATCAGGTTATATATTCACTAAACAGTGGGGTGGTCAGTTGGAAGAGTTCGAGACAAGAGATGACTGTCAATTCAATAACTGAGGTAGAGTACATTGTGACTTCAGATGCAGCAAAGGAAATAGTTTGGATCAAGAAGTTCATTACTGAATTTAGTGTGGTTACTAGCAGTGTTAGGCCCATACAGTTGTATTATGACAACAATGGGGCTATCATCTAACCATGGAGATCATTAGTCGAGGTGATGTATAGATAGAGAGAATTCCCACTGAGCAAAATATTATTGATCTGTTGACGAAGCCATTGTCACAGAATAGCTTTGATTCTCATGTACTCGCTAATTGTATTAGATAATAAGGTGATCGGCTTTAGGTTAAGTGGGAGATTTATTAGAGTAGTGCCCTAAAAGTAATCACTTTTAGTGCACTTTGAAAAATTTGTGTACAGACTTTATTTTCAATAATAAAAAAGCATATTTCATTAATTTGGTGTCATTATTTATGAATTGATATTATAAGCAAATTAATGAAGTCCATGATATATGACATAGCATGTGACATAGCATGAAGGAAATTATGATGTGATCATACTACTAAGATTCCTATCATGTGAAATTATGTCAGTATCTAAATTATACCTAGTTATAGGATTAATGAGAATGGACGTTGTTAATCTAGATAGACTAGCACATGTGATACTCTTTGATTTGATCAAGCAGTGAATCTCAAAAACTGGAGATGTTTAGAGTTGAGATGTGGATACTTACTAGAGGTAGTAAGTACATTGGATGACCTATAATAAGATCATCATACAGATGTCCTATTTTAATGTCACTAATAATCTCATCATAGCAATGGTGCAAGTATCCTTAGACTTAAATTACTCAAACATATCTTAGATACTAATTATGTGCTTTGATACCATTCCTTATTACCTTACAGAGGTCGTTCATAGGGTGGTGATTAGGTATAGCTTGAGGTATTCGAAGGTAATTGCGTAGCCAATAGAGGATTCATCACTTCTGTGATAGCAGAAGATGATACCTACGGCCTCTTGTCAGGGTCATTACTTAGAAATCTTTGGCTGGAGTACATATGTCATGAAGAATTTCGTCATTAACATATAGAGTAATGAGTCCCAAGACGAGAACTAATATCACTTGGGTTAGATTTGACATAGTCAGTCCAGTCAGAGTTGGCACTTTGCCTATACTCATAACCAAGTAGGGTATAGCATGGTGAAAGGACGAATTGCACAATAATTGTCTATGAGAGGGTTTATGAGATGGTTCATGATGAGCACGAGTTTGTTCATCAAACCACTTACTTTTTAGTCAATTGAGGGTCATGATGTGTTGCTAGATGCCGCTCATAACTTGCTTGGATTAAGTGTTAATCCAAGTGATCAACATAACTGGGAACCTAATAGATTACACGCATAAGAGTGACTCGGAGGACTCGTAAAATGGTTTTGGATAGAGATCCATTATATGGAGAGTAATAGAACCAAATGGATCCCGATGAGATCGGGATATGTCTTGATGAGATCGTGATATCAATATTGCTGAAATAGGTCTCCGATGTTTTTTTCCATACCCAAGACTTGGTAGGGCTGACCCTAGTGTGACTAGACCACCTTAGCATATATATATATATATATATAAGATATATGCAATGTGGAAGATGAGAGATGCTTCTTTAAATTTATGCATTTATTGTCTTTAAATGATAAAAGAAAAAAACAATAAAAGACAAAAACAAAAAGCAAGTAAGATCATGATAATCATGAAAATGGTTAAATAAGCAATCTTCACGATTCGCACCTAATTCTCCTCATCTTTCTCATCTTCTTCCTCTTCATTCTCTTTCACATTTTTGCTCTCCATATAACAAAGAAGAGAGCTAGCACTCTTGTCTTTGTTCTAGCCATTTCTCAATCAAAGAGTTTGATTCGGTTGGTTTCTCCAATCTTTGCGTGAATACCATTAGAGACAGTTTATTTTGGTCGTTGTGATTTGCGACAACCCGACGAGTAGAAGATCAAAGAACGAAGGAGACTACATACAAGGCATATAGATCCTGAACTTTGGGAAGGTCTTGGAATATTTTTTTTTTGCACCATATGTATATGATGTACGCACCGGGATTTTCCTACAAAGAGTGATCCTGTATTTGCTTTTTGAAATCATATAGGCTTCTACTTTATTCCCTTAAACTTCTTATAGAATTCGTAATTCACCTGATATATTCATCTCTTATATACATCTTCTTAGAACCCATTTAATAGATGTATATTTGATAATATTCATACATCTATAATTGATTTATTTGCTTGATATTTTATACTTTTATTGTATATTTGGTACTCAATTCACTCCAAGTGCATTTATAAGTTATAATTGCCTTCATAGACCAAACAGAGAAGAATTTGGATGAAAACACAACATAAAACAAGGATTTAAAGTAAAGAAGGGATACATGACCATGTATTTAATGGTGTAAGTTCTTTAGGCCATGCAAATTTGTGAATTCTAGAGATTTTGGGTTATACATGATCTAGTACACGCCTGTGTATTAGATTGTGTATCTCCCAGAACCCTAAAAAATATTATAAAAAGACATAAGAAGAGGAAAAATAAAAGACTAAACATTCAGAGGCGATTCCAGAGGTACAGATGTAGTGCCCCCTTACCGAAGGGTTTACATCAGGACGCCCGGAGGTCATTCCGGCACATAACCTAGGATAAGGGCACGTTACGTTTATTTACTACATTCATTTCACATGGTAGGGTATCATAATTCACTTATAAAGCATCATAAGAAAACCGCAATATTTTAAAAGCCACTTTTTCCTCATTTCGTTTCATAAAAACCCTATTGTCTACATTGTGACTTTCAACAATTTCCATATGCACATCATCAAAACCTAATACAATAGTACTACATGAACGAGGAAAATAGGTACAATCTAACTAATTTTTCCAAAAATCCCAGCTGACTGACCTTTGATCCATGATTTCTCTTGCCAATCACAATTTACACGAATGGTAGAGCCTCTCAGTAGCTAGAGTCGTCTCTTGGTCCTGAAAAGACAACGTTGTAATTTTGGTAAGTTTTGCGAACTTAATGAGGTAACAATCATCGATGGTTCACTCAATTCATGCAACACATCATTTCACATAACATATAATCACATCGTTGCATATTTGATCAG
>JAOQMS010000180.1:22198593-22208888 GCA_027563885.1 Erythroxylum longipes | reverse complement strand
AGAAAGATTAGGGTTTTGATTCAATAGGATTAGGGGGTTTCAAGAACCTTGTTTTCTTGGGGTTTCCGTATCAGGAACAATATCTGGGCTATTCCAATTAAACCCCCCTTTTCTTGGTTCCTGACTCAATTGCTTAAGCTAAGGGCCACTTTGGAACCGGCTATGTTCTATAAGATTCGAAATGGAGAAAAGACTTCCTTTTAATTTGATAATTGTATGACTCGAGGCCACCTAATTAAAATTCCTTAAGTTTTGGATAGTTGGAATTCTATCCCTATCCATTCTAAGGTTAACTATTTTCTAATAGGAGGATGGTGTAGTAATTTCCCTTTAGAATTGCAGTAGCTCCTTCCTAATTACATCCCTCAGCTAGGAAGCAAGGATTCTTATCAATGCCTCAACCATCCCCCATGTTTCTTTATTTCATCAAGATTTAGGGATTGGATGGTCCCCAAAACCTCTAAGGTTGAATGGTCCTCAATTGTATGGCATAAAGCTCTCGTTCCTAGTTACTCTTTCATATTGTAGTTAGCTACTTTGGATAAATTGAACACCTTAGATAGAATGCCTTATATAGCTTCTAATTTTGATTGCATCCTATGTGGTCGAAAGGTGGACTCTGGGGACCACATTTTTTTCCTTTGTGACCTTTCTAAAGTCATTTGGAACATAATACATGACCTACGCCTACTATCTAGTATAGGTAGTAAAATTATGGATGTTCTTGAATGGCTACTAAAGATGAAAGGTTCTCCATCGTCCAGCATGGTGGTTCTAATCATTTCTTAACTTCAACTGTCAAAGAACTATGGAGAGAGTAGAATCTAAGGAGATTTCAGAGTAAGATTCGCACTAGGGATGAGATTTTTTCCTTCCTAATATTAAGGATTAGGGAGAAACTACTCTTTATATAAGACAAAGTAAATCCTACCCTAATAGCCTTACGGAGAATCAACTAGTGTAATCAATGAGAGATATTAATGGGTCGAGCCGAGCCAAGGGCACCTCGAGCCATAGTGGCCCACAACTCAGCCTATGACCCGACAGGCCACAGGCGAGCTGTGTTTTTTTAAGAAAAACTTCCAAAACAATGTCGTTTTGGAAGTAATAGTTAGGCCAAGAGTTAGGCATGGCCAGCCCGACCTTAGCCAGTGGCCCGACCGGGCCGACCATAGGCAACCTGTGGCTTGGTCAACTTTGGCCAAAATCGGGTCAGGCCGGGCCAAGCCGGGGTAAGCGAGTCAGGCTCTTTTTAACATGTCTAAATTCGATCAGTATAAATCTGAAGCAAGAAATTACTTACATGATGAATAGGCAAGATGAGCAAGGTGGAGTAGGTGGGTGAATGCATCTCTATGATGAGACCTATAATGAAATTCACCAAAGATGGTGAGTGCTAATTTCAAGCATTAACAAAAAATTTTAAGGCTTACCTTATGTGAGTGGACATTGTATGGCCTTTGGAGGGGAGTCAATGGATGGAAGCACTAATTTCGGTTTTCCCTTCTCGAGACTTAGCCTGGTTAAAGGACCTCCCCATGTTAGTAAATCCATCAAAATCGTTGGGTAGAGTAGACAGTGGTAAAGAGCATAGGTTTACCTGGTTGAGTAAACGGTTGGAGAACTTTGTAGCAGATGCAAGGATTTTGTGGGGATTGGCAACACTTTCACCAAAAACCAAAGGATGTTCGAGGATTTGATTACCCAGGACATGCATTCAGACTCTTGAGGGGAGTAGAGAGTTGGATCCCTAATTTGGCAATTTTTTCTCGGAAGGCTTCGGTGTTTTTAACGACTTTGCCTTTCTTGTAGATCTTTATTTCACTCTCTGTGCATTTAATTTGTTTCCAAAGCTACGTCATTTTTGTTGGCTAACAACGTTTCTTTGGTTGCTCTCCTACTGTAAAGGCATTCACTAAATTTAATTATTTTACCTTTTCAAAAAAAAAATAAACGCTTTACATGGAGTTTCTTAAGCTCCTTTCTCACCTCCTACAGCTTCCTTATACACTTAAAAGGACTCGAAACTCTCCGTAAGTAATTAATCGTTTCAAAACCACTTCTTCATAGCTCTCTTAATTAATCAAGCGATCAAATAATATAAATGAACTCTCACAGTTCTTTTGTCTTTCTATATTTGAATCTCTGTTTGGACTATGATATAAAATAAAATAACTAAAATTGCAATGTTATTAAGGAAAACTAGTCATCCATAAGGAGTTAACTAGAACTATGTCAAACTTCTGACTAACCACTTTCCCTCTTACTTGGTGCTCCAAGTTAAAAGGTGCTCATTAAATCTTAGTTTAGTTAATGATACTCAAACAGTTCATGAAGTCGTCAATGGATTGCTTGGAGATTATAATGGAGCCCTCAATTTCTTGAGCATATAGAGTGCTATTAAAGTTTCTCAACACAAGTAGGGTTTGAATTGAAGCTTGGATTGTCTTCAAATCTTCCCATAACCGGTTTCTTTAAATTTCCGTATTTGTAACACACACACAATCGTAATGTCTCCTGGATGATGAACTAGCTAAATATTCAGGTTGATGAACTAATATGAGTAGAGAAATTGAATAACCTTTGTTTCTTTAAGGTCATATGTAATCATGATTCTCCCGTTATAGTGGCCTTAGTGGTTAGAAGTCATTAACTTTTCCTAAAAAATCACAAACCTTTGCCCAATATTCAATTAAACCATAGTTATTTTTTTTAATCACTTGGTATTATGTAAGCTTATTATTACCTAATTTAATGCTTGCGTTAAAAAACATGAGAGTACATCAGCTAAAATTGACCATATATCCAACACAAATCATTTTTCCATTATATTTCTTTCATGTTTAGTATTGGCATGCAATAATTTTAAAGACTAAATTATGCTAATTTGATAATCGTCAGCAGATCCACTAGACACAGTGAACTACTCATACCATGTCAAATAAAAAATCAAAAATAAAAAATCCCTAAAATATTTCCCTCTTAGTGTTTCTAATTTATCTTATGTTATGATGTTAACAAGGTAGGATGAAAGAAATTGGTCAAGGTTGAAGATCTTCCACCATAGCAACATACAATGCCACAACAGTAGTAAGAACATGGCACAGGTCTACGACTGTGATCATTATTGCTTTAAGAATTTGTGGTTTTAAAAGAGGAAGGACTTTTAGTGTGTTGTGACGGTGTCTGTAGCAAAAACCTTAGACGATATTTCCATAATTTCTATCAGCAATACTTCACAGGTTTCTCGTCTTCTTCAGACAACAAGAAATAGAAAAAAAAAAAAAAGAATGGCCTATAGAGCTGCTTAATGGACTAGTAAATTAAGTACTGTGAATAAAAGAATGGCACCAAAAAATAAACCCACCTGCACAATAGTTGAAACTGAGGAAACGCTGAAAATATAGATGTTGAACATGAGCTATCTGACGAAAAGGTAGAAATCTTTGGTGAAAGTGAGACATAATGTCTACGTGAGGCAGAGTGAGATGACAATTGCACTTGAAAGAGGAAAGAGCAATGTGTGTCTGATGCATCGTATCAAATAGAAAGCTCAAAAATCTTTGCTTACGACAGTAGTAACCCGATAGTGCAACGATAATGCAGATGTGGTGCTGTTATAGGATACATAGGTAACGACAGAGATTTAAGGTACGGTGGTGAGAGGCGACATCATGTTAAAGGATTTATATTGCAGAGCTAACGTCTAGTTCTTCTTTAAACCTAAAACAGTAAAAACCAGCTAGCCTGACTAATTATTTTGATTGACGCACGACAAACAAAAAGGCACGTCAATGGGAGCTATAAATGCTAATTTGGAGCATGGTAAAGTGGCAGAGAAATTTAGATGTTAAAAGTTCAGCCGAAATAACCCGAGCCCAAATAAAATCACATGGGATGTCCGCCTTCTGCAAACCAATTATGTAATAGATCATCCCTTAATTGTTTTGTCCACAATTCATAGCATGGGAACTTTATCAGCCAAAATTATAGCAACGCTGGCAACATATGCCTTACCAGATGAACGGATGCGGTACCGCTTTGCTTCTTCAGGATCTCGGTAAGAGGATAGAATTACGTACCTTATCATTATTCGGCCATAATTCCTTAAGTGAGATCAATATCCCAGACACATGAGGCCAGAAGTCCTCCACATAACTTAACAGGAGACTAAAGCTTCAAAAGATCCTTCAAGTGCAATGAATTGTGTCCTATCACGGTATTATATTCTCAATCTACAAGATTATATTCTCAATCTACAACTCTTCAGCAAAACTATTAAAAACATAACATCAATTGGTGTTTGTCAGTCCTGCTGCAATCTTACGATAGTTCTAACCTCTTAATTAATCCCTCTGGGATAAAACTGTCACTCCAGGTATCTTCTTGTCAATAAAGTTCCAAACTTACAGTTCAGTCAGATTCACTTCAAAGGAGGTGGCTGGGCCAACTGTTGTAGCTGATGCACTACATGAGACATTCTTGGTCGCATGGATGGGACATGCTGAGTGCAAGCATATACAAGATCCACCACCTTCTGAATGATTCCAGCTTCTGGAACGTCAGAAGAAGAAGAAGCTATATGAGGATCCAAGAGCTCAGGGTAGCGGTGTGCCTGTACCAAAGGTGTGGCCCACTCAAATATACTTTGCCAACCGACCGAGTCAACTGCTTGGGCAGGCCTACGCCCAGTTACAATTTCAAGCAGCAGTACTCCAAAGCTATAAACATCACTCTTAGTTGTAAGCTCATTCCTGTAAACAAATTCCGGAGCAAGGTATCCATATGTCCCACCTGCCATCATTGTTCTTTCATGCATCACTTCCCATGGAACAAACTTAGAGAGACCAACCCCCATTAAATGTGCTCCAAACTCTTCATCAAGCAAAACATTGCTAGCACGGATGTCATGATGCACCACATGGGGCCTCACCTTATCATGCAAGAATCTAGAATATAAGAACAGACGAGATCAATCATATTAAACTTTTTGTAGGCAAAACTAACCACAGCAGAGATAAGAAGCTAAGATGCAGGCAACTGGCCTGAAATCTGCAACTTGAGTCTTTCAGTTTAATGCAAGAGCTAAATGCAGATATTTTGCGGGCATTCTAGATTCCAAAAGAACATTGGAATTATGAAACAGGTAGCAGAAAGAAGGAAAAAACAAGTGGTCTAGTTCCTATTATGTATAAAATAGCCTTGAATTAAAGTGAACGATATATGTACCCATATTTTCGTGTGGATGTTTTGTAATTGAATATCAAAAAGTAGATGCTGTTATTATTAAGGGAAAGTATCACAAAATAATACAATAAGAATTCAGGGTAGTAATCATGATCTTTTGAACTTTAGAAATATAGAAGTATACTGTTACATAAATATTTGCACTTAGAAGTATATGCCAAAACATACCTATATATATCCAACTATTTGTTCATATTATGATTTGTTTCATCCACAATCATCAATGTTAATCAGGTTAGAAAGGAAAAAGAAGTAATGATCAATTTTCAATCCAAAATCATTGTGTACAAAAATATACAGATAATGTCAACAAATTTAAATAATCGATCATTTCTATGGAGCTTAAATATTACATGGAAACAAGGAAAATCATGATAGTGAAACTAGATTCTAATTAACATGCTTATCCCTTAGAAAATAAGTTTCATATTCTCCAATTGAAAATATGAATTCAATCGAAAACTGTGTTGAAAGCTACGGGGAGGAATAAGCAATTTGGAGTTATAATAAAGAGAGAAGAAAAAGAAGAAAGACTAAACTAAAGAAGTAAAATTGTAGGAAGTAAAGAGATAAAACAAATACCAAAACCATACAGCTCTTACAAATTTTTAAAAAAATCTTAAAACAAATATGTACCTTACCAAATTAAGGTTCGGTTCTTGGGCTAGAAATGAAAGCAAACTAATGAGAAGAGAAGTAAAATAGGAACTATTTTTAGAAACAGGAACAAATCAATGTATAATTGTTTGTCGAAAAAAAGAAAAAAAGTACCCTACCAAAATCAAATATCTTTAGTTATATCAAAATAATTAAATAAATAGTACCCTACTAAAATAAAGTTAAAATTCTTAGTTAAAAACATAAGCAAAGTCATGAGATGTCGGAAATGACAGTAAGACCGGACTTTTAAAAGTACAAACTTATTATAATGGTGAAATTAAATTGAGAGGAAATAAAATAGGCTAGAATATAAATGAAGGATTTTAGAAAATATTGTGTGAACAATTAAGATGTTAATTCTTTCCACAAATTTATTTAATCTAACCATTTATCTAACTTTGAAATTATTAGAATACAGCTAGGTAAAGAGTAATGAAAACACTATAAAAGCTAATTAGTACATCAACTATTCATCTTGAATTTGTTTAAGAGTAGGAATTTATCTGGTATTCAGAATCCTAAATGGCATGTAATGTAGAAACCAATTCCTACGTAGTGAAAGAACGGAGCTCCATTCAAGTTTCAGCTTCAATATATTTTTGTATGTGGGTACATGTTCACACGTCTGTTTATATATACACATTAGATGAACAATTAATAGAGAAAACTCATACCTAGCATATCTATGGTAGCAAATAGTAAATGAACCATGATTGGTCCTTGTTTTTCCTTTCTTGTGTTTGTCATATATACTGAATATGTCCATTGCATATATTCTGGAAAGCATTCTTAGGAACATACTAAGACCACCATTCATGTGATAACAAGTTAACGAAAGAAAAAAAGGAATATTATTCAACTTAAATAACCTCAAAAGAAACTAAAACCTAAAAAGTAAATAGACATGCACTGAGAGTGCCATAATCAACACAATGACTAATGCTTCTACCACAGCCGCCATTCACACAATCAAAGTGACTTTAGCCACGTTCATGATAAATATAATAATAGTAACACCAAAGTAACCATTATGCCAATCCATCAAATAAGAAAAGTTTTGAGTGTATACATACGCAATTCCTTGGGCAAGAGTTGTAGCAATTTTCATCCTTGTTGACCAATCCAAGTTCCTACCTCCCCTTGGCATGTGGTATAGCCACCTATCTAGTGGCCCATTAACTATAAACTCATATACAATGTACCGATCACCATGATTGTAACAACATCCTTTAATGGCAACCAAATTTGGATGATGAAGCCTTGCAACTCTTCCAATCTCAGAATAGAATTCTTTTTTCCTCTGAAAGCTAGATCTCTTCAACCTCTTAATTGCCACCTTTGATCCATCAGGTAGAATGCCACTATATGTGCCTCCAGTTTTTGCATCACCAAGAAGACGATTTGCTTCACTAAAATTTTTGGTAATGGATTTCAATTCCTCTCTGGTAAAGACTTTCCATGATGGGGCAACTAATGCAGAAGTAGCTGGATTATACAACTTCCTGGACTTTCTACGCTTTTTGCTACGTCTATATGCAAGAAGCCAAATAACAACGGCTAATGTTGTAAAGAGGATCAATCCACTAACAACACCAAGTATAATAAGATATTCCCTGTGGCAGCGCATGTGATAGCATCTGCTCTCTACAAATGAAAATAGAAAAAGGCAAAGAGTGTCCGTGATGATGGAAGGATTAAAAACAAAATAGAAATCAATACGTGTTCTCAACAATGAAGGCCAGGACAAGCAACAAGAAATCATGTCATTGACAAAACATACAGATAAATTATGCAAATTGGGGTTATAGCAATGTGGGAACAGATAATTATGAGGCCATACCAACATCTCGCATGCAGATAAAAGAATGAGAGCTGTCACATCTCTCCCCCACAAGCTGTGTGGTTCCATTAGTCACCAATGTACACCAATCACCTACATTATTATAAGGACATGATATATTGGAGCAGCTCAAGAGGGATTCGTCCCACCTTGACATGTTATCAGACCACTTCCAGTTAGAAGTAGAATTAATGCCAATCCCTCTTCCTCCAACCCAACAGCCATTGACATTTTGAACACACAACACTTGAGAAAATTTTAATTCATCATATGATGTCAAAGCTGCCAAGTGTCCATTATAGCCTCTGCAGTAGCTCTCCGCCTCATCCCAAGATCGGGAATCTCCTATGTACTTGAAGCACTTACTCTTATTGGAGTTGATATCCCATCCAGGAGGGCACCACACTGTCAACCAGAAAATCTAACATCACAAGCGGTAGCACATGTTCTAAAAAAAATATGAATATTGACACTCTAGCATACCCATTAGAGGAAAATTAAGAAACTTATACTGATACATTATCAGACACAGAACAGTACATATTACACAGACTCCACCTGTACCCATGAACAAGCATTAGGACTAAAAATACTGTAGCATTATATCCTTGACTTGTTTTCTTTTTCATATTTATCCATTCACAAAAGTACAATATATCATATCATTTCGCACACAGCTAAATGAAAATCCCTCTTTTCTTAATAAACATGGTCAAATGGCCATTCATATGATATTTATCGAATTAGGAGAAATCAGCAAAGCCACTTCAACAACTGAGCGGCCTCCCAAGCATCACATTGAAGCAGCTATAGAACGTCTTTCAATAACAATTAGAAACATAATGATTAGAATAACGAAAGCCAAAATTTAGAGTTGACAGATTAAACAGAACATTGCACAGAGTGCCTCAAAAAGATATCATACACGCACCTTTAACTCCTTCACTCTTGGAAACTAATAGTTGAGCCTGAACACTGCCATTAGGAGGAATCTAAAATACCAGAAACCAAGATTCAAATACATATATCCCTAAAAGAATATATATATATATAAACAAAAAGCAAAAATTACCGCTTCAAAATATTCTTACAGATTGGGAAGCCACAAAACCCACTGAGACACAACTAATAAAGACCAAAGCCGCGTGATGAAACAAGAGATCCATTACCAAAGTAGCCAACTTCACGAACCCAAAGAACAAAACAAGATCAGAAGCTAAACATCAGAACAGAAACTCAAAAATAACAACTCACGAGTGAAAAAAGAAAACACGAAATAAGCAGGTGGTCTATTTCATTTTTCCCCTCAGTAAGTAACAAAATAGATACAACAAAGAAGAGAGAAGAGTGCCAACCCTAATTTTCAGTTTGGAACATAAACAGAAAATCAAAAGCGTTAAATTGAAAGATAAGACACGGGGAAGACTTTACCTTTCATCAGTAGAAAATATCCATCAGACGTAGAGCAGAGTGCTTGACCATGTACCAACATTTACAATTTCTTCTTCATCATCACCTCACTGACTTTTCTTATTTGTTTATAGTTAAAGAGAATTTCATTAATGTGGCTGTTGAGACAGCAGTAAATAGTAAGGACTGGACTCTGACATAGAGGCTGTTGGGCGCTTCAGACAATCTCACGCTTAGACTTCATTGCATCCTCTGTGAATATAGCTTTCTACTCTTTTTATCATTTTCCTTACCGTGATTTCTATGTTTGGTCATATATTTCTTCTTTATCTATATATGTATGTATAATAGCAATAGGCCAAGCAAGTGTGAATAATTATTTGAATATTCGATAAATTTGGACCTTAATTTAAATTTTTTAATTTGAGCCTTAATTTATTTTATAATTAATTCAAAATAAAATTATTTTTAAGTTTGAAAATTATTTAATAATTATATTTTAAATTAGAAATACTTAGTTTAAGTTTTCTGTAATATTTAAAACTCTATTTCTTATCAATTTCTGTAATATTTAGAACTATATTTCATATCAATTTCTGGTTTTGATAGTTGGATTATACATTCTTTCAGCTATTCAATTTGTTGATCTAAAACACCAAAATTGAAAAATAACAATATTTTGGTTAGGCTATTTGAAGTGGAGCAATTATTGGAGCAAAGTTTAATAAGTGAGTAATATCTGTTGATCTTTTGTGTATCCATTTTGGTCTTCTTTATTACAATTGATAATGAGAATTATTTAAGTTGTATACCTTTACCCTGACAATAGTATACCCAATTATTTTTTAATACTTTTTTGGTTAAATTATAATGGAGAATATGGAATCAGATGAGAAGCCATCTTTGAGGTATATATATGATAGTATGTATAGAGCTCACAAAACAATTATAAATCTTTTTAAAGAGAAAGAGAAATTGTACAAGCCCGGAGGCGCTCGCTCGCGATCGCGAGCAGTCGCGCTCGTGACGCGTGTGCTTCAAAAATTCTAGAATTCTGATTTAAAGTTCAAAAATTCCTATCTTCTACTACAGAACTCCAAAAATTACAAATTTGGTATCAATAGAAAGATAAAAGAAA
>JAOQMS010000180.1:22160373-22175403 GCA_027563885.1 Erythroxylum longipes | reverse complement strand
ACAAGCATTCATGCAATAATCATTACTTGTTTATCAAAGTTGGATCTACATAAATGATAAATAACTAACAATTCCAATCGACAGGAAATTCTTTTTGATGTAGTAATTCATATTTTTACAATATTAATTTAAAACAAAATTTTAATTAAAATACAAAGAGATAAACAAAGAATATTAATTTTAAAATATATAATTTATTAATTAGATTGTGTGAGATAATTGAAAAGAAAAGAAAAAATTCATTGAGAAGTGAAAATTTTTCTGAAATATACTTGTTAAAAATCTCAATTTTCGTATAACAACTTCAATTTCATGCGACATTAAATAACGTGAAGTTCAAGAATAAGACCGCTACGTTTATGCTACATTAAATAACGTGACCTTCAAAAGAGCAAAACAGCTACAAAACATGAGGAAGAAGAAAAGTTATATCTGTTCGCAGTTTAAAATGACGTGAGAACAAAACAGGTACAAAACGTGAGGAAGCAGAAAAACTATAGCTGTCTTCGGTTTTAATAACGATATTTCATGGGCTGTTCACGGTTGCGTTGATTCTTTATAAAGATCAGTTATAAGTTATCGTTATGTTTAGCAAAAGAGGTGAAATATTTAGCAGAGGACGTGAAGCAAACACTGAAGAAGAAGGAGAGTGCAACATCTTCTTTATTATCACAAAAAAACGCAGAAACTTAAGCTCACAACAGAAGTTCTACGTGGTTATTTTCAATAAGTACACAACATCTATAGTACTGTGATTTTCTTCATATTTATCTTCTTTTTCACGTTCTGTACTGGTTCATGTCTCTCTTCCATCATGCCTATGCCTAGTTTCTGATTTTGTTTTTTACTACCAAACTAAGATTGATCCTATAAGAGAAATATGATGGGTCCGGAGAGACAAGAGAAAACGCAGAAGCAAGATAGATATGAAATAAACCTGGAGAAATTGGAACACTGGTGAAGACGCGCAAAAGACGAACCTGAAGATGAGATAGCAGAACCTGAAGATGGAGAAGAGTCGGGCGGCGCAGAAACAATTTCTGTTTAAAAGAAAACGTGTTTTGATGAAAGAAGAAAACATGTTTTAAAAGTTTACGAAAAACGTCTTTTTTATGTTTTCATAAACTTATTGCTGTTTTTTTGTTTTTAGAAACCAGATATAGCAACAATACTCGGCCAAACATGATTTCATAAATGGTTTGTTTTTTTATGAAAACCACAATGAAAAATAGTTTAAAAAAATGGAACCAAACAGGGCTAAAAAAGAAGCAAAATGGTTAAAAGTCTATGAATGGCAAGAGGAGGAGGAATGTAAAGGTTTTAATAATAATGAAAACGGCGCCGTTGGTAAAGAAAGAAACTAAAAAAGAAGCAAAGTGATTTTCCGGTTTGCCTGTGATTAGATGACTAATGCAAGTAGCGAGACCAGAATCATATGACCCCACGTAGACATGAACTTCTACGCGTTCAAAGCCTTCCTCTATTCTATTCGCTCTCTCTTGTTCTTGAATCGTGGGCAATTAACAAACTAGGGACTTGAGCTCACACACACTCATGCTACGTGGTATTTATACGAGAGTTTTATAATTAAATAGAATATAAAATTATTTGATTATTTGAGAGGAATTTTTATAATAAAATAGAATAGAATATGATAAAATTAGGAGGTTTTATATTATATATCATTTTATCCTAAACAGTAAAAATAAAAAACCTCCAATTTGAAGGTTTAGAATAAAATGTGAAATGATAAACAACTTAATACTATATTATATTATAAATCTTTCATTCAAACAACAATCTTCTAATATTACATTTATTTATATTTCATTCTATTATAAATCATTTCATTCTATTCTATTTAATTCTATTCCATTAAAAACCTTACATTCAATTCACCGTAGCCTTATTTGGAGATATGAGCTTTTTCCATGCGTGAAGTTTTTAATCACCCCGGCCTCTCTACAAAGGCGAGCTTGTGCTGAGAAAGGAGGTAACTCATTCTTTTCATCTCATATTTATCTTCAAAGCTGTTCCTATTTTTCAATTTTCTTTCAGTCTTTTTATGGAGGAATAAACTGCGGCATAATTTGCAGGTTCAACAAAATTCCAACCTAAAAGTCAGTAACAACCTAAGATCATGGAGCCCTAAAAATTATAATAGTATCAATGATATGGTTTGAATCAGAGTTCTCGTGTAAGGAAGATAATTTTTTATATGGTCAAAATGGTAAGCATTTGGGTGTGCTTGGGAAGTACGGAAAGCAAAGACAATTAGAGAGAGTTTATCAATGACAAGAGTAATATGCAGGTTTGTGTGTTTTGACGTTGCTCTAATAGTGTAAAAGGAAATGATAACCAAAAACGACATCCTTAGTAAATAAAGAAATTAAAAAAGACAAATTGTACGTTTTGGTTCTAACATTTTCACAATTAATATCAAATTTAATCAAAGGATGAAGTGAATAAAGAAGTCAATTGAATCAATCCAACAATGAAAAAGTAAAAAATGAGTAAAATAGTATGCATATACAAACTGAAGAGAGATTCAAGAGAATTCAAAGTGAAAAATTAAGAATAAGAAAGAATCCATCATATCATGATTTAAGCAAATCATTATAATATTTTTGTAATCTTCTCTTAATAATTTTAATAAATTAGGGGTTCAATCATTGCATAATTATTTGTATTTAAGAAATATTATATATATACTTTATCATAATCAAAAGAAATTTAGTAAAAAAAAACTTCTTGATACATTAAAATACCTTTTGGCAACTTTTAAAATTATTTTGGATCAAACATTTATCAGAAGAATGTGTTTTTATCTTCGAAAGAACATAGAAAATTTTAAAAATCTTATTTTAAGATGTTTGAACAATCAGTATGGTGATTTAGATAACCAATATTAGGGTTTTATATAAATTAGTCACCGATATTATAATGCAGTGAAACAATATCTTCTAAAATCATAAATCATGAGTTTGTGACTATATTGATTAATTAATATGCTAGAGTAATCAATCATTGTTATTACAATGACCAGTTTTTGCTTTTTTACTACTAGTTTGAGTTATTTTGAGTATAAATAGATCATATATAAGTTGTATAAAAAAAACTTTGACAAAGTAGACAGATGGTAAGAGCCTTGAAATGATAAAGAGTGCATTAGAGTACATGTGTACATTATATAAATCATATTGAGTTATATATAGTCGTACTAGTGTAACAATAAAAAAATTGCTTGAGTTACATATTATAAGAGTTATTCTTGACTTTAAACAATATTTGTAATTGGTTCCTTCGCCTGTGATAAAGAAGATATTATATAAATTATGTATGTTGAAGAATAAATATAAGAAAAGAATTATTTGATTAAGCCACCACAAATCAATTATTTCTTTTTCCAAATTCACTTTTTATTATTACTGTATTTTTTATAATTATTATAATAAGTAACTCATTAATTAATTTTAAATAAAAAAATACGCAATTTATTGACATTTCGTATATTATTCAAAGACAAGAATTTTCTAAGATAAACATTTTATAGTTTCATAAAGGCTTAAAGGAAAGCAATTGAATCTTGTCCTCGTAGTATACAAATTAGAGTACTATGTAAGTACGTGGTATGAAAAGGAAAATATTGATGGCAACATCAAAATCAAATGATCCCAGTAGCTTATGTAGATATGGATTGTTCTATGTTCGAAGTCTTTCTCTATTCTTTGTCGCTCCTGTTCATGAATAGATTTGTGATTTTTTACATCTTTTTAAATTAATTTGGTAACATTAGATTATCTACAAATTATAAAGTAATGCAAGATTTTGTTTGTTATGGGAATACAGAAGTTCATGTTTTGAGTATCAGATTCACTTATGCTACGGGTAGGTTATACCATGTTTCGTTCATATCCTTCTTTACGTCAAGATATGGGATTTGTCCATGTGCAAAGTCTCAGTCACCTCACACCTGTATATGAATGGGGGCTTATACTTGGAGAGAAAGTGTATCATTCTTATCAGTTCACATTCATCTTTGCACTTAACTTTATTATCAGTCTCTTCGTCGAGGATAAACTCCATCATAATTTACAGCTTCAAGAGTATTCTAGCTAGTAATGATAGTTGATCGGGTCGAGCTTAGGATCTACTAAGCCCTAGCCTGACCCAAAAAGTATTGATCGAGCTTGGGCCTAGCTTGAGGCCTCATCGAACCTCTTCATTTTATAACATACTTTGTTATCTAAAAATTCGTTCTCATTAGAAAGTTAGTATGTTTTATTTTATATATATATAAAAAGTGTTTTATATGTCACTAATTTTTCTAACAAAGTCTAATATTTTAAGCCTTAAGTTGAATTTTTAAATATAGTCCTAAATAACGTATTTTTTTTCAAAATAGTCATTTCTAATAAAGTATCTGTAGGGTTTTCTACTGCTTTACTGCTTACCTTTGAATCAAAGAACTGATAAAGATTTGTCACTTTGCAGGAATGAAAATACAGAAAATAAAGAGACCAGTATTTTTACTTGGTTCGATAGTCAAGAACTATCTACATCTAAGGTTCTCACTTGTTAGTGGTGGAGAGATTCACTAATGCAGAAGAAGATGAAAACAGATTACAGAGTTGAGTGATTTTTCTGAATCACTTGCAAGAGTCTTTCATTCTCCTAGTACTCACCAGTAAGTACTCTAGCTAGTTCTCAAACCCTTTTTTCACTCTCTTCTTACACTCTCAAAAAGGAACTGAATATAATGTGAATAGTAGATATGAAGAATGCAATGTCTGTATCTTGCTCTCAGCTAATGCATGTGCTCTGCTTTTATACGTTTCTCACGCATGCAGGAGCTTTCGGATGGAACCTTTAAAATTTCTGCTGCTGCATCTCACGTGACTCATTAATACTCTGCTGTGCGTTTTTGTCTTGTATTATGTACAACGTTTTCTGGCTCTGTCCCTTGTGTTTTGTACCTGTTTAACTGCGCATGAGAAACGACGGTGTATTGAGTTAAAAACATCTGACATGTTTTATGTATGTATCACGTGTGTTGGTCTGAAGCAAGCTTTGTTTTTGTCTCAGTTGCTAGAACCATCGAAGACTTCTCCGTTTCTTTCACGCACTTCTTACACATCCACTTCTATTCTTCAATCTATCATGTATTGCCGTCGAATCTGAGTGAAGTTTGGTGGAGTAACATGATTTCCATCACAGAATCCATATTTACTTTATTTTTAATAAATTAATATTGTTAAGTCCAATGTCTTTGACAAAAAATTTAAATCTATTTGCTTAATTTTTTAAAAATTAATGTAACTTTAAATTATTCTCTCTTTTTTCTTTACTAATCACTATTCTCTTATCTAAGTCTATCAATAAAATGGTGTTTGGTTTATTTAAAATATGAAAATATTATTAATTCATTGGTCTGCCTATGTAGCATTTATCACAATAATATTATGAAAATCATTTTATTATCAAAACAAAAATATATCATGACTAAAGAGTGGAGATCGAAGTTGATTAAACCGATAAAAACACAATATAAAGTTTTCTTTGTTAACATGCATAAAAATAAATAAGTAAAAATTTATATCTTCAATTGTAAAAATCCAAAGAAATCATATGAAAAAGTAGTAAATCAAAGAGCAAAGATTACAGAAAACAAACTCGCAGTAGAGGAAAAGGGCCACCTAATCGTTATATAATCAGGATCATCAATAGTTCACACTATTTCTGTAACATCTCGTTTCCATACTAAGGGTTAGAACTGTATATTTCTGTAATTGAGAAATAACACTAAGAGATTAGAAAAATGCATTTCATACTCATGCATAAAATAACATCATGTACGTGACATTGATTATTGCACATAGTACAAAAATTTGTTCATGCACTTAATTGACATTTTCAGGTATAAATGGTTGATTTAATGTGATTATGAAGTGGATAGTGAATATTTTGTTTTGAAAATTGATTTAGTGAATTAAATTATCAATTTAGAATTTTTAGAAAAATTTGAGAATTTTCTAGAATTTTGGGGTATTTATGAACTAGGAAAAAATGTCAAGTGGCAGGATAACTGTTAAATGGTAGTAGAAATAAATATCATATGGTAGTAGAATTATTGAAAAATGATATTAGGATTTAATGACTCATGTCATTGAAAATTGGGAGACAATTGGAGTAGGAATTAGAGACAAATGGACTAGTAATAAAGAGGACCCATTAGAAACCATAAGAAAGTCCACACTACTTGTTAAACCCACGTTTTTGTTAATTGAAATACCAATTTTTTGGTCTTTCACTTGTCAATTGCTTCTCTTTCTTCGTAAGTCTCTCCTACCTTCATCTTCTTCATTCCTTCATCTTCTTCTTCACGTTTTTGCTTCACTAAGCTTCATTAACGTTGCATCTTGCTCTCATCCATCATTTACTTCTATTTTCTTTGTCTTCTTCAACTTCCTACAAGAAGACCCAACCCATTCCTCCATGAGAGTTGATGGTTGTATGATACATAGGAAAGCTAGGGTTAGGTGATTTTTGAAGATCTTGAAGTAAACAAGTAAGTTAAAAGCTTTACTCTTCTTGATTTGTTGATTGAAGCATATATAATGATGGTTAGAGGGCATATGCTCATAAGATGGTGTTATATGTGTTTGACGTGAATGAGAAAAAAAATCTGGATATGTACATGTCTTCTTTTGTGTTTATGTTGTTCTATGATATAAATTGATGGAGAGATAATTTAGAGTTAGAATGAGTCCTAAGATGGGATTAAAAAATGTAGAAAAATGGATTTTTGTAAATGTATGCACATGTTCTGTTTTGAGTCAATGATCAAATATATATCATGAATTATTTGTGAATGATAATGAGTTGAAATGGAGTTGAGAATGAAGCGTAAATGAAGTAGAAAGGGTAACCTTTGTACAAGATGTGTTAGGTGCAAGAGGTTGAATGTTGTAAAATCTGGAAGATATAGAAATAACTTGTTCACTGATTGTGCTTATGTGAAATTTCACCACGATCAACTCCTTGGTTTGCCGCGACCAACTTGTAGGATTTCATGAGGAATTTTCCTCTCGGGATAAGTTTGCCGCAGCCAACTCTTTGCTTCGCCGTGGCCAACTTTCCTGCATAGCTTAAACATGTTTTGGTATTTGGATCATAAATTGTTCTGTAGTTATCCAAATGGAATGATTATTAATTTGGAATAAACTAGAGACATAGGGCTACAATTTTTATGAAGAAATATAATTTTAATTCTATTTCTAGGAATTTCAAAATTCTAGCTTGAAATTGAGTTTAGACTGAGGTTGTAGCATTACCTGAGACAAAAATCATATCTAGTATATATTGATTAAACTTTAATCATAGAGGCATAATTAGACAAAGATGTCTTCATAAAAGTTCTAAATTATTCTCTTATATTTCAATTGGTATCAAGTTTATAAATTTTGGATATTTGAGTTGAGAGATATGAGTTGTACAATTTGACAACATGATCATGTCCTAGCCAAAGTGTCAAATGTACTTAATCTGTGGTATTTTGAACATAAATCATAGAATACTGAACCAAATTGAATGATTTCAGTGTCGTTAGAAACTTAAGAGATAGGAGAACAATTTTCTAGAAGAAAGTGTTGCCGAATTACTGCAATTTCTTAGTCATAATGATCATAGAAAATTGACCCTAAGGTTTGGAATTTTGGAGATGTTATAAGGAGAAATGAGAGTTTGGATATTGTATAATCATAAAATGTTAGAATAACATTAGTGAGTGAATTGTTGATATCAAAGTACGAAAGACATGAGTTTAATGGAAATTGATTGTAATTGTGATTCAAAGGAGATGAGTAATGAGTATCTAGTAAAAGTGAATGAGGATTCGATATTATGAAAGCTAATAATGCTAAAAATGGAATGACGAGTAATTGAGTTATAAAATGAGAATGTGGATAAAATGTGAAATTTGATAATATACCCAGGATTGTCGTTGAGCATGCATTGTACATAGTCCATATACACATTTGTGCATAAATAAATACTTAAGATTGTGCAATTATTAATGTTTGTACAACGTGTGTATTGCATAATATTGATGGGCAGGATAAAATCTCCACATCCAGACGTTTCCAGATCTTGGAAGCAAATATTAATCTGGAGCGTACTGTGAGTCCACCTAGATGGTCTCATTTCATTGTTTGTTCTAATTTCAGTTTCTACATTGAATGACTACGGTTATGATTATTATGCAATGTGAATATGATTGATATGAATGTGATTTGCTTATGTTGATGCCAGAAAATGAAGGTCCGAGACTTGATGTATAAATGTAATATTGAAGTGCCACTTGTATGTGAATATGATGAAATAAATATTGCTCAACAATTATGTTGAATGCCAGACTAAGGTTTGATGATAAATTTGATCTGAATTTGAATATGCATATGAATGAAAAAGTGATTCTCAACTTAAACTTTGAATGTCGGACTAAGGTCCGATGATATGTGAAAGTGACTGATTAATTATATGTGATTGATGCATTCCATTACATGAATGCATGAAACATAAAGGAAGTTGTGATCGGAGTAGCCACCGCAAAAGAGCTTAAAGCTCAGAATCTGAAAAAGAGCTTAAAGTTTATATTGTGAAAAAGAGATTAAAGCTCAGAAAGTGTATAAGAGCTAAAGGCTCACTATGTAAAATGAGCCCAATATCCCCAACAGATACGGGATAGTTATCAATGAGCTTAGTATCTCCAATAGATACGGGACAGTTATAGGCACTCGGTCACAAAAAAGTAATAAATGAAAGTGAGTCTCATTTGCATTGCATCATAAGTGATATGTGTATTTTAAATGATTTAAAAGATTAATTTGAATGCCCTGAATGTGATCCTATAAGTTAAATGAAGTGATGTGAATTATATGAAAATATGTGAACTGTAAGTGTTATATGATTGAGTGAGCCATTGAGGATGGTCACTTATTGAATTCACAAAACTCACCCAAAATTTGTAATATTTTTCAGGCTCAGAAGATTTACCCCGTTAGGTTAACGGGAGTATAGCCACTGCACCCAAGTAAGAGATAGAGATCGGGATCAGTTCACATTTGCATTTGTACTTTCTTAATTTATATATTCTGCGATTTTTGTACAACGTGTATTTAAACATTCTGGTTATAATAACTTTCCAAATGGGAAATGTTTGTAAATGATTTTGTGTTGTAATGACACTTATGAATTGAAGTGTTTTGTACGCATAATGGGCCTTAGTGATTAATGAAATTCAGATGATTTGTGAAATGATTGTAACCCTTGTAATTCAAAAAGTTTATGAATAAAGGGGCCCAATTGATTATTAATTTTCGCATACGCTTATGCAACAAAAAGAAATTGTACCGAGTTTCAAGTGTTTGATTATTCTAGCATTCTACCTTTACGGGTATGCACTCGGACATCACTAAGGATGTCAAGTATGGGTCTTGCGAGAGTAGGGTGCTACAATTTGGTATCAGAGCCCAGATTTAGTACCTTACATGGGTGTTTTTTTTTAAATATGTGTCAAGTTACATGCATTTTAGACATGTCATAGAGGCAGTAGCAACTAATCCCTAATATGAGTCACATGTGTATGATTCACACGCATGAGCATTTGTTAAGAGTTTGAGTTGATAGAAATAGTGAGAAGAATGATGATCTGTCAGAATGTGAGAAAATAAAATTTTATGGATATCTAGAAATGAGAAATAGTATATGGTTAGATATGACAGATAAAGATTCAATGCATTTGTATTGGTAATGTATTATAGAATATGACATCAATATTATACCTTGGTGGTATATCCTTGAATATGAAATAGATGTGAATACATTTGTCGTAGATTGTTTAAGGAAAATAAAGATATAAGTATAAAAGACAAGATTTAAAGTGTACAAGCCAAGTTGAAAGAAAATAAAATTTTCTATGACCTTGAGAGGTTAAACTTGGACTTGAAATGAATGTCGGATAAATGTGATAAGAGTTATGATTTAGCATAAAAATATGTATGTGATATTGAGATCAAAATTTCATGATGATTATGCATCTATAATTCTAAATGGATTGAGGATATACATATGGAAGATGAAATAAATGACAATAGGAAAAATGAGATAGAAATGAGGAAGGAATAAAAGGCAATGAAATAGACATAAATGACTTTTCATGAAATGAATGATATACATAGTAAGGAGAAATGTTGTCTAGGATCAATTGAAATCAAAGTATTACTATTGTAAGACAATAGGTGATCTGTCGGAAATAAATCTCTAGATAAAATGAGAGAACCTTGATGATACACACTTAAGCATATATGACAATAATCATGTCTACTACTTCATCGAGTTTTGGTAACCAGAACATTATGACCTAGTAAGAAACTACAGAAATTGGTCTTCTTGAGGTATAAAGAATGGTTGATAAAGCAATGATGATAACAATTGATTGATAAAGAGTAAATAAATAGTATAGATGATATTAGCAAGAAGTCTTCTTTCGAAGAAGAAGAATTTCACTGCATTAGGTCAAGCATACCAAATAGTTTATTTTAAGAATGATCAATAAAGAAACAAATCGGAAATGAATATTTAATAAGTCAAAAGTGAATATTGGAGTCCTATTCCTAACTAAGACTTAGGCATCAGGTGGAAGATGTTATAAAGAGTATATGTGTTTATTTGATGTCAAGTATCCAACTATGTGATTGGATTTTTGAATTTGAGGTGACATTAATTGCTAATGTGAGGAGAACTTAGGTCCATATTATATTCTTTGCAAATATGTACAGGAGATACAAATTAGATATGATGAATGTGTTTCCAACACAGGAAGTTAAGATTGTAAATAAATTGAAATGAGTGGAGAAACTGGTATGAATGAATAGACATTAGAATAAGTCAATGTGAAATCAGAGGAAATCAAATGAATGGAGAAAATCATTCAAGAAAAGAAGTCAATTGGAAAACCGAAAATAACATGAGATAATACTACATCATTGAGGAATTTGTTACTTAAGGAATTACGAGAACTAATCATGGGCAGGTTGAGTTTTGGCTATATTTGTTTGAGTTAACAAAGCCCCAAACAGTGTCACAGCATTAAAGAATAAAGTGTCCCAATTTTTCATGGATCAATTAATGACTATGATCATAGATGATTCAATGAATGTATTCAAAAAGTTAAGGAGAATATTTTGAATAATCAAGGTAAATCTTACATATCATGAAGATAGAAACAATTATTTGCCAAGTTTAATAAAAGTGAATCTTAGCTTAATCGAATAAAATGTTGGGTCGTATGGTATCTAAACATGGCATATTGTGAGACCCAAATAAAATTGAGGTAATGATGAAGTGAGAAACTCCAAGGCATATGTATAAGAGATCTGGAGTTCTCTGGAACTAGCTGTATATTAGATACCAGTAGAGATTATTAAGGAGCTTTTATTTATCTTAGCCCTTTGACAAAAATGTCTGAGGAAAAATGTGTGAATCACATAAGTGATTAAAGTACAGAGAATTTTGAGGAATTATAAGATCGATGTTAATTATATCATGGGGATTTGGAGATTTTGAATTTTACAATGATATCTCACACTAGGGATTCAAATGCAATTTAATGCAGCATAATAAAGTGATTTCTTATTTATTGAGACAATTCAAGTCTCATGAGTTGATTATTTGATACAAGATTTTGAATGTGCTGCAATAGTGATTACTTGAGAGCTTGGAGACATAATATGTACAGTGAAACATTTTGGGCAGATATAAATGTACAGATCCTTAAAGTTTGAGGCACTTATTGAGTTTGAAAGAATTGAATATAGGACAGAGACAAGGGATAGAATTACTGAAAGATTATGATGGTACAAATTAGTATTTTCTAGTAAAGATAGTGTTGTATCTGATGCTTGAACATAAAATTCAATAACGGAATGGCACGAATTCAGATATTGAGGTTGCCAAACCTAATGTAATAAAGAGAATAGAATGACGAGTTGAATATTGGGGCAAAATGAGGTAGTATTGGTTGCATTGAAATTTAAGATCATTTTCACATGAAAAGATTGACAAAGCCCGAAGTGAGGATCTAGAATTGTAAATCTTATTGAGGAATTAAAAATGAATAACAATTTCGAGTTTGAATTGGAAAATGATACTTGTGATTGAAATAAGAAGTGTGTGTACCCGATAATGATGATGGAGCAAAGAGATTATTAGAGAAAGCACTAAGAAGAACCTAGGCTATACATCCTAGTAGGAATACGCCAAAATAGTACTTAACTGCTAAGAATGTTGAATCAAGTGACTAAATGATTGAATTACCAACAATCTTTCATGTTGGAGATATGCTTAGAACTTATATTTTGGAGTTCATAGGAAAATGACATAATGTAACATCCCATTCCCATACAAAAGGTTGGAACCACAAAATTTGGTACATGTGAGATCAAAGAGAGATTAAGGAAATTGCATTTCATGCTCATGCATAATGTTAGCATACACGCACACGTGAATATTGATTTTTGCACATTAAAATGACTGTACATGTATTAATTGACAATTGCTGGGTCTAATTGATCTATAAATGTGATAATAATTAGAATTGTGAATTATTTATATTGAAATTTGGTTTTTGAGAGTATAAGCATTGATTTAGAATTTTCGGCGAAATATGAAAATTTTCTGGAATTTAAGGGTATTTTTTTTGGACCAGAAAAATGCCAAGTAGCAGAACAGTTGATGAATAGAAGTAGAATTAAGAGCCAAATGGCAGTAAAAATTTTTATAAATGACTTTGGGATTTAATGACATATGTCATTGAAATTTGGAGATAATTGGAGTAGAAATTGGAGTTAAATGGACTAATTTACTAAAAGAATCAATTGTGAACCAATAGGAATAGGACATCAAGTCATGCCCTTATCCCGCGATGGTTCTAATTAATTGAAAGACCAATTAATTGCCTTTTTTATCTAGCTTTTCTTCTTCTCCCTCGTGACCTTGCTCTTCTTCTCCACCTTCACAAAAATTATCTCACTAATTTCCATTCACTTAATACCGAACCTCTCATCTTTTACGTACCGCTTTCATTTTGCTCTCTCTTTCATTCTCACAAAATAACCCATCCTTCCCAACCTTCAAGATGATGATCGTGGGTTGTGTGTGAAGCTAGGGTTGAGTGAGATTTTGAAGATTTTGCAGCTAAAACAAGTAAGTGAAAAGTATTGTTCTTCTTGATTTGTTGAATGAAGTATGATTGATGATAGTAAGAAGTAAAATATATGTAGGAAGTAAATGATGAATGGGTAAATGTGTATGTTCTGCTTTTGGGCTAATGATCAAATGATTGATTAAGAATTGGTTTGTGAATGTTATTGAGTTGAATTGGAGTAGATATTGAAGAGTAAATGAGGTAGAAAGGGTGATTTTTGTATAAGTTAAGTTAGATGTGAAAAATCTGGAAAATTGGAAGAGAGTGCTGGACTAAGTATGTCTCTGTGAAAGTTCGCCGCGACAAACTTTTGAAATTTTTCCATAGCAAACTTGAAGGCTTTAATGAGGATTTCATTCAGGTGAAGTTCTCCGCGGTGAGCTCTGGGTCTTGCCGCAGCGAACTTGTGATTTTCATGCGGGAATTCCTCTCTGGAGGAGCTCGCCGCGGTGAACTTTTCCTACACTGAAAATGGTTCAGTATTTTGGGCATATATTCTACTGTAGTTGTCCAAATGGACTTGTTTTTTATTTTTTGTAAACTAGAGACATATATCTATAAATCATATGAAGAAATAAAATTCTGAACCTGACTCTAAGAGTTTCAATTTCTGGGTGAAAGTTGAGTATGGGGTGCTGTCTCTGAATAAAAGTAGTCCGAAAATATTTTGAGTATAACTTTCACATTTCTAAACCAAATTGAGTGATTTTGGTGTCATTACAAACTTAAGACAATAGGGAAAGTTTTATTGGAATTTTTCTAATTGATCATGGAAAATAAACCCTGAAGGTTTGGAAATTTGGTGAAACTTATAAGAAGAAAGGAAAATTTAGATAATGTGTGATCTTGTAATGTTGGAATAACATTAGTGAATGAATTGTTACTATCAAAGTAGCAATGCTATGAGTTTGTTTAAGAATAAAGATGTTCATATGATTGAAGTTGTGATTCAAAGGAGAGGCGTAATGGGTATCAAGTTAAAGTGAATGAGAAATTGTTAATTGTGAGAGCAATTAATGCTTCAATCGAAATGATGAGTAATTGAGTGATAAAATGCGAATGTGGATATAGTGTGAAAATTAAAAAGATACCCAGGATTGTCATGAACATGCATTGTACATATTCCGTATGCACACTTGTGCATCAATGAATACTTATAATTGTGCAATTATTAATGTGTGTGCATCGTGTGTTTGGCATATTAGTGTGCAGGATAAACATCTGCATTCAAACGTTTCCAGATCATTGAAGGTAGTGTTAATCTGGAGCATACTGTAAGTAGACCTAGATGGTCTTACCTTATTGTTTGTTTCATTTATGTTATGACTTGAGTGATTATGAAAGAGATGTGAATTGATTGTGCTAGTTTCCGGACAGAAGGTCTGATGAATGTGATGTATGAATGAAATATTGAAGTGCTCCTTGTATGTGAATTGGATGAAATATATGATACATGACGTGGTTGTTAAATGCAAGACTTAGTTCCGAAGGAAAGTGTGATCATGTATACAAATGAAAAAGTGATACTCAACTCTAATATTGAATGTCGGACTACGGTCCGATGATATGTAAATGTGAGTGACTGCGAATATGTAAATGTAAGTGATGCATTCCATTTCATGATTGCATGAAATATAATGGCAGTTGTGCTGGAACCCCTCCCCGGGCTGGTCACGGGCCCAACGTCCAGCGTGACATCTGGCCGCGCTTCCCCCGAGGGAGAGATTCCCCACCAGGGATACTTAAAACGAATAAATTCATTAAAT
>JAOQMS010000180.1:22143213-22153592 GCA_027563885.1 Erythroxylum longipes | reverse complement strand
TTAATTAACTAAAATATTGTAATTAATTAATTAATTACAATATAATTAATTAAATTATTATTATTATTTAATTACATGACATTATATTTAATTAAAATATTATTATTTATTAATTAAAATATCATAATTAATTAATTAATTACAATATTTTAATTAATTGATAATTAACAATATAATTAACTAATTAATAATATAATTAATTAAATTATATTGTAATTAATTAGAAGTAAATTGTGGAGAGGGTTTTCTTGTGAATTTACGTGCGTGTTTTGTTTCTGTCTCCGTCTCTGCATTCTTTTCCTCTGGTTTTGAAAGGAACAAAAATTTTATATCTCTGTCATCCGGAGTCGGGGCAAAAATTGGTGGAGATAGCAAGCAAACAGGTCGGAAACAGGATTTTTCTGTCCCTGTCATCTGTCTTCATCAATAGGACATGAACCAAACGCGGTTAAGGACAGCACTACGAGGAGAGTAAACTGCAAGCTGCAACTAGGAGGAGAGTGGAAGTGTGAAATTATATGGAGGCTACGAGAGATTCAGAGTGAGACGAATTAATCTATAGCGTCAAAATCTGTTTTAAAAAAAAGAAAAACCTAGAGGATTGAAAGACGTCATTTCGTATACTAATTGAGAGAGTAATAGCAATTGGGATTGACGTAACATTTTTCAATAGTGTGACGTTTAGCAATGTCACGCTGGTATTCGAATGGACACTCTATTTATATTTATCAACCTTTTTTCTATTTTTTATCTTTTCCTTCCTACTGCATAAGAAGATTATTGACACAAAAGATTAAGAATGTAGTACCTGTAATAATAAACCATAATCTATAATGTTCCAAAAAAAAAAAAACCATAATCTATAATGAAAAAGGATTCTACTCAGGTGAAAGTTTCGGTAAAGAAGGATCCACTCAAGTTAATTATAACTCTAGTAAAATGTTCTTTTTTTTTTTGGCCGAACTAAAAAAGAAGCGAAAATGTTTTCCGGGATTTTAGTTGGCTGGGTGCAACCGAATCTAGTCCTTGGACTTGGAGTCTTCCGTACGGATTAGATTACTCTGTAAGTAGCGGAGGGAAAAGGAAAATGCCGGTGGCAAGACCAGAATCAAATGATCCCAGGATCATAGCTCACGTAGACATGGACTGCTTCTACGTTCAAGGTTTTCTTCCTCCATTTCACTTTCTTGTTCTCGATTTTTAAAATTATGGGGTAATTCATGGGTCCAGTTCCAAAATTCTGTTGGCTGACTTTGCTGCAATGTCTTAAAATGTAGTTGAGCAGCGGAAGCAGCCAGAGTTGAGGGGTTTACCCACTGCAGTGGTGCAATACAATGAATGGAAAGGCGGCGCCTTGATTGCTGTTAGCTATGAGGCTCGTAAATTTGGAGTGAAACGGTATGTGGAATGTTCTGTTTACTAACTCTTTTATACTCTCTACCTACTCTGATTTATTTTTCAACTTTTAGCTCTATGCGAGGTGACGAGGCAAAAGCTGTTTGCCCTCAAATTAATCTGGTTCAAGTCCCTGTTGCTCGTGGTAAAGCTGACTTGAATGGTTATCGGAATGCTGGTTCTGAGGTTTGTGAGGTTTGGCCTTCTTCTTATGCATATCCTATCATTAGTTCATCTGGAAAGCTTCTCTATCTCATGTTCGCAGGTGGTTTCCATTCTTGCAAGGAAAGGACGGTGTGAAAGGGCTTCAATTGATGAAGTTTATCTTGATCTCACCGACGCTGCAGCAACCATGCTAATAGAAACTCCTCCTGAAAGCTTGGGGATGATAACTCAGGAAACCCTAGAATCACATATTTTGGGGCTTCATAATGAGGTATTAGGACATTTTTTATTTTTATTTTTTGCACCTATGGTTCTTTTACTCAATGAGTGATTCCTTTAACAAGCAACCCTGCTTACCCCTTTCACTCCTTTTCTACAAGCTGATTTGCGCATAAGAAGGTAAACACAATAATTCCATAACGTAGTAAATTTTGCAATATCACAAAATCACCTTCTTTCTGTGAAGATACATTTAGAATGTCCTCCGTACCATTTGTTTGAGCCTGTAATCTTATTTACTTCGTCTTTTAGTTCTTTCATTTTACAAGAGAACTTTTTCATGTATTTAGAATGGGAATGATGCTAAACAAAATGTTAAGGAATGGCTATGTAGAAGTGATGCTGATCACCGTGATAAGTTATTAGCTTGTGGGGCAATCATTGTTGCTGAACTTAGGATGCAGGTACTAAAAGAAACGGAGTTTACATGCTCTGCCGGCATTGCTCATAATAAGGTATGAACGAGGGTTATCTCTTCTATACCAAGTGTGTTGATTTCACAAATTAGTTTTTCTAACTTGAACTGGATATCCTCAAGCTATCCTTTTGTTTATAGGTTCTAGCAAAACTTGCAAGTGGTATGAATAAACCTGCTCAGCAAACTGTTGTGCCTTCCTCATCTGTAAAAGGTTTGCTCGATTCTTTGCCAATAAAGAAGATGTAAGCTTTTATCTTTCACCTGTTTCAATTTGTGTACTAGATTTAGTGATGTTACTTTCATGTCCTTGTCAGATCTATTAAGCTGAAATATCATACAAGCTTCTATACGG
The DNA here is from genome assembly GCA_027563885.1 of Erythroxylum longipes. Lineage (NCBI taxonomy): Eukaryota > Viridiplantae > Streptophyta > Magnoliopsida > Malpighiales > Erythroxylaceae > Erythroxylum > Erythroxylum longipes. The sequence goes on along the minus strand of JAOQMS010000180.1, from coordinate 22,150,983 downwards.
CACAGAAGCAAAGTTTTCTATCCATGTAAACTTATTGCCTTTTTAAAGTTTCTGGTGGTCTTCCAAATTATATTTCTATTTGATTGTAGGAAACAACTTGGAGGTAAGCTGGGGACTTCCTTACAAAGTGACTTGCGAGTGAACACTGTTGGAGATCTGCTCCAGTTTTCAGAGGAGAAGCTACAAGATCTTTATGGCGCTAACACTGGGTAATTGTTCTGAAACAAAAATGCTGCATTCCACTCACGTTAAAGAACTTTCTTTCCACAGTTTATGTGCGACAATATAACCAATGGAAAGTTTTTCGAACTTCTGTTTAAGCTGTTGTCTTATACCAGATTGGCGTCTGGCTCATTCTCAGCAGGATTCAATTTATGTGTGAACCTTTATTTATCTTCCAGTAGAATTAAATCTGTATGATGTTTCCCCTTAATCTTAATAAGCAACATTGTGATCCATTATGTTTCCAATCATTGTCAATAGTGCATCTGAATAGACTGAATTCCTATACATGCATGAACTTCAGTACTTGGCTGTGGAACATTGCAAGAGGCATTAGTGGAGATGAAGTTCAGGTTCGCCTTCTTCCTAAGAGCCATGGTTCTGGAAAGTCGTTTCCTGGACCTCGAGCTTTGAAGACAGTTGCCTTGGTAAGGATTTTATTTCAACCATATGAATACCATAATTAAATTTGTTACACCAGAAAAACCCTTGTTGCTGAAGTGAAATGTTTTATCCAACAATTAAATTTGTTAATAGTGTAGCTTTGTTTTGCTTCAAGTTGATTTAAAATCTGTCTCATCCAAATTTTTGTTCTTTCAGCATTCCCTTTCGAATATTGCTTTAAACTGTCATCCCTTATGCATTCTTGTTTTGGCCAAGTATTGCTTGAGACGTATTTTTTGCTGATTATTTGGTGATTCTTTGTTGCCTTTTCAGGTTCAACACTGGCTTAATCAACTTTGTGAAGAACTCAGTGAACGCCTTTGCACTGATTTAGACCAGAATAAGCGGATTGCCCACATCCTTACTCTGCATGCTAGTGCACACAAGGTACTTGATCCCCCTCCTGATTTATATATGAATATTCAATTTCCAAGAATGCTTTTCTTTGCCTCATAGCAACTCTTGTTGATTATCATTTTCTGTTTTTTGATAAACCTTCAATATTGTTTTTTCTCCCTCATTGTTGGTTACTTTGCAGTCTGGTGACTCGGATTCATTCAAGAAGTTCCCGTCGAAATCTTGTCCATTGAGGTATGGGATTGCCAAAATTCAAGAAGATGCATTGAACCTATTTCAATCTGCATTACGAGAATACCTGGGGTGCTATGGAGTTAAGACACACGTCAGTCAAAAAAACAGATGGGGGATAACTGCTCTTTCCATTTCTGCCAGTAAAATTGTTGACATACCCACTGTAAGTTTGATATTACATAAGATGGGGATAGTTCTGAAACCTTGATTTCTTGTATATTCTGGACTTCTGTATTGGAGATTTTCTTCTCTCCTGTCAAATCAGCTTAGTGATTCACACGCTTTCATGCTATGAGAAGAGCCCTGATTTGACTCGGAATAAGTTTAGCTTTTCTCTATTTCCCTTTTTACCTTTCTGAACTATTGTTTGCTAGTTTACAATTTTTATTATGAAAATTTCTCTGAGAAGAATAAGAGAACATTTAAAGAACCTTTCTTGATGTGGAAACTGGGATGTGTAAAGCTTCAAAACTCATGGCTGAGATGACCAAAACTACTTTGGTCTCAAAAGCATGGACATCCTGAAGTTGATATTTGCATGATTTTGGATGGCTGCCACAATGGAGTTGGATTTTAAGGGAGGATGGATGTGGAAAGTAGCTTCTGGTCGTTAGTGGAATTATGTGATATTGAAAACCACAACTTTGTTATTGGTGGTGGTATAACTGGAGCAGTTTAGCGTTGATGGAGGTGAAGGGCTTTGGCATTTGTTGCTTGCCATGTTTACAAGACCTTTCTGAGAAACTTTTTTGGATTCCGTTTGAATGATTCTTGCCCCTTGTCCATTTTTAGCAATTAGTTAATTAGTTGATCTTTCAAGAATAAATCGAGGAGTTTTTTGAACTTGCATTAATTGTGTTTATTTGAACTTGCATTGATTATGTTTATATTAAAGGGCTATGAGATTTGACATTTTACCTTTACATATACATAGGCTTTTTTCATCAATCTTCTATTTTTAACCAATTAACTACTAGTCTCTTGATCTTTCAAGAATAAATCAAGGAGTTTTTGATATTTTCCTAATTAAATATTCCTCCACCATTTGCTTCATCAACAGCCTGCTTTTACCTTTATACAATTTTATCCTTGTACAACTGTAGGGAACATATTCCATCACTAAATACTTCAATGGCCAGCATCAATCTCACACTTCTTTGAAACAGAACCTGGACAATTTCATATCTGAAGCTGCACCTTTATCACCCTCAGGTAATTACAGTCTTGACTCTCTGCTGCTCAAACTTTGCTCAGAACTATTGAACCTTTGTTTTTGTCTGTTTGCTTCTTATGGCCACTGTCATAATCGTAACGGAGGCAGGGTTGTTTATACAGGAACTGAAAGCTGTTCAGAAGTTGAATTGTCTGAGGTGCAAATTAATAATGATGCCTGTTTGGGTGAAGAACTGAAAAGAACAGATGAAGATCAGGTATAGTTAACATAACTTCAACATTTTCCTTCTACATGGTTGTCTGGACATTTGTGATCTAATAATCCTGTGTACTGATTTACATATTCTTAGATGCTAGTTCTATGCAATAACATAATGAAAGGGGCTTAATGATCACTCTATCTTTACGCATCTGTCTGATTCTTCGATGATTGTTAACAAATTGACCTGTATTGAAGTTCGAAACCATGATTCGTTTCCTTTTACTGTGTGCCAATATGGTTTGGGTGGCACAAGATTGTTTCATGTCCAATCTGCTTTCTTGCATGCTCTAAATCTTATCCTTAAGCTGGTTTATCTCCTATAGAAAGTTGCTTGTATTGTTTATGTATTCATTAATTTATGCAACCCTTTTCCCATCTAAGAAGATGTGGTCATAACCAATATTTGTACCAGCATCAGTGTAAACTGTTAGAATTTCTTGTCTGGTATTGTGCAATGTGGATATTCTCTAGTGTATCCCAAGTTGAGATTCTAGCGTGGGCAGGATTCGTCTTGCTGTTCTCCAAAACAGGCACAAGATGTTCTAGATCCTTCATCTTCCTTGCCTATGGGTATATACTCTTGTTATTGTTTTAGATTCCATCCATTTACATTTTCTGATTTCCCCTTTCAACGATAGTTATAAGTTTCAGAAATTTGCTCAGGAAGAAACAGGAGTAACAGAGAATTGTCTGTGTACGATCATAGTTTTGAGTTTACCATGCCTAATAAACGAGGACAAAAAGTAAATGTTTTGAAGAAAAAGGTGAGCACTAGCACTCATCATATTATTACTCTGCATATTGCAAACTTACAAACCTGTACCATTCAAGATGTTTCTGCGTGAAAAGATTAAAGTGATTTCTTTCCTTGTGCTTAACAGGGAACAATCATGGACTTCTTTGAGAATCAGAGTTCCTTTTGCTGCCTGCCAAAACAGGGGAATGCTGAATCAGATCAAGGTAATTATAGCGCCTTCATCCTTGTTAATCCTGGACCCTTCTGTTCTTCTTACCTGGTAGTTTAGGTGCAGGTTCTTGTTCTGTAAGTGGTAACTGTTTGGATGGACGTAATATTGAGCTAGAAGATGAGCGCCATCTTGCAGAAGATAGGACCAACCATGAGAGTTATACTACAGACCAAAATGCTCAACGGGAAAGATGGAGTTACAATATTGATGAGATTGATCCATCTGTGATTAACGAATTACCACCTGAAATCCGAGATGAAATTCAGGTGTGGCTCCGGCCTCACAAACGACCTAATACAGTTAAAAGACGTTCCACCATTGCCCATTATTTCCATCCAGCGAAGAACACATAGGACAATTCCAAGGCATATCAACTCTGGAACAGCTATTTTTATGTACAAAAGTCTCATTTAGAATCACAGTGAGATAATTGAGAAATTGAAGTTGGTGGTATGTGGCAGGAAATGACACAAGGTGTTACTACGCTTTTTAGAGTTCTAGTTTAATACTGTATACGGGTGTCACAGGCCATTATAAGCAAATGTTATACCTTCTGCCCGCATTCTATACCAGCTTGCATGTAAAGTTGTCTATTAAATGGTGTTTTATCTAGATTTCAAGTTTAAAGATCAACTTGGCATCTGCAGCATGTGAAGTTTGCTGTAACAGGTACAACATTTTGACAGTAGATATTCTTGCTCTATCAGCCTACCCAACTCATCTTAAGACGCTTATCTCTCTCTCAAGACACAGATTCCCCGTTTTTTGCTTTTCCGTTTTTGTTTTGGCAAGTAAGATGGTGTATTAGCACTAGAAAAATTGACAGATGCACAACAGTCAAGTGACACAGCTTAGAGCAGGATTGCTCATATACAAATGAAGGGAACAAACTAGTTGAAGTCAACATTGTCATTTAACAATGAACCATTAAAGGGATGGAGGAATGCGAATTATATAGAGGTTAAAGGCCTCAGCTGACTAGAACATTTTGACTTAGGGTTATGGATCACCTTTGTCACTAAGATTGATCGATCAAAGCAACAAGCCAAAAGCCTCAATTTCTTTCTTGCAAAATTTTGCATTTCTTAAAGAGAGCATCTGCTTCTTAAGTTTGCTGGAAAACATCGATAGCCAGTTTGCTAATTAAGATGAGACCAGTTTTAATAAGATGATGAAAACTTTACCAAATATAAGCCGCATACCAAAGAGAAGATGGTCGTAGCTATCATCGTATAGCTGACAGAGAGGTGTGCGGTGCAACTTGCCTTGGTTCGAGTCTTTCTTTTATTACGAGCCACAAAATGACCGTTGTCTTTAAGAGACATTTCTCGAACCGGATTGGAGAATGCCAGGGATGCACTATGTTATACTCTCCAAGAGCATTTTGAGCTGAGTGATTTGTACCTTTGTACTTAATATGCTCTCCAAGATCATTTTGAGATAGATTGATTTGTACCTTTGTACTTGATATACTCTAAGTATGTTTACAGGTGATAATTACCTTTATGGACCTAAAGGAGAGAAATTTAGACAAAAACACGGCACAAAATAGAAAAGCAACAATCTGAAAGGAGTATAAGGCCGTGCACTTCCGTGATATTCGATGATTTCCAATTATACACATTCCTGTGCATGGTTATGCTCAAGAATATGTATAACCCAAAAAATTAGGTTTTTATATAAAAGTGACATTTCTGAAGCAAATCAGGGAGGAAGCAGTTGACACTGTTCTGAGACTTTTAGAGGTGATTTCATAAGTGATTCGAAGTTTAAGGAGCGGGAGACGCGGAGTTTTTATCGAGAGATCCATCAGAACATAAGATTAATCGTCTACATTATCATAATAGACTATAGAAAAAAAATCATGGAGATTTAAAATTATGATTCTGATGTTTTTTATTCTGTATTCTATAGATATGGATATGATTTTGTGTTTGCCAAAGTATAGCTAATTTTTCTATTAGTATCTAGGACAGATGAACCCTAGTTGAATACTTTGACATGTTTTGATTGTTTTGTTGATGCAATTGAGTTGATTGATTGTTGCGATCAAATTATTTGTTTTATGATTGTCTATTAATCTAATTTCATACTTAGTGATTGAGAAATCCTAAGTTGAATAGATCCACAATAATTGGAAAAAGTTGGTTGCATTCTTAGAGGTAGAACGACATAAATCTTTTGGATTAGAGTCAAACATAATAGAGAGATTTATAATATAGTAAAGCAATTCTATAAGTTTTAATCTGAGTAATTCGGTTAGAGATCTTAGAATTAGTTGTTAGTAGACTCAAGGTCAGCTACTAACATATCTTAGGAATCTCCACGGTCCAACAATTCCAACAATTCAACAACACAATTGCATGAGAAGCAATCAATTAGTTAAGGGTTTAGGGGTATTCGAAGACTAGATACTAATCATTTGATATCGATAAATGACTTTGTGACTTATCCAATTCTTGCTTAAATCGTGTTGCTTTGTTTACTTTTAGTTTCATTAATTCAACCATAATCAATTTGTGGGCTAGATAATAAAACAACATTAATTACTAGTACTTATTGTCTTTGTGGGATCGACCAGTGTTTGCCTGTACTAACTACAACTACATTGTGTATTTGCAATATTAAATATTAACTACTCACAAAATAGATCAATTAAGTTTTTGGCACCATTGTCAGGGATAGTGATATTAGGAATACTTTAGTTGTAGTTAATCTAGTCATTACTTTTGTTTGTTTGTCATGTTTTATTTATTTGTTTTTACTTTATATGATTTAGTTTGTTTGGCTTTAATTGCTTTTTTTATTTTACGTTATTTAATTTATTTGAGTTAAATAGGTTATTTCCTTAGTTTAGGGTAGACTCTAGATCAATTTATGACTGGGAGTAATACTAAGAACTTATATGACGTAGATTTTGAGATAGAAAGAATTGTAAGGAATTGTCGTAGAATAAATCTTAGGGAATTTGAACTAAATCATCGAATCGAGGACTTGGAAGGTCTCATAGGCATCGAAGAATCACACAATATGGTAGCCCAACCACGAACAATGTTCAACTATGCTAAGCCAGGCTTAAATGACATGAAATCCAGTATCGCGAGATCGACTGTACAAGCGAACAATTTTGAGATTAAGCCAACATTATTCAGATGGTGTAACAGTCAGTCGAATTTGATGAACTCCAAGATGAGGATTCCAATTCACACATCTCTAAACTTTTACAAATATGCGATATTTTAAAATAAATGGCCTAACTCTATGCTACGTTCGTAATTGACCACTTGAGATCAAGTGGAGGAAATTTTTTTGCTAAAGTACTTTCCTCCTACGAAGATTGCAAAGCTGAGAAACGACATCTCATCTTATTCTCAAATTGAAGAAGAATTGTTGTACAACACTTGGGAGGGATTTAAGGAGATGCTTCGATGATGCCCACATCATGGATTACCTCTGTGGATGCAAATCCAAACATTTTATAATGGGATAAGTCAGAATATAAGGCAGTCAATCAATGCAGCAACTAGAGGGACGTTGAACTATAAAAAACCTTAAGTAGCCCAAGAGTTGATAGAGGACATGGCCATGAATAATTATCAATGGTACTTTGCTAGAACACGATCCATCAATAGGCCATTTGGAGTACACAAAGTAGATGCAGTAATGAAACTGGCGAGTCAAGTGGAAGCCTTGAACAAGAAGATAGACAACATTACTATGGATCCACAAGGAAGAGTTATGCAGTGTGAATCATGTGGGATAGATCACCTATGACAAGATTGTCAATCAGATTAACCTAAACACATAGATTATTTGGGGAAGGCTCCAAGATCTCAAAATAACCCCTATAGTAATACATACATCTAATGTAACATCCCCTCACCTATTGGAAAGGGTATTTTGGTCATTTTGGAATGAGTTAAGATTATTTGAAGTGTTTTGACATATTTATGCATTCATTTATGCACATGAATAGGAAATAGTGAATTTTTGCACATGCGAATGATTGTACATGCATTCATGACATTTTTCTCGGTTGAAATGTGGATAATTGTGTGTTATAGAAAAAGTGTTTTAAGTGAATGATAATTGGTATTGGAGAGCATGATT
>JAOQMS010000180.1:22119444-22143113 GCA_027563885.1 Erythroxylum longipes | reverse complement strand
TATGTATGTATATATATATATACATATCATATTACTCACAATCTCACTTCCTTTGTTAATAACATATATTTCGAATCATACTGATATCTCTTAAACATATTCACGTGTAATATTTTCGGAGTCTGATACATCTTTTGTTGATCAGGCTACTCATAAGTTAATGGTTGGACCAATCCTTTTTCCTAGCCTGAGCATACCTTACCAAGGTGATACTCTCAAAAACATTTCACCTTTCGCTTGATAATTCACATCTCTTCAGTATTAACACACTTAACTCTTATGTCTACTTCACTATATTCCCTATCTTCGGTCTTGATCCACTTAACTCGTTCATCTTTCTTGAATCACTTAATTTCTATTACAGATTCAGTTCACTTATCAACAATATCTTGAGTCAATTTTTTTTAGCCTTCAACCAACTTTATACGCTCTTCATCACAATATAAAGACGAATGACACTTTCTGTCATATAATGCTTCACATAGCATCCTACTGATGCTACTGGGACAATGATTGTCATAATCAATTTCAATCAGAACTATATTTTGATCATGTGTTCCTAAGAACTCCAAAACATAAGCTCTTATCAAATCTCTAATAGTTAAGACTGTTGGCAAGTCAAACATTCAGTTACACATTCAGCCACTTGTCTCCACATCCTTAGCCGCTAAATGTTATTTTAGCATATTCCGACTAGGATGTATGGTATGTATAGTATAGGTTGCTATTTGTGCTTTCTCTAATAATCTTTTTACTCAATCATCTGTATCTAGTACACCTATATTTTCATTACATTCACAAAATACATTTTTCCGATTCAAACTCAACATTTGGATTCATTTTCAATTTCTAAAAAGGTTCACAAATTTTGAATCCTCTCTTTGTGCTTTTCTAATCCTTTCATGTAAAACTGGTCTTAAATTCAATATAGCTAATAAGACTTCAATTTGCCCAAACTTCAACTTAGCATTCTATGTTCTTTATTCTACTAGGTCTAGTAACCTCAATACCTGAACTCATGCTACACTGCTATTGGATTTTCTGTTCACTGCATCAAATATAATACTTGCTTTAGGGAACGATACTCATTTGTACAATCATAATCTTTAAGTAATTATAGCCATTGTCTCTGTCTCATATTCCTCTCTTTCTAACTCGATAATTTCCTCAAACTTTCCTGATCTAGAAAATTCTGAAATGCTTCATCCTTCAGATTATGTCTCCAAAATTTTCAAAGCAATTTTGATTGTAGCTAAATCATGTGCTGAATAATTCAACTCATGAGACTTTAAAATTCTCGATGCTTATAAAATCACTTTATTATGCTGTATCAAATTACCTATTCTCTGATGTAAAACATCATTATATACTACTTAATCTCCATATCTAAATGGAATAGCTAACACCGGTATTGTAATTATTCGATGTTTTAATTCCTGAGAGTTTATCACTTCTTCATTGCCTCTATTTTCTTTGGGTTTCCCAATATTCCATGTTCAGGTACTATATGACCCAACATATTACTTGATCCAGCCAAAATTCACACTTACTGAACTTGGCATATATTTGTTTCTCCCTCATGAGAAGTAAGCTTTAGCCTAAATATTCAAAAATATCCCTTTTAACCTTTCAAATATACTCAGTTATCATCTTTAGATCACAATCACTAATTGATCCAAGCAAGGTTGGAACACTTTGTTCATTATATCATAAATACTACTGGGGACTTTTGTCAACCCAATTAAATATCACCAAGACTCAATGCATCGATATTTGGTTCTCGAAATTCTCAAGTAACTAGTTCCTCAGATGGGGTAACATTATCTTATGTTTTTCTCAGTCTCCCGATTGATTTATTTTCTCGAATGACTTTTTCCATTCATTCTATTTCTTCTAATTTCTTATTGACTTATTCTAATGTTTATTCTTTCATACTAGTTTCTCCACACATTTCAACTATTTACAATCTTAACTTCTTGAATTGGCATCACATTCATCAAATCTAACTTGTATCTACTGAACTTATTAGCATAGAATATAGTGTGGACCTAAGTTCTTCTCACATCAGTAATACTTCTAATTTGTTCCATCATCATTCATTCTTAGAAGTAAACCCTCTGGTCCACTTAACCTAATTTGATGACATTCTCTATCAAAAGAAAATTTCTCTTTTCGATCATTTATGCTTTGTATATACTCTTTATCAATCAACTGAATTCATTATTGCTTTTTAGCCATTCGTAATACCTCAATAAGATCAATTACTATCATACCTAACATGATTTGAAGATTCTTTATAATAAAGCTTATTGAAACAAGAGACATATTCTTTTACTCTCATGCTTTAATCTGTATTAACAAAATCGTTACATCTTATTTAGAGAGGTATTTTTGAAAAATCGCCAATGAACATCTCTTATTAATGATACTTTAATCTCAATTGATTCTAGATAATATTTCTCCCTTTCTGTTTGCCCACGATTGTGCTAAACCTTCCTACGATCATGACAGAACCAATTTCCCTCGGCCACGATCAGGGGGAAACTATGCCACAATCGTGCCCTACTTCTTTTTGCTTCCTTTTTCCTCAAATTTATCACATATAGCAATATCATTTACACTTTGAACCAATCCTCAATTAATCACCATAAATGCTTTCATATGCAACTTTGATTCATCTCATAAGTTTGAATATGGGGGTTAAGACTCAAGAACATTTAATAAGTCATAGGTCACCTCCTATATCATCTCCACGTATATGTATATCACATATGTGCTTAATAATATCACTTGTCAAGGGGATTACATTATCAGATATGTATTCACAATAACAATTCAACTTAACCTTTAAAACTCTTACATATCTCATTTTCAATTGTTTCTTTTCTTTATCATCGTTTATTTCATCTTCCACATGTATATTCTCAATCAATTCAGAATTATAGAAGCATAATCATCATGAAGTTCTGATCTCAATTTCCACTGATAAGTTCTTATATTGAATCACAACTCTTGTTACTTTAGTCAATCAACCATTTAAATTTCAACTTTGACCTCTCAATGTCATAATAAGTTTTTGTTTTCCTTCAACTTTACTTATACACTTTAAATCTCATCATTTCTACTTAAATCTCTACTTTCCTCAAACAATCTATGACAATGCATTCACATCTATTTCACATTTAAGGATATATCGACACAGTATAATATTGATGTCATATTTAATAATAAATCCACCAATACAAATGTGTTGAATCTTTATCTGTCATATCTAACCATATACTATTTGTGATTTCTAGATATCCATAAACTTTCATTTTCTCACATTCTGACAGATCATCATTCTTCTCACTATTTCTATCAGCTAAAACTTTTAACAAATGCTCATGCGTGTGACTCAAGAAAATGTGACTCAGACTAGGGATCAGTTGCCACCGTATGCTAAGACAAGTCTAAAATGCATTTACCTTGACACATACTAAATCTAGGCTCTGATACCAAATTATAACACCCCACTCTCGCAGGACACGTATACCTAACATTCTGATTGATGTTTGAGAACATAACCCACAAGAGTGGCATGTTAGAACAATCAATAATCGAACTCATTACAAAAATTATGATTTTTTTAAAACAATGCACGCATATGCGGAATATCAATAATCAAATTAGGTCCATTCTTTTCTATAATAACATCAAAATCACATTTATTATAATTACACTCAAGATCAATCTGATTTACAAACCTTTCAACTGTGGAAATTTATTACAAAACAAAAATATTCAAATATACATGTTACATAATTACGAAAGGCTCAATTCGATACACAAACAAGAAAATACAAATGCAAACACAAACTGATCACGACCTCTATCTCTTACTTGAATGCAGTGTCTATACTCTCGTTAGCCTAAGAGGTTAACTGTTCTGAGCTTGAAAAATATTGCAAATTTTGGGTGAGTTTTGAGAACTCAGATGAGGTAACCATCATCGATGGTTCACTCAATTTATGCATCACATCAATACACATAACATATTTTTCACATCTTTACATATTCATAAAATATCACCTTTCGCTTTCAGAACAATCATTATGATCATTTCATTCATGTCAAATACACATATCAAATATAAATACAATGCACATAAAACTCACTTTCATTTATTATTGTCGTTGAGACTGAGTGCCTCTTTTACTAGCCAATATCCCTTAGTAGATACCGAGCTGTATCAAATAAGGTCCCATATCCCTTAGTGCATACTGGGTACATTTACAACTGAGCCCAAGGCTTTAATCATATTCTAAGCTTTAAGCTCTTTATCCTAGCGACTTCGGTCATAACTTCCTTTATCTTTCATGCATTATAATATCGAAATGATTCCCATGTCACATGTTCAATCAGTCACATGCTTGCACATTCACATTCAAATCACATCGGACCTAAGGTCTGGCATTCAACATCATTATTGAGTAACATACATTCCATCACATTCACATATAAGGAGAACTTCAATATCACAATCATCAAATCAGAATCATCGGACCTTAATTTTCGAAATTCAACAATCAAATCACATTCACAGACAATTCACATCAGAAATTAAGCAAACAAATAATTAAGTGAGACCATTTAGGTTACTCACTGTTTGCTCCCGAAGCTATTACCTTGAAGTCCCGACAACATTTAGATGTTGACACTCTATATGCTCCTCTATATCATGCAATATACACGTAACACAATTTTGCACAATTGTATACACATTAATGCACACATATGTATAAGAAATATGCACAATGCACGTTCAATGATCCCAGGTATTTTTCCATAATTTTTGTCACATTATCCATCATATATCAAAACTTACCTAGTTATAATTGGTACTTAGGTTTACACCTCAATAAAACCATTATAATCAAAATTCATAACTCATTTGTTTAATTCAGATTTTTCCTGAAGCATACTTTCAGTTCAACTTTTCATGTTCTTTCTAACAAAGAAAATGGAGTAATTTGAAGATACTTTCTTCTAAACAATTATTCCTCTATCTCTTAATTTTCTAATGAAACCAAGATCATTCAATTTAGTTTATTATTCTATAATTTATGCTCAAAATACCACAGACTAAGTACATTTGACACTTTGGCTAGGACGTGTTCATGTTGTTAAATTGTACAACTCATATCTCTCAACTCTAATATCTAAAAATTACAAGCTTGATACCAATTGAAAGCTAATAGAATAAATTACAACTTTTGTGAAGACATTTTTTTCTAATTCGGCATAACAATAGGATATGATTTCTATCTCGGGTAGTACTACAGCCTCAGTCAAGACTTGCTTTCAAGCCAGATTTTGAAATGCTTAAAGATAGAATTAAAACTATATTTCCCTATGAAAATTGTATCCCTGCGTCTCTAATTTAATTCAAATCAAGAATCATTCCATTTTAATAACTACAAAACAAGTTATGATCAAAATACTAAAGCATGTTTTAGCTATGCAGGAAAGTTGGTCGTGGCGAAGCCAGGAGTTGGCCGCGGTGAACTTTTCCGGAGAGGAAAATTCCTCTTGAAATCCTCAAGTTGGCAACGACGAACTATCACAGAAGCATAATCAGTGAACGAGTTACTGTTATATCTTCCAAATTTTTCAACATCATTATATACTAATTCAAATACCAATTTGATTGCATTAAACTCTCAACTCTACTCATTTAACTTACCATTTCAAACTGAATCTCATCATTCATGAAAATTCAATCTCATTCCATACTATGTCTCATTCCTAAACAACAAACCATTCATTGTCAAAATCCATTATTTCAAGTTCATAACCTCTTTATTCCTCACTCACCTATTTAAACATTTACCAAAACAAATCATACAAGGCATTAGCCTTAACCACAAAAACAAGAAATATTCATATACTCTCTCATCATCAATTTTTCTGCACATTTTCTATTTCTCTAACACCTTCATTTACTTCTAAACTTTCATACTAATTTACCTCAAATTCAATCTAGTTCATCCATGTAACTACTCAAAAAGTCATATGTTTAAGCGTTAAAATAGAAAATGAGCATATCATCTCATCATGAAATTTCTACACATTTTTCTACTTCATTTACACCTTTTTTTCATTCCTAGCTATCACCTTAATTTATCTCATTTCAAAACACCATTTTAGCCTTTCTTTAACCTTAAAATCATGACATATCATATTCATTTATTCCACAATTTTCCCACATTCTTTTCATACATGAAAATGAGGCACATAGATGTCCATTTAGTCATCAACATTATAGATCATTATTCCCACATCATCTACACTATAAGTCTTTCTCACATAATCATTGTACATGCCTTCATTCAATTAACCTATGCATATCAGTAATGCACTAAAACCTACCCTATTTTCATACTCACATTAGCAAATACACAATTTCCAAAATCATGATCATCAATCTCAAATTACTCATCATATTAGTTACGTTTAGCATTAGCCATAAAGATTAAAGCATAACTTACTTGATTTTCTTTTAAGCTTCTTCAAAACCACTAAGAAACCCTAATCCTTCAAGCTCACGATCATCAACATTCTAGGGTGGATTAGGTTGGGTTTTGGAGACAAGATGAAGAAAACAATAAGGCGAGAGTAGCAAGTGAGAGAAGAGAGGGCTAGGTTCAACATTGATGATGGTTGGGTGAGAAGAAAATCGTGAAGAAGAGAAGAAATGGAGAAGTCACAAAAATGAGAAGAAGAAAACAAGAACCAAGACAATTAATTGGTCTCTCAAGGTGATAAGTGTCTTGGGTTATAAGATAAAGTCATGGCTTAGCAAGTGACACATGTCACTTGCCACATGTCCTATTTCGGTAGGTTCAAACCAGGTTCTTTCATTTAACTAGTCCATTTAAATCCAATTTCTACTCTAATGGTCTCCAAATTTCAATGAAATATGTCATTAAACCCAAATGTCATTTATAAAAATTTTCACTATCATTTGACTCTTAATTTTACTTCCATTTATCATTTGTCTTGCCACTTGGCATTTTTCCTAGTAGAAAAATTTCCCAAATTTTTACAAATTTTCCTAAAATTCAGAAAAAATTCTAAATCACTAAATACACTCTCCAAATCAATTTTCAATATATAAAAACCACAATTCTCAATAAAAATCACCTTTCACAAATATAAATCAATTATACCCGAAAATTGTCAATGAATGCATGTACAATTATTTTCATGTGCAAAAATTCAATATTCACGTGTATGTGCATATCATATAATGCATGTGCATAAAACGCATTTTCTAATTTCTTAATAACCTCTCATATTTACTATTATAACCTTAACATGGGTAACGGGATGTTACTCCTATGTACAAAACTATCTTCACAACAACTATTTACTCCCTATGGAAGGCAAGAAACAAGAGGATCTATTATAATGAGGAATTAAATAAGTACTACTTAGCTGCAGACATCAACAATTGGATCAGATCCATTATGACAGCTAAATTTGATTAGCATGCTCTATCTATAGGAATGAAAATTAGATGGAATTTGTAAAGCCTACTATTATCTTTTATATGTTTTTTTTAATTTGTTTTACTTTTAAACTCATTATAATGTTGGGATCGCTTTGCTATAGTTAATATAATCCATTATTCAATTTTAAAAAAATAAAAGACTTAGATATGGTCTTAATCATCATTTAAGAGAGAGAAGAAAAATTACGAATTAAAGAAAAATTAATGTTTGAATTTTGTCTTTGGATTATGTCTTTATGTTCTTCCTCTCTTTTTATATTTTTTTCTACTCATCCAAATATCATACAAAAGTCCTTTCTAAGCCTTAGAGTCCTTTGTTTATATTCCCCTTTGAAAAATTAAAAAGAAAGAAAACTCTAATTCTAAAGTTTTTGTATTGTTTTTTTCACTTTCATAAGAATATTAGTTAAGCAACATAAAGGTGTTGCCTAAATTCTTGTATGTTGCAAGCTCTTCATCGTTACAAAGTGCTATTGCAAGCTCTTCATCGTAACAAAGCGCTTATACTAGCACAAAAGGCTCTAATCTTTCTACTAGTTATAAGAGTTGGGTGCAAAAGTGCTTCTTATTGTTACAAGAGTGTTGCAAATTCTTGGTACCTATTTAAATGTCACAAAGATACTCATAATAGCATAAAGGTGCTTTTTATACTTATTTTTGGAAAAGGTGAAATATTGTCTTAAAAAATAAAGGAAAATCCAAGGCTTATAAACAAAATTAGACCTCCAACATAACAGAAACTACTACTTCCTAGAGATATTACTATCTTCTCCTATTCGATTGAAATTGACACTACACAAATACATTGAAATGGGAATTATAGCATTTTACTACAGCTACAATGTTAAAGTCTGGGCCCTCACTCGATTATTGCACCATGTATTAGTTTATTTAGGAAATAATATTAAATTAAGCCATGAATGACAAGCAAGGTTACAGTGTAGCTACAAAGAGCTATACATATTAAAACCAAGCATATGGAACCTTATGAAATTTAAATATAACATTCTTCTAATGTTAATAGGCCTATAGATTCCAAATTATTTTATTATTGACTATAAAAAATTGTGTTTTCTGCTTTGTGCATCATTTTTGATCTCATGGATACAAATGATTAAACATTTTCTATTCAAGCTCGTACTGATAAGGCCAAATTTTGATTTATGCAAATAAGGTAATAGCTTGGTCTACATTTTCATTTGTTTTCTTAAGGATATTGATGTCCTTATAAAGGCCATTTTTCGAGGAAGCATGGAGGAACCTTATAGTTTGTATTCTATTTCTAGAAATAAGGAGCAGAGTGGGACTTCGGTTTATTCTTTGGTTTTGAAGGTGTAGAGAAACCAAATCCAAGGATTTATAAGATTGCCCTTAAGAAATTTGGAAATATAGCACCAGAGAAAACCTTGCACGTAGGAGATAGCATGCAGAAAGAATACATGCTAGCAAAAAGTATGGGCTTACATGCATTACTATTTGACAGGTTCAAGACTCCTGTTGTCATGGAGAGAAGGAAATCTAGTGCAATTGTACTTCCTGACTTGGTGACCGTGTAACAATTGTTTTCTTCAGGGGAATTAGCATTCTAAGGGGCATGTTCTTTCCCAAAGTTTTCTATTAAATGTACATTTTTTTACTCACTCTAGATGTTGCCTTTATATCTTGTGAAACTCCATCAATCTCAAGTACAAAATTAGGACCATCAAACTAAAACTATGAAAATAAATAAACTGCTAATGAAAATATTACAAATTATTCAATAAAAAATTTAATTATTAGGTTGCCTCTCAACTAGTTTCTTTATGGGTCATATAGCTAGACTTCTTAATAACTCTTTCAACTTAGATGTATAATCAGCAACTTGCTTCCACCTGTTCTCTTACATAAAGGTTCACTAACTTAGAAACAAGCCACATGCTGTAATATAATAAGGAAATAAGGTATCAAATTAATAAAACCAAGTAAATTCACTAATATCCTTTTAATAGTAAAATATCAATATAACAAGGAATAATAGAATTCCCTAGATCTTTGATTGACTCTAAAAATTTGTTTCTTAAGAAGATTGTCGATAATTTCTCGATAGCCTCTTTATTTAGCTCCTCCACTTTATGTCTCTATTTCTCATCTTCCTTTCATCTTCCTTCTTTTTTTAACAACTATTTCCTCTATGTCTTCAACCTTTAACTCTTCTTCATTCCATAATGTTATTGTATTCATACGTTTTACTAAATTTGGCATGTATTTGGATAGAAAACTTATCTATTTTATTTTATGGAGAGCAACCTCAGTTGATATAATTAATTTGCTAAGGACATCCTTAAAATATTGATATTCCTCTTACTACTATTTTTCTAGAAATTTAAATAACTCGTAATTATTCTATGCAAATTTGTAATAACTACTATACTTTTAATTCTGATATGGCATGATATATGCCTAATTTTTTATACATCCAATTCATGACACTTAGTGATTAATGCTTAAGATATTCACTTTAGTTCATTTTTGGTTTTAGGCATAATTTGGAAACATAATAGCTAAAGTGAGTTGAAGGGACACTTTTTGGGCCATATTTTTAAGATTCATACTTAACTGTCTTAATGGAACAAGGAGAAGGATTAGGGAAAGAGGAGACAAGAAAATGCCAAAAGAAGATGAAGAGAATATGCTGCAAACATCAAGTTATGGTCATGACCATTAAGTCACGACTGTGATGAATAGCTCACGGCTATGACAAATAAGTCATAGGCATGACAACTATGCTCATTTCCATGACTTTTATTGTATGGTCGTGACTACTATGTCTCACCCATACAATGAAGGCTCATGGCCTTGAGCTTCAATGAGGCCATTCAAAGTTATGAGCCATACAAACCCAAGAACACTAAGGAAGTTAGTTTCACCAGACTTAACCCAAAGGCCTTTATGCATTACATTTCCTAATTTTTTTGAGCAGGTTACTCTTGGATTAAGAGATTTGTTGCCTAATTTTCGTGGTCTTGTAGGTAAGGGTTCATACAAGCATCTTAAGGAGCTCAATGTGGTATGTTTGACTATGAAGCCTCTAGGGTGACAGATAAGCAAATCATGTTGAGGGCTTTCCCATTCTTACTGAAAGATACAGCAAAGGAATGGTTATTTGATCTACCTACTAGGAATGTGAACACTTGGATAGAGATGAAGAGGCTATTTTTGGAAAAATATTTTCTAACATTGAAGACAACGAGTATATAGAAGGAAATATGTGGCATAAAGTAACATAACAAAGAGTTCCTTTATGAGTACTAGGGTGCTTTAAGAAGTTGTATAAGCATCTCAAGGAGCTCGATGTGGTATGTCAGACTATCAGGCATCCAGGGTGACAGACAAGCAAATTATGTTAAGGGTTTCCCATTCTCACTGAAAGATACAGCAAAGATTGGTTATTTAATCTACTTACTGGGAGTATGAACACTTGGATAGAGATGAAGAGGCTATTTTTGGAAAAATATTTTCTAGTATTGAAGATAGAGAGTATACACAAGGAAATATGTGGCATAAAGCAATATAACAGAGAGTCACTTTATGAGTACTAGGAGTGCCTTAAGAAGTTGTGTGCTAGTTATCCCATCACAACATGCCTGAACAACTCCTTATCCAGTATTTCTATAAGGGATTGTTACCTATAGATAGGATTTTGGTTGATGCAACAAGTTGTGGAGCATTATGTGAAAAGACTTCTATAGAGGCTCGTATTTTAATTGAGCAAATGGTCACTAATACTCAACAATTCAACACTTACAACGATGTTTGTTGTGTAAACGAGGTAAGTACTTCGTCCATTAAATATTGTTTAGATGAGCTAACTTCTTTTGATAGAAAACTTACAGTCAAAGGCACAGGTAAAGGTATTTGGAATATGTACAGACACAAGTCATCCAATTGATGAATGTCCAACATTGCAGGAGCAAAGTATGGAATAAATGAACGCTACATGAGGGAATTTTCCTAACTAGTACAACCCATACTCTCAGGCATATAACCTAGGCTAGAGACCATCCCAACTTAAATTACGAGGGGAAATAGATAACAGAATTACTTCTAGAATAGGCCACAACGATCAAAACAATTCCAACAAAGGCCACAAGCCTCCTCTTCTAGTTCAGGTACATCTCTGGAATAATTGGTCAAGACTATTTCTACCAACACTATTTAATTGCAATAAGGTGTGCGGTAGTTTCAACAGGGTATATAGTAGTTTCAACAGGAGATCATATCTAAATTTCAAGAGGTAAAATCGAGCATACAAAACTTGGAAAATCAAATGGGTCAAATGGCAGTGGCAATCAACCATCTAGAGTCGCAAAGTGGAGGAAAGCTACCATTTTAACCTGAGGTGAACCCAAAGAATGTCAATGCTATAATAATGAGATTGAGGTTCCTAAGAGGACCTCTCTAAGGATTGGCAATGAAGAAGAAATCGAGAAGGAGTTGGGAAATGAAAAAAAACCCCTCATCTAGCAAAAAGATAAACTTTGAATTCCCTAATATCATTAACAATAATCCTCCACCTTTTCTTAGAAGATTAACAAAACTAAACAAAGAGGAAAAAGATAAGAGGATATTAGAGACTTTCCGGAAGGTAGAAGTGAAAATATCTTTGCTATATGAAATTAAGGAAATACCGAGGTATGCAAAATTTCTCAAGGAATTGTGTACAAATAAAAGAAAGTTGAGAGGTGATGAAAAGGTGATGATAGGTGAGAACATGTTCTTGGTTTTTAAGAAGAAGATACCTCCAAAATGTCAGGATCTAGGCATGTTCATTATTTCTTGTAAAATTGGTAACATTAAGATCAATAGAGCCAAGTTAGTTTTAGGAGCTTCAATTAATGTCATGCCTAGTTCAATTTATGCTTCGTTAAATCTAGAACCTCTAAAAGAAACAAGTGTTATCATATAATTGGCAGACTGCACTAACTCTAACCCTAATGGTGTAGTTAAGGATGTCTTACTGCTGGTGAATAAGTTGGTATTTCCTATAGATTTTTATGTTGCTAATATGAATAATGAAACTTCGTATAAACCCATACTTATCTTGTTGGGGAGACCATTCATTAATACAGCTAAAACTAAGATAGATGTTTGTGAGGGCACCCTCACAATGGAATTTGGTAGGAAATGATTCGTTTTAACATTTATGATGCCATAAAACATCCTTGATATGATCACTTTGTTTTCTCTGTTGATGTGATTGATCCTCTAGTGAAGGAAATTTTTAGATTAAGTTGTAAGGATCAGTTAGAAATAGTCTTCACTTGGCATATGGAATCAGGAACTATCAATGATGTTGAAATGGGAGAAGAGCTGATTAAAATGGCAGCTACCCTGGAATCATTAGAGCACTCTCCAAAAAGGTATGATTTGGCTTCCATATAGTTACCCGAATCTTATTAAAAGTTGTTACCTTTTGATATGTAGGTACTTGAAGTGGAACTAGAGCCACTCCCCACTAACTTAAAGTATGCATATTTGGGAGATAATTAGACTCTTCCAGCTATCATTTCGACAAAGATGACTTCAGATCAAGAAGATAAGCTTGTTTGAATGTTAAGGGAGCATAAGAAGGCCATCAGATTGAAGATTGTAGATATCCAAGGAATAAGCCTTTTCTATATGCAAGCATCGTATTTTATTAGAGGAGGAAGCCAAGTCCATAAGACAGGCTTAACGTAGGCTGAATCCTCCAATGATGGAAATCGCGAAGATGGAACTGTTGAAGCTTCTCGATGTTGGGGTCATTTAACTAATCTTCGACATTCAATGGATAAGTCCTGTTCAGGTGGTTCCAAAGAAGTCTAGAATCACAATAGTGACTAATCATAAAGGTGAGTTAATTCTCACCCGAGTGCAAACCAATTGGCAAGTTTGCATTTAATATAGAAAATTGAACTTAGAGACTCATAAAGACCATTTTTCCCCTTCCATTATTGATACGCTACTTGAAAGATTAGTTGGCTATAAGTATCAGTGTTTTTTATATGGTTTTTTAGGCTATCTTTAGATCTCGATCTCACTAGAAGATCAAGAAAATACCATCTTCATATGCCCATTTGGCGCATTTGCTTACCGAAGGATGCCATTTAGATTATACAATGCACCTGCTACGTTCCAAAGATGTATCGTGAGCATTTTTTTTGAGTATGTTAAGAAAATCATTGAGGTATTTATGGATGATTTTAGTGTTTATGGTTCTTCTTTTGATTAATGCCTAGAAAACTTTGCTCTTATCTTAGAATGATTCATTGAGACTCACCTTGTGTTTAATGAGGAAAAATGTCATTTTGTGGTAGATCAAGGTATAGTTTTAGGGCATGTTATATTTGTTATGGGTATAAAGATAGATAAATCTAACATTGATCTCATTTACTCTTTACTTTACCCCTCAAATGTGCAGGAAATGCATTCTTTCCTTGGTCATGCAGGTTTCTATCGTAGATTCATTAAGGACTTTTCGAAGATAGTTTCATCGTTATGCAAGCTGTTACAACAAGATGTCTCCTTTAAGTTCAATGATATGTGTAAAGAAGCCTTTAACACACTTAAGGAGCTCTTAACATCCCCACCAATGATTCAACCTCCAGATTGGAACCTACCCTTCAAGATCATGTATGATACAAATGACTATGCAATGGGAGCAATTTTAGGACAAAAAGTAGGCAAAGCTTTGCATACCCTCTATTATGCTTCAAAGACTCATAATCCAGCTCAATTAAATTACTCTACAACTGAAAAATAACTTTTGTTTGTGGTTTTTACTTGAGTAAATTTTTGATTATATTTTTTTGGAGCTAAAGTTATTGTTTATTTTGATCATGCAACTTTAAGTTACTTACTTATGAAGAAAAAGCAAAATTGAGGTTGATTAGATGGATTCTCCTCCTTTAAAAGTTCCACTTGGAGATAATAGATAAAAAAAGGGGGGTTAAAAAATGTAGTTACCGATCACCTCAATTACCTAATTAAGAAGGACGATGACATCTCTCTAAGAGAGACATTTCCAAATGAACAACTATTTTCTACTGAATTAACACTTCCATGGTATACAAATATTGTGAATTTCTTAGTTACTAAAAAATTACTTATTGGATTGTTAATAGCTCTAAGGGATAAATTGAAGAATGAATCGAAATACTATGTTTGGGATGACTCGTATCTATGGAGACACTTTACAGATCAAGTTATAAGGAGGTGTGTGCCTAAAGTGAAACACCTTCGATCTTAGCCTTATGCCAGTCATATGCGCGTGGAGGACACTTTGGAGTAAAGAGGACTGCCCATAAAGTTTTGAAGAGTGATTTCTACTAGCCTTCATTGTTCAAAGATGCATACATCTTTTGTAAGTCATATGACAAGTGCCACTAGCCAAGCAACTTATCTTGTAAGGATCAAATGCCACAAACTCCCATTCTTTTCTGTGATATGTTTAGCGTATTGACTTTATAAGACCTTTTCCTCTATATTTTGGTTTTAATTATATATTGTTTATAGTTATTTATACTTCCAAATGGGCGGATGCTAAAGCCACCAAAACTAATAATGCCAAGGTTGTTGTAGCTTTTGTTAAATCTAACATCCTTTCTAGGTTAGGGGTGCAAAGGTGATCATCAATGACAAGGTGCAATAGGGTGATGGAAACACTGTTTAAGAAATATTACATCATGCCCAAGGTCTTCAACTCTTACCATCCCCAAACCAGTGGATAAGCTGAAGTGTCGAATTGAGAAATCAAGTCAATTTGGAGAGAACAGTTCAACTCAATAGAAAGGATTGGAGCACAAGGCTAGAAGATGTATAATGGGCTTATCGAACAGCTTATAAAACACCAATTGAAACGTTTCCATATAGATTAGTGTTAGGGAGCCTTGACGCATTCTAGTGGAGTTGTAACATAAGATGTATTGGCCTATAAAATGATGCAATATGAATTTGGATGATGCGGGTGTGCATAGAAGTTGTAATTGCAAGAGTTGGAGGAGATATGGAATGAATCCTATGAGAACGCAATGATATATAAGGAAAAGACGAAGGCTTTTCATGATAAGATGATTTTAAAGAAAAGCTTCATTGTGGAGTGCTTCTTTATCACTCTAGGCTCAAATTATTCCTAGGTAAGTTGTATTCTTATTATTACTCATGTCTTTCCTTTTGGTGAAGTGGAGATACAGAGTTTGAAAACAAAAAAGATGTTTAAATTTAATGTTCATCTCTTGAAGTCGAATTATAAAGGCTTCTAAATGGAGAAAATGGAAGTGTTGATGCTTAAACACGCAAATGACGTCACTTGATAAGGGCAACATGGAGTCGAGGGAACTACAATAAATAAAGGCGTTGCTTGGGAGGCAACCAAAGGGAAGTTGATTTCTTTTTATTTACATTCTCACATTTGTTATTTCGTTAAATGCTTCGTTTCTTACATTTGATGTTACATTGGGGACAATGTAAGTTTTAAGTGTGGGGGAGGGGATCTCAGTTTTTATATGCATTTTAAAGCTTAATTGTTATTTATATGTCCTATTAGGCATTTTCAAAATCAAACAAACAAACAAACATTTTCTCTTTTTATATTGCCTTTAAGACTATATATTCATAGTTAGAGAGTGAATTGACTAGAAGAATCCATGACAACTTGAGAATGTACTTTCACTCTTGTGTTTGGTCAATATGTATTATCTTTAGAAGAGTAGTGACTAGTGGTAGACACAAGCCAATGAGATTTTAAGCCTTTATAGTCTGACACATCTATATCAATCTCATTGTGTTTTATTTATGTGTGAATTTCCTAACATATACATCCTAACTTTGCTTTGATTTTCTATTTAAGAACACATTTTTATCATATGCATTACCATGAAAATGATATAGGTATTCTTTGTTTCATAAGCTACATTAGCCAAATAGCCTACCTGTTGATATGAATTTTTCCCTTTGATAAACCCTCCGAAGCTTTATTTTGCCTTTTCTTTTTGTGCTAACCACATTACATACTTTAAACCTAACCAAATTTCCTACCTAATCCTTAAAGCTAATGGAGCATTTTTTGATTGTTGATGATTGTAGATGTACAAAAGTATAAGTTTATAGGTGTGCATATGTGTGGGTTAGTTATAATTGTTGGAATTTTATTTTATCTCTTATCAGTGAATTCCAAATGTTGATGTAGCTTCTTTCAAATTTTTATTGAAAAAAGAGAAAGAGAAAAAGAAAAATAAGGAAAAAAGAAAAATAAAAAGAAAAATTGTTTAAATAAAAGTATCAAGGAGGGAATACATATGTTTTATAAAGTTAGTCATTGTTTGTTTTTCCTCCTAAAGTTGTGTGGAATGGGGGATTTGAGTATAATGCATATGAGGTAAATGTTGCCTTGAATAATCGTTCCTTATAGTTTAAATGCATTTTATGATCAATTTTTATGAGTGATCCCTTCTAATTGATTATGCTTCATGTGATTTATGGTGTTAGAGCTTGAATTTGAGCTATAAAACATAGTTGTTGCATTCATCATAGCTAATGGTACCCAATTTTGAATGAATGTTTAATGTTGCATTGAGTGTTACTTTTGCTTGACTAGATTCAATGGCTTTTATGCTACATTACTCAAATACATCTCACCTTACCCTTGCCCATATTACAAACTTAGAAAAGTCCTTTGATTTATGATTATGCATGTGAATCTTAGTGGTGGAGAAATGAAATGCTATGCAAAGTTGTGGAATGTCATGATCGTGACCATGAATGGTGTTTAAGCATACCAAGGGGTCCAATTTATTTAAACATAGTTTGTCCAATTCTACCTCTATATTGCTCAGTTTCTAAAGGTGATAAAGGTTAATCGATCATAAGGAGAAGCATTAAATGTTGAGTTCTTCCTATGATAAAAGTTATGCCTCTTTGCTTATCACTATATATTCTTGGAAAATATGGAAACTGAGTAAGTTTTTTGGTTTGTTGCTTTGATTTTGATGATTTTCCTGACAACAGTCAAAAGCTATGTGTGGGAGAACTTGATATATGCTTAATTGTTGATACATTTATTTCATGACACATAGAGATTAATGCTTTAAAATGCTTAAGATATTCATTTTAGTTTATATTTGGTTTTAGGTATAATTTGAAAGCGTAATACCTAAAGTGAGTTGAAGGCATAATCCTTGGGCCATCTTCTTGAGATTTACACTTAATTGTCTTTATGGAATAAAAAGGAGAAAGTTTAGAGCAAGAGGAGACAAAAAAATTCCAAAGAAGATGAAGAGTATATGTTGCAAACATCAAGTCATGGCCATAACCAATAGCTCACGGCCATGACAAATAAGTCATAGGTGTGACAACTATGCTCACACCTGTGAGCTTCAACGAGGCCATTCACGACCGTGATCCATTAAATCACACCCATGAATTTTATGACTTGGTGCCCCAAAACCTAGTTTTTTAGTATAAATACAATGTTGTGACGGTAGAAGCAAGCAAATATCATTTTAAAGTTTTGAGAAAGATAGAGAGCTTGCTATTTCTTAAACCCATTAAGGAGGTGAAATCGATGCCTAAGGTCACAAGTAAGCATATCTTTCCATTGTTTAACGTTGAATCTTTCTCTTTATGGATTTTTATCATTTTTCTTCATTTTTATTGAGTTGGGTATTATGTATGAATGATTCAAATGTGTTCATTGAATTGTTTTATTACAAACCCATTGCTAGAATCTTCAATATAATTTGTAATAGTTATGTTTGAGATTCTTTGTAGCTACTAATGACCATGAATCATTAGGAACAACGTAACTTAGATTAGATAACCCGAGCTTGTGTGGTTGCTGCTTATATTGATCTGCTTTCCATTTTGTAATGTTGCTTCCTAATTAAATCTAGAGGGCTTGTTCTAGGTTAGTCGGTAATTGGGTTTAATTAAAGAGCTCGTTTTAATTAAACACACCTAAAGGAAAATTAGGATTAGCAGAACTTGTTGTTAGTCTTCGATCAATAGTTCTAGGAGAGGTGTGAAAGCATTGTAACAATGAAATATATCTAATCGTGTATAGGTCGAGATTGATCCAAGAACTGGATTTTATACATATTCATCACTTTTATCGCTTTTGACTGTTTTCTATAAATTGCTTTTGTTAGTTTAATTTTCCTTTGTTTTCTTAATCACATTAACCCAAAACCCCCTTTTATTTCCTTAACATCAATTATTTTCATTGTAAATTAAACCTACATTTCTTGTGGATACGATCCCGACTCACCACAGGTATAAATTTTTAGTGTCCATAGTTAGGTAAATTTTGTAGTGCACTCAACACGCACTGTTAGGGTATCTTAAGGCTAGTTCTTTTAAAAATTTAATTTTATCATATATAATCTAATGTCTGACATTCATGATTAGGGAGATCACCCCTACAAATATAAGAAAATGTCATAAATATTGGTTAAGCTTTGGAGTATACATCACTATGCCTCTTATTCCAAGCTTCATAATACTTTGGCGAATCTTGTCCTCTCTATCTTTCCATTATGGTTGGTAGGTATAACAATGAATACTTAAATCATACAATTAGACCATAAACACAAAATATAGAAAGAAACCTATAAGGATAAATAAATAAATATAGAAAGAAAATAAATAAAAACAATATTATAGTCCTTAGTAATGGTTTGCAAAACTTGATAATGGTGATTTAGTTTTAACAGTAAGTGTACAGTGTAGCTATAGCTAAAACTAGTAAGTACAGGTCAATCTTACAATGACTAGAATTACTAGTACTTATTGCCTTTCTAATATCTAGTCTAACAAATTATAGTGATTATGATTAATCAAATTGAAAATTGAAAAAATAAACTAAAATAAATCAACATAATTGAATAACTAGAAAAAATTAAAATAAGAAACAACTAAAGAAGAAAATGGTAGCTGGAATTCGAATTCCCCTAAGACTTCTCATGAAATCATAATTTTGCTATTCAATTTAATTTATAGTTCATTGGACTATTGAAATTCCACTATTATGCTAATATCTTTCTCATGAATATTAAAATCTAATCCTAGGTTGATTAACTCAAATCTCTTTCTTGTTAAAACCCTTAAGATCGCTTCAATCAATTCATAAATTCCTTTATTAGGTTTGACCTTAATCTAAAAGATTTATGTCAACTTATCTCTAGATTTGGATAAAACTCTTTTCAATTATGCCAAATCTATTCATGCATTGGATTTCTTAATCTGAATGGCCTGAAATCATACATAAATCAACATGCTAGCAATATTAATTTAAGAATAATTAAGAATACATAATTATGAAGCTACGAGGGTAATCAAGAAAGCTACACTATCTAGGACTGATTTCCACTCTTTCTGACCTACGAAGTCAATTAAGACCTAAAATTATAATAGGAATGAATTAAGTGTCAAAAATAATTTAAAAAACTCTTAAATAAATAAAAAATGAACTAGACATAAGATTAGAAATATGGTCTATTAAGCATTTATCACATTCATTAAAACACCTCCTAACAATCTTAATTCTATTTACTAGAGATTCATATTAGCCATGGGATAAAATACATTATAGGCTAGGTGATTGATTTTGGTATCTATGAAAACCCATCCTATAATTAACCTTACTAGAAACAAATGGGCCATCAGAGTAGGTGGTTGACCCTAATTTTTGTATGCCTCCTATGAACCTTTTCCCATGTTATTCCCCAACTCATTCACCACAATCAAAATAACTACAAGGATTTCTATAACTATATTTATAAACAATAAAAAGGAAAGAAAATGGAGTTAACCAGTAAATTAAAGCTTGAAATTGGACAATTTGGTACTTACAATGATAAGTAAGATAAGTCCAGTATAAGGAATTATGCAAATGAAAATCTATCTCTGTAAATATAGTGATGCTCAAATCTTGATAGAATTGAATATTCAGGAAGAATTTTATGTTTTGATGGATTAAATGAGACACATTTATGTAAATATGATACTACCTGCTTTTGTTGAACTAATGTGTGAATTTTATACCACTTTGCAATTTAATGATGATCTGAGCTCAACTTGTTTACCAAGTGGATTGCTGAATTCAAAATGATATGAATGAAATTTTCCTTTTTAATATTGCAATTATTTTTATAAAAAACTGATGATGAAAAAAGAACCATTTATAAGTTTAAAATGTGATTATTCTTCTGATTTTCAACATTCTAAATTATGACACAAGTGGTCTATTGATTCTACTCCTTATCACCCAAATGATTAATACTTAAAGAAAACATGTCCTTAAATATTTATAGTAATTCTTTGCTTCTAACATTTTAGGAAGAAGAGATAGTGCAGGAACTTTAGGTAAAGTTGAAATTTGTATTCTATAATGTATGGAGCAAATCATTGCATTGAATCTAGGTTATTGGTTGCTTACACAATTCCAATTTATGGTCTAAAATAAGAATAAATATTTAAACTTAAGTTTTTATATTACTCAACTAACTGTTAATTTGAGTTTACTTGATTTTTTGACATTGCTATGCACATTGCTTATGAGAAGGAACCCTTAAATTTAATTTGGTTAGGCAATATAGGTATCATCATATAACAATTCGACGGTAGTTTCAACTTTGTCCCACATGGTCTAAATACACTATTTTCTTGAAATTTCTAGTAAGAGAGGACAACAATTACAAAATGACTAGCTAGCAATAAACATAAAGGCATCCCTTCTTGTTCCACTCAATAAACCCTTAAAATTCCAACTTACATGGATAAGATTGAAAACAAATTAAGTCACATAATAAACAGTTTGATGGTTTTTTTATAGACAAGTGTTTATGCCTCCTTACCCCCCACCCCCACCCCCTTCTCCATGAGTGCACTTTGCCTCTCTCCCCCCATATATTCAGGGAAGTCCTTTCAATTTTTGCTTTTTATACTTTACATGTAACATTAAGGACAATGATTTTTTTTAAAGTAAAATTGAGGACAATGTTTAGTTCAAATGTGGGGGAAGGTTTAGTTATATGTTGTTCCATTTTTTTATTTTTCATAGAAATATGTTTTGCTTTTTGTCTTATTTTATATTTAGTTATATGATTTTGATTTTCTTGATTTTAATTGTTAGTTAGTTAGTTTTGGTATAGTCCACTATTGGTTTCATCAAATGCATTGAAAAGGAATCAGATTAGGTGTATGTTAATGGATTCGATCTTTTAAGAATAGGAGTAGTAACATATTGAATGGTTAATGATAACTTAGTCCTACCTCTTACTATATCTTCCCCTACAAATCATGCCTTTTGTTCCCCTTTATCTCCAAGTGCCAGACCTTCATCTTCTTCACCTCCTCCATCTAACCCTTTAATTAAAATTGAAGTAACTAGAAATACCTGGACATAAGTTGTAAAAGAATCTAATTCACATATTAAACTTTATTATGTTCCACTTTGTTTAAGTTCTAAGAATCTTATGGTTGCACCACCCCTAGAACCTCTTAAGGCTAGGGATAAAATGTGGAATGCTAAACTTATAAGGTTCTTTTTTTGACATAAGAGGTTCTTTTATGAAAAAAGGATTTCCTTTTTAGTAATGAAAGCTTGGGCAACCAATAATTATAAACAACTTGGTTGCAAGAAGCTTCTCATGAACAATCAAGATGTTTTCTTATTTAGATTTTGTAACAGCATCCTGGAAAGGAAAGTGTTGGAGCTTGGGCCATGGCATGTTCAGAACAAGCCTATCCTTTTTCAAACCTAGTCCTCTAGAATCTACATTGAAGAAACCAAACTATCTAATGTGTCCATTAGGATGTGAATATATGGAATTCCCCTGGAGTGTTGGACCACTTCAGGTCTCAACCATATTGCCAGCTATGTTGGAAAGCTTGCATGTTTGGATCAAGCAACAGCTAAGATTAGCATAATCAACTATGTCAGGGTATTTGTAATTGTAGATGCTAGTAAATATTTATCTAAAGAAATCCTTATTCAAAGACTTGATGAAAATCTACAGCTAATGGAGGATATTGTTAAGGTAACATAAGCTTAGAAGCCCATTAAAATGAACAAAAGAAATGGAACTCTTATGTGAAAACCTTTAAAACAACATTCTTATAAGATCTACTAAGAGATGACATGTTGGACCCCGTCTCTGGAGTCTAACTCGTGCTTACTCTGATACCAAAAGTGTTAGACCCCGTTTTTGAAGTCCAACTTCCATGCAGCATAACCTAATACGTGAATTTATCTTTCAAAGCGAACACCTTAACCATTATCGTTTTATCTTCTCTTCTCCGATGTCACCACTATCGCATACTTATTATGTGTATTGATCACTCATACTTGCCTTCAACAACACTCCTTATTAATTCAACTCCACTCTTCAACTATCCATTTATTCATTTCAACCTGAAGAACCTCAAAGAACAGCGTTGGCGAGTCTCCACTTTACATATACGTGCTTCAGGGTTACTGGCATAACTTTTGCTATAGACCTCCAAATCAGGGTTTCTTTAGCTAGTTTGAAAGAGGATTTCAAGAAATATAACTTTAATGAAGACCTTGAAGGTCAATTATATCTTCTGTAGGGTCAAAAATAGGGACAAAAGATAACTGTGAACAGTAACCTAGACGATAGTGCGAGTAATAACACAGACGAAGTCTGTGAACAATAACACAGACGAAGTCTGTGACACAGATGATGTTTTCCAATTTCCATAACTTTCTCTAGAGGAATCAGATCAAGGTATACTTTATATGGTTTGAAAGAGTATTCCAAAATCTACAACTTCCATGAAGACATCCAAGTCTGACTCTATCTTCTGAGGGGTCAACAATGGGACAGAAGATAGGTAGAGGTAAACATAGTCTGTGAACAGTAACACAGACGATATTTTCCGATTGCCATATATTTCTTTAGAGGGATCAAATTGAGGTATTATTTATATGGATCAAAAGAGGATTCCAAAATCTAACATTTCCATGAAGACATCCAAGTCCAATTCTATCGTCCGAGGGCTCAACAATGGGACAGAAGATAGGTATAGGTGAACATAGAAGAACCAAAACACAGAAGGAGTTTATGAACAGTAACAT
>JAOQMS010000180.1:22093807-22110180 GCA_027563885.1 Erythroxylum longipes | reverse complement strand
TATTTTTTTTTTGTTTTTTTTGAAAATTTAAAATTAAAAATTTTGCAATTTAGTCCCTAAATTTTTTTATTTTTCCGGTATTGACCGGTATTTAGCCGGTATTTATAATACTGACCGGTACCAGCCGGTACTGACTGGTATTGGCCAGTACCGACCGGTATTTGAACTCGGTACCAAAATTAATATTTCGATATTGTTTTCTGATCGGTACGGTATGTACCGGCTAGTATCGGCCGGTACAATAAAAAATTCAAAATATTAGATGGAACACATGAACGGGTTTTCTTTTGGCAGGCCTGCTTAAGTGATTGGTTTAGGACCAATCGCTAGAATGGAAAATCAAAATCATATCATGAGTTCGTTGTCAAATTATGTGGCCAATGAACTGCGGTAACCATTTAGTATTTAGTTTTGGGGAACAAATTCTGTCTGTAACTTATCACCTCAGTGACTGTGGGCATGCATCTAAAGCTAGCTCAACTTTTAGAATGGCTATAAAGTTTTTGCTAGACTTCAATACCATTTACATTCTAGTTGAGAGGACGTTGAAGTTTTAGACTCGTGGGGAGTCCTCACGGATACTGTTTTCATTGGTTCCTCTTTATACTATGTCAAGTTTTAGATGGTGGTTGGAATCAAAGGGGCTTTGCTCAATAACAAACCTTTTATTCATGACAGCATACTTCAGAATTATCGTAAAACAAAGAGTTTTAAGGAAACAGTAATATCAGTCAAGCTTCTGTTTTACCTCCAACATTGTCATTGTTAGCTTCCATCACTTCTGGATTTGGTTGTTGATGAGCCATATCATAAGTTGCGTGCAGGCCAAAGAAAACATAATAAAGTAGCATTACCACCGTGCAGATTCCGAATCGTATGAAAGCCTGAGAACCTAAAGATCCCATCAGAAAGATATTAATTGCAATGGACAAGGATGGAAGCCATGGAACAAGTGGAACTCCCCACACTTTTGGCATTCTCTGTTGAGGGAGAGTCATGGATAACCCTGTAGTCCCCGAGAGCCAAAGAGGAATAGTTATTACATACCCAAGCCAACCGTTGGACCTCAGTCCCCAGTAAGCTGAAGTGGCCATAGACGAAGCTATAATGATAAGCAAGAAGATGATGAGCTTGAACAGGTTCATTTTGGGTGTGACTTCTCTTACATAATATCTTCTGACAAGAAGAGCGACAGCCATCATCATGAAAATAAACAGGGTACTCACTGACAACAAGCTTGACAAGACATCCAAACTTGAGAAGAACGCAATCGCAGAACTGAAGATGGTGATGAGAATTGTAGCATTTATTGGTGTTCCAGTCTTTGGATGGACAAGTGCAAAAAAGGGTGGAATCATATGCGCTCGTGCAATATGAGTAGTATAGCGTGCTTGTCCAAGTGCCCCTACCAAAAGAACAGTGGTCATTCCCTTGAGGGCACCGAGTGCTACAAGATACTTTGCCCATTTCATGCCCACACTCTGAAATGCGATAGAATAAGCTGCATTTGTGTCGATGTCTGTGTACTTCTGCATCATTGTCAGTGCGAGCGCCATTAAACAGTATATCACAGTAATGATTGACATTGATCCGAGCAATCCAATTGGTATGTCTGTTGAAGGGTTTTTGGTTTCTTCTGCCATGGTGGCTATATTATCAAATCCTCCATAGGCGAAGTAGACAATTGCAGCTGCTTGGAAGATACCCTTAGCCCCATAAGGCAAAAATGGGTTCATGTTAGATGTGTCGGCATGAGCAAAACCTGCTATTATTACAAACAAAATCACCAAAGTGTTGAGTGCGGTTGCCACCCAATTGAAGAGTGAAGTTTTCTTCGTGCTGATCATTGCAATTGTTGCAGAAATTACTAGAACTGCAACAGCAATTGGGTCCAGCAAATTAAAACCTTCACTTAGATTCGTATGGAAGCGGAGAGAGTTTGAAGGGCGATTTAGTAGAGTAGTGAAGTAAGAAGTCCACGACCTCGCAACTGCAGCACCACCCACTATGCTTTCTAAAAGTATATTCGCAGCTGTTATGAAAGCAACAAAATCTCCTAATTCGATTCTCAAGTAAGCAAATGACCCACCTGCCACAGGGACTTCAATGGCAAATTCTGTGTAGCAGAAGACAGATAGCATTGCTGAGACCCCAGAAGCAACATAAGACAAGACAATGGCGGGTCCAGCATGGTTACGGGCTTCCTGACCAGTGAGAACAAAGATGCCAGCTCCAACCACGGAACCAAATCCAAACCAGGTCAAATCCCACCAGGTGAGGCAGCGTTTCATGTCATGTTCACTCTGTTTTCTCAGTTCTCCAATCTCATTAGCATCATCTGATCGGCTTATAAGGCGGTCCTTAAACCTGGAACTCGTCTGTGATAGTGCATAACAATAGCTCCCCCAACTTTGGAATGACTCCTCTGGTAAGAAATCTTGTTTGCTGAACCTCCAATAACTCCTTTGTTCAACTTCTGTATCATGTTCACTAACTGATCCCATTGCTACCTCTTCTGGGATTCCCACAAGAACTCTTGTAGCTTAAAGTACTTTCAGTTTCCCCAGGACATCTTGTATTATCTTAATTGTTGGTTTCTGTTTAATCATGGATTATTTAAGAATCCTAACTATGGCCGAATTAGATAGTGAATATTAAACAAAATAGGGAAATTGTTTTCTATTGTCAAGTGGATCATTTGTTTGAATGTTGGCTTTGGCCATTGTTGTTATAGATGTGGACGAGCCAGCTAGTTTGACGTACTGTGAGTGGGGTGATTTCCACAAACGACCTACCTGCTTTTAATCATTAATCATCAAATTCAAGAACTAGCCCATATTTCAAAACCAAGATTCCAAAATTTTTCAGCACAGCAAGGTTCTATCATTTTTTTCTATCCATCTAATAGACTAATTGTCTTTTGGCGCAAAATTTTCCAATTGATTGTAATTGCAATCACTGTACTAACGTTTGTTTGTGGAATATTTCTCCATCTAGAAAAGCTTGCTGCACTACATGGATGCTCGTGTCTTGTCTTTTATAATCCAATAAACAGAAGATCAGACCTTGGAAGTCAAAGAATGGGGTTGAAATATGTTCTCTCACGTCACATGCTGAGTGTTATTACTCAGACAAGTACCGACTACGACCAATCAAAAATTTTATCAGAGATTTCCCAGATCTCGAAAGTTTTCAAGTAATATAGAATTGAGGAAGAGAAAAGAGCAGCATGGCATTGGTATGG
The DNA here is from genome assembly GCA_027563885.1 of Erythroxylum longipes. NCBI lineage: Eukaryota > Viridiplantae > Streptophyta > Magnoliopsida > Malpighiales > Erythroxylaceae > Erythroxylum > Erythroxylum longipes. The sequence continues at coordinate 22,106,936 of JAOQMS010000180.1, read as the reverse complement.
GCACCATCTCCAAGCCCCGTGCAATTCTTTCTTTAAAAAAAAAAAGTTGAACTCCAACATTAAGAGCCCCCACTTCTCGTGTCCTTGGGATAGGTGGAGGATGTAAATTACGACACGTGCCTCAACTGATCAGAGACTTGGGCTTACCCACTAATCTCACCATACAAGGGGCCCAAATCTTAAAGGTTGCTCCCAAGATTCGAACCCTCACCCTGCAAGTTGCTAGCATGGTAGGCATCACACCACCTAAGCCTTTGCCAATTGAGATATGCCCCGGGGCTTAAAAGACACCACCCAAGCCTGTGCAATTCTTTCTTGGCTATATATCTAGTGCCGTTGCCATTAATACCGACCACCAGCAGCCACAAAACCTGAGACAGCCTTCTTCTAACTTTTTGCATGCATTTAGCCAGCCTCATCTCTAGAACCTATCTTGAGTGGAGTTATTTCGCCCACCATGAACAATGGCTCAGTTCCTCTCCAAGCTTCATTGCCATTTTGCTTCTAACCATTTCAAGATAACAGTAACGATAATATAACCATAACGAAGAATTAAGAAAAGTATATTTAGGAACTTCTTGTGCCAATAATCGACTGCCATGAACAACAGAAAACTAAAATAAGGACTAATTTTCCGGTTAAAACCAAAACTTCCTCACATTTGAAATAAATAAATAAATATCGTTGGATCTATTGCGGACTATTTTTCAGAACTTCCTCACATTTGAAATAAAATGAAATAATTATATCAACAATACAATGAGAGAAAGTTCTAATCTCTAACTTAAAAATTAATCTGTAATTCAATTTTGTGTTGTTCATAACAATCAATCGATTGTTCAAATAACAAGTTCTTAAATATACTTTTTTATTCTGCAATATGGTTATGTTATCGTTACTGCTTAGCACATCTAAGGAAGCACAGAAGTAGATAAAGCAGGGCTTGGCATAAGAATGACAAGCTTATTTTCTTGCAAATATGGTCCCCAAGAATGAAGTTAAATTAAATGAAACCAAAAAAAAAAAATCATATCTGGATCAGTATACATAATGTACCATTATCATTGGTCTAAGCTACCTAGCAAATTTTATAGGAAAATCTATTTATATGGATGAGATCACAAATTCCATAAAAAGGATTGAATGCTAGAATTTATGTTTAAATAGATATCGATTAAAATCTCCAATTCTAATAATAAGATTGAATGAGTTTAAGGAGATGGTTTGTTATGGACTCTTTTGTGGGAGGCGTCTATAATAGACACAGTAACTGATTTCTAGCATTTAAAAGGCTTAGGTTTCTATTTTTATTGTTGATTTGTTTCCTAGAATAGATTTTGGAAAGAAACCTGAAGTATAGGTTTCCTATTCTTGTAATAAGACTAGTCCTATTTAAAGGCAAAAGATGAATAAAAACCCTAAGTCGATTTCTATCTTAAATTACAGAGATCTATGGCTCTCTCTCATAATGAGTTCTAAGGTGTCAAGCTTCCTTCGACGAGTTTGAATCATTGAAAATAGGTCGTTCGAGGAATCAGAACAAGGGAAAGGGAAAAAGGAAGTCAATTGACTTAGATTTTCCTGTCAATCACCCTGTGACACGATCCTTTACTAAGAACCACAATAAATTGGTATTAGAGACAAACATAATGGGCAATTCCGGCAAGAATGGAGATTTACGGACCCTGTTACAAGAGGCACAAGCTACGAATGATGCTAGGGTTGCTGAAGTGGAAAGGAGGCTCGGTAGTCAGATGCAACAACTGTTGCTCCAGATGCAGGAGATGCTGTCTGGGATTAATCGTGGTACAAGTAGAGACTCTGACAGAACAGCAAGCAGCAATAATCAGCTACCTCAACAACACCTGAATCAAGCAAATTATTAGCATTTTGGGGGAGGAATACCAACGGGTATGGCGACGGTTTCTCGGTATACCAAACTGGATTTTCCAACCTTCGATGGTTCTGAAGATCCATTGATTTGGCTGCATCGATGTGAAAAGTTTTTCTTAAATCAACATACTTAAGAGGTTGACAAGGTGGGATTGGCTGCGTTCCACATGCTGGGTGAGGCACAATTGTGGTACCATCAATTGGAGATTGAAAATCCTTCCATTGATTGGAAAGAATTTAAGAAGTATTGCAATCTTCGTTTCGGACCACCTGCTCGTAGCAACCCGCTGGGAGAACTAGTCAACTTGAAACAAATAGGGTCAGTGGCAGAATATCAACGACAATTCCAAGAACGTTTGGCAAGAGCAAGCCAGTTTGTTCGAGCCGACCAGCACGTTGGTTTGTTCACTGTTGGTTTATCAGATTCTGTTCGACTTGATGTAGAATTGTATAACCCACCTGATTTAGCTCATGCTATGAATCTGGCTAGGGCATTTGAAAGAAAACAGATAGTGTTGAAGGAAGCAGCAGCACGAAAGGGGGCTTGGCAAGGTAACAAAGGCACATATTCTTCCAATATTGCAGCTCCGTTGTCTCATCCTTCTAGGGGCAACATTGCATTAGGAGGAACCACTGAAGCAAAATCGATAAATTCATCCACCACCTTTATAAAGAAATTATCGAGGGTAGAAATGGCAGATCGGAGGGCGAAGGGTTTGTGTTATAATTGTGATGACCCTTATACAGTTGGGTACCAATGCAAGAAGCTCTTTTGGCTGAAATTAGATGATTCAATTGACACCGAGACAACAATTTAAGCAGAACCAGAACCTGAAATTTCCATACATGCCATCACAGGTTAAAAAAATGCAAGTAATGGCTGTCATGCAGGAGCAACCACTATTGGGTTTGGTAGACTTCGGTAGTACACATAATTTCATTAGTTTAACTGCTGCCCAACGCCTGCAAGTAAAAGCTCAACCTTAGTTAAGTGCAAGTGTTTCAGTTGCTAATGGTGACAAGGTTCAAAGCATGGGGTTCTATCCGACAGTATCATTTTCCATTGATAATAATGTTTTTATTGCTAATTTCTTTGTTATTCCCTTGGCTGGCTTTGACATGGTGCTAGGTATTAAATGGTTACAAACATTGGGACCCATTCTTTGTGATTTCACTTCACTCACCATGAGTTTTGCCACAAATGGGGATCAAATTGTGCTTTGAGGGAGACAGACCTGTCCCACTTACCAACTCAATCTACTTCATAATTCATATGAGTTCCATAGCAAGATGGAGAATTTATTAGCTGCATTTACTGATTTATTTCAAGAATCTTCAGGCCTGCCCCCTCTTCGAAATTGTGACCATCGAATCTGCTTAGAACCAGGATCTGATCCAGTGGTTGTCCGACCATATCGCTACCTGCATTTGCAAAAGGATGAAATAGAAAGGCAGTGCACACAAATGTTACATCAAGGTATCATTCGTTCTAGTAGGTCACCATTTTCATCACCAGTTCTGCTGGTCAAAAAGCATGACGAAACTTAGAGGTTTTGTGTTGATTATCGAGAGCTTAAAGACAAGTTTCCTATCCCGGTGGTGGAAGAATACTGGATGAGTTACATGGATCCAAGTACTTTACAAAACTGGATTTAAGATCTGGTTACTATCAGGTCCGCATGCATTCACCAGATGTTGAGAAGACAACATTTCGCACCCATCATGGGCACTTTGAATTCCTGGTCATGCCTTTCTGCTTGTCCAATGCCCCTTCCACCTTCCAAGAACTCATGAATGACGTCTTCCAAACATACTTGCGTAAGTTCGTCTTGGTATTCTTTGATGATATTTTAATATATAGCAAGACATGGGAGACACATATGTATCATTTGCGTGTGGTATTTGACTTATTGCGTGCCCATCACCTTTATTTGAAGCAGTCTAAGTGCTCTTTTGGGGAAACCCAAGTAGCATATTTGGGCCATGTAATTTCTGCTATAAGTGTGACTGTTGATACGAGCAAGATATAAGCAATTACTGATTGGCCTCAACCCCATTCAATTACTGCCTTGCGGGGATTTTTGGGTTTAACTGGATACTACTGCAGGTTCATCAAGGATTATTGGAAATTGGTAGCACCTCTCACAAGTATGCTTAAACGTAATTCTTTCCATTGGGATGAGGCATCCCTTTTTTCTTTTGCTCAACTGAAACATGCATTTGCTACTGCCCCAGTATTGTAGCTACCGAATTTTGAGGAAAAATTTGTTGTGGAGTGTGATGCTTCTGGTGGAGGTATTGGGGCTGTTCTTCAACAACAAAACCACCCTATTGTATTTTTCAGTCGCCAATTGCCAGAGCACCACCACAAATTGGTTGCCTATGAGCGGGAACTAATTGGGTTAGCTAAAGCAGTACAACACTGGTGTCCATATCTTTGGTGGCGTGCTTTTCTCATCCGCACTGACCACTATAGTTTGAAGTTCTTGCTGGAATAATGAATTACCACTTCCCCAAAGCAGCACTGGATTACCAAACTTATGGGCTTTGATTTTTGTGTGGAATACCGGGCTGGAAATTTGAACAAAGCTGCCGATGCCTTATCTAGGCATTTGAATGAAAGGGAGGTCTTGTATGCCATCAGTCATCCTCGTGCTATGTTGCTGGATATTGTCTATGAGGAAGTTAAAAACACTTCTTCATTACAAGAATTGTATGCGAAAGTTGCAAACCAGGAGATGGATAATGTTTGGTACATTCATGATGGTCTCATCCTTTATAAAGGCAAGATTTATTTTCCACCTGATTCTGAGTTAATTACAACAATATTGTCAGGGTATCATGACAGTGCACACGAGGGCATTCAAAAGACTTTACATCAGGTACGTAGTGATTTTTATTGGAAGGGTGTGAAGTCTGGTGTTGCTGGTTATGTGGCAGCCTGTCTTGTGTGTCAACACCACAAGGCTGACAATTTAAGCCCAACTGGGTTGGTTCAACCCTTGGCACTTCCTTCGCAAGTTTGGGCTGATATTTTTATGGACTTCATTGATGGGTTGCCGAAAGTTTGGGGTAAAACAGTCTTGTTTGTGGTGGTGGATCGGTTTTCTAAATATGTACATTTCATCCCTATGGCACATCCTTATATAGATCCTCGGGTAGCTCAAATTTTTTTGGAAAATATAGTCCGTTTACATGGACTACCAGAATCTATTACATGTGATAGGGATGTGGTTTTCACCAGTCACTTTTGGAAGGAACTCTTCCGTTTGTGTTGCACGAAGCTTGCATTCTCTTCCTCCTATCATCCCCAGTCGGATGGTCAAACTGAGGTTGTCAATCGCACCATTGAAATGTATTTGAGATGCCTTATAGGTGATCATCCTAAACGATGGGTTGCTTGGATTCCTTGGGCCAAATATTGCTATAATACTTCTTTTCATACAGCTCTCCGCACAATACCCTTTAAGGTTGTTTATGGTCGTGAACCTCCTCGTTTGTTGTCTTATGTGCCTGGGTCTTCTCGAATGGAGGCAATTGATCAAGCCTTGGTTAATCGCGACCTAGTTTTGCAAGAAGTCAAGAGTCACCTTCAATAAGCCCAATTTTACATGAAGGAGTATTATGACAAAGGGCATCGGGATGTCGAATATACTCTGGGTACACTGGTTTGGCTTCGTCTACAGCCTTATTGCCAACTTTCTGTTGCTGGTCAGTCCCGACATAAGCTCTCACCTAAGTTTTATGGGCCATTTAAAGTTTTGGATCGCATTGGGAGTGTTGCTTATCAATTAGAACTGTCTTCTGATTCTAAGCTTCATGATGTTTTCCATGTTTCTCTTCTTAAGCCCTTCAAAGGTGATGCACCTATTTCAGTTCCTTCCTTACCACCTATTGCAGATAGTAGAGTTGCCCCAACTCCTGATTTTGTCTTACGTGCTCGCCTCAATCGTGGCACTTGGGAAATCCTTGTTCAATGGGCTGGTTTGGATGCTACAGAGGCTACTTGGGAAAATTTGGAACAATTTCGACAAGTCTATCCAGAATTTGAGCTTGAGGACAAGCTCTTTCTTCAGGGGGAGGGTAATGTTATAGACTCTTTTGTGGGACACATCTATAATAGACATAGTAACTAATTTCCAGCATTTAAAAGGCTTAGGTTTCTATTTTTATTGTTGATTTGTTCCCTAGAATAGATTTTGGGAAATTGTTGATTTGTTTCATAAAATAGATTTTGGAAAGAAACCTGAATTATAGGTTTCCTATTCTTGTAATAAGACTAGTCCTATTTAAAGGGACAAGATGAATAAAAGGTGTCAAGCTCCCTTCGTTGAGTTTGAATCATTAAAAATAGGTCGTTCAAAGAATCAGAACAAGGGAAAGGGAAAAAGGAAGTCAATTGACTTAGATTTCCCTGTTAATCGCCTTGTGACACGATCCTTTACTAAAAACCACAACATGGTTGAGGACACATTAATGCTTTCTTATAATTGGAAACTATCTCTCAAACACCAGGGAAAAGAGTGAAACAAAAATATAAGAACATTTTCCAGTTTGACTACCTAGAGCTACAAAGAATGGCGGAAATTTAAACTATTAATGGGAATAAGGACAAAATGAATATAAAGACTATCTTGATTCCACTTTGGTAATCAAAGCACAAGAGGAAGGGAATAAGGGATCAAGCATATTAATTCACTCTAAGAGTCCCTCTCAAGTTGCTAGGAAAGATAAGTAGTCTGATCCAAAAGGAGGGAATGTTAGCAAAAATGACGATGTTGCAAAGCTTGAGGGAGTTATGATTAAGTGACATTAGAGATATATAGTGTTACTATCATCTGCACTCAAATTAAATCATAAATTTTTATAGCAAAAACATACTATAGAAAATTAAGGATCATTTGTGCTAGAAATTCTAGTTTATTAATCGTTATGCAAGAAATATTTAATTTAATGGGTTATCATGATATAAAATTTCATGATAAAAAAATAAATTAAATTATGTAAATAATAAAAAGAGAATTATAAATGAAATTAACTTTAGATTATGTTCACTTCCACCATTGGAACGACAATTGATCGTTGATACAAAAAAATGTTATTTCATTGATCATATATTTGATGTGGTATTAAACACTTGTCTTTTCTTAGGATTAGTAAATAAAAAATATAATTTAATTAACCCTTATTGTTTAGCTACCTTAAAAACGATCTAAATTTAATTAAACAATAGATAAGAAAGAAAGACTATTGAAACAAGATAACACAATATCCATAGTTACATTTAATCTAATTAAATGCTCTTCCTAGAAATTAATAATTTTTGACGTAACAAATTGAAAACTCTTAATTACTACAAAGATTAAAGGAATTGAACTTTTATGTATTTAATATTTAATCTAACAGTTGATTATTTCAACCAATAAACTAATCGTGTGCATTAGAGATAAAAAAATCATAAAATAAAAGCACAAAAGAACAATTCAATAGATAAAATAGACAACACACTTCCTAATAAAATCTAATTATCTCCCAAAAAGTTTCAAGGGCTTCAACTATTCTTAACCAAAGGAAGAAAGTTAGCCAATAATGGCTATAGCTACTAGTAACATCGATTGAAGAGAAATAACACTAATGTCTACTAGAAAGAGGTATTTTTTCTGGTGAGAAGATAGAAAATAAAGATTAAAAACTTGATGCGTTTCCTTTTTCTCTTAGGTCTTATTTAATCATTTGAACTCCCCCATTTTTTGAATTTTGGGATTTTCTTATTATGATTTTTGGCTCCAAGAGATTATAACTCCCCTAATTGTAATCTAGACTAGTTAAAGATAAGATTTAAACAAATTTTGAAATGTTTTAATTGCATATTTGAAATCTAGAAGTTAGGATTTTGCTAAACGTGTTCATGCCTAACCATCAAGAACATTGCTATCAGTTTTGTCCATTGATCTATATGCATCTTATTTTGTGGATTTTTTTATATTTCTTTTAGCTTTAGATCTGCCAAGAATCATCTGAATACAAAAGATAAGTAAATCTTTAAGATAAAATTAATAATCACACATATCATATGGGAAGCAAGGTTCAAAATGACTATATTTAATGGTCTTATCAATTTCTTCCACACTTTTATTTCTCTTATCCTTGAATAAATCATGGATAAATCAAAATAGTACCACCAATATAGTTTCATCAATCCATTTCTCATGAAACCAAAGAGCATTGTATACGTTAAAATTCAAGCCATTCAAGATTGAAGCAACAACACACATCATAATTAAACTTCGTAAGGAAATATGTATAAGGATTAACTAAGATAATCTCATTCTAAAACATGTATGAAGTTTTGGAAAATTTCCTCTTGATTATCACTCATACCACTCATGTGTTTAATGTTTAGTTTTTCTTTCAATATGCTCTAATGCAAATATTCTCCGTTATTCTTGCTTTTACACCAAATCTTCACTGTTTATAGACATGTATAAATCATAAAGACCTATTTTAGGTTGTAATAGGGATGAGCTTGAAGATGAGGATCAAAAGATAAAAAGGGTTAAAATAAAAAAATTTAAACATATGTAGAGAAAAACCTTATAATTCGGAACATAATATTCAACTTACTTATGAATACTTAATTACTTCATGAGAAGTAAAGGGTTTACACATTTTATTTTTTTGCTACTGCCATATTTCTTTTTCTTTTGCTTCTTTTTCTTAGATAAAAATATGAATAAACAAAATAATTTGGATCATAACATAAGCTAGCAGTGATAACATAAGTTTTAATTAAAAACAATTATTAAATTCTAACATTCCTATACTTGAAATTGTAAGAGATTTTAGTCTAAATACCACATTAACATTTATGGTAAGGTAATGATGTTTAAGTGGAACATTTAGGCTTGTAATACAATTATAATATAAAAAAAGATAATGGCTCAAAGGGGGGCTAATAAGGGATATTGAATTAGGTTAACATTTTTTTAATCTAAAGTTTTTAAAACAATAAAGGCCTTTTTTCGTTCTTATGCACATATATATCGATGTTGTTTTGAAATTTCTAGAGAAATATTTTTAAAGAAAATGAATGATGTCATTGAACAAAAATGTTACACATAAGTGTAGAACAATGCGAAAAGCAATTACATTGAAAACTTGATGAAAAGCACATCTAACAGGAAGAGGTTACCTATTGTTGTTTATTCCAACTCTCATTTGACTAGATGATTCCCAAAAGGTTTTGGTTTCAAGGCTGATTTTTTACTTGTGGTTGTATATGCTTAGATGTAATTTGATTGTCCTATGTGATCTTGATGAACTTATTTACTTTGTAGTTTGTGCTTATGTGGACTCTATTGTTTCTTGCATTGTATACACCATTAACAAGATAGGATAGTGTTATATGTATTAAACATGTTTTTTTTGGCTCCATTACATGATGTCTAACCATTTGGAGGGAGGATTTGTCACTCTACATGAGGCTATAATGTTTCTTTAAGCTTTGCTAGAGTATGTGCACTAAAAAAAAAGGTTATGAGATTCTAAACTTTTTTAGCATTAAGTACACCAACTTGGGATGGACAGGTATTTTCCAAGCCTATAGAAAGTGAGAAGTTTGAGTTTAAAGACAATACACAGTATGTGGGCAATTTTGGGGCAATGATCTTTACACCAGATTGTTTTATGCCATCTAACATAAGGAGCTGTTTGTTTTTTTGAGTGTTTTGCAAGATTGCTTTGTGTATTTTCTTGAAGGCTCCAATCTCCATATAGCTTAATGCTCATGCTAATTTAATATGAATTTTTAATGAAAGTGATGATAGTTGAGGATGAAGAGTGATTGGGATGAGGCTTATGGTAGAGATTGCTTATGCTACATTAACATTTAGTTTGATGGTTCCTTGTAAAAAAGCTAGCTCACTTATTTAGGCAAGAGGACCAAAAGGAGTCTATAAATCTTTCCAAAAGGTGGCGTTCATTCCATCTCTTACTTGAATTGAGCAAACATTCCTTAATATGTTTATGTGATAACCAATGAATTTCATAATACGTGAGGAGTTTTGAGTTATTTTAAAGTTCCAAAAGCATTTGTCTTTGAAGTAGTATTTATGCACCCATTTAACCTAAATAGAATTCCTATCATTTATCAATCTCTAAATATTTTTGTTAAGCAAAGTATGTTTGGTTGTTCTCGTGGAATTTAGCCCTAAGCCTCCTTACATTCTAGTTTGACAGAACTCAGCCTATTTGATTATGTTTCTTTTATCCCCCATTCTGATCCTAGACCATAGGTAATTCTTAAAAATTTTGTCTATGGTCTTCTCAACGATCTTTGAGAATACTAGATGTGATGCCTAATATACAATGATAAAGGCTAGTACATATTTGATTAGGAGAGTGTTGATAAAGATAGTTTTTTGCTAATCTAACTGTTGATTTTGCACAAAATTCTTTCAATAAGTGGTTTAAAATCACTTTGGGATGGTCTAGTTATAGAGATTAGTTTAAGATAATGAATTAGGAGTTGTTATGGTGAGAAACTAGTGATAGCCGCTATGAGGGGATATAAGTTACTAACACTTGTGAAAATGAAGATGAACCTTTAGTCATTGCTGATGTTTAAGCCTAACATCCTCTTAAAAATTCGAAGAGATGTGATTAAGACTAAAATTGAATTGATATCAGCTTTAGAGAAGAGAAACACATCATTTGCAAAGGTGAGGCTAAGGATATTTAGCTTTTTTCATTTAACATGGAATCTGAATTGTTAAGTTCTTTTTACAAATCTTATCATAAGCTTATTAAGACTTCTATAACCAAAAAGAATAGGTACGTGGAGATTGTATCCCTTTGTTTGATGCCTCTTGTTAGCAAGAATCATTCAGAAGAATCCCAATTAACTAGAACATCAAAAGAGATAGTAGAAATGCAATGGTGAATCCAGGTGATGAAGTTGTTTCGAAATTCTAAAGCAATCAGAATATTGATGATTAAAGTCCAATTAACTATATCATATGTCTTTTAGAAATAAGCTTTGATTTCATTCTTTTGATCCCTTCTTCTGGCGTAGTATTTGAAAAATTCTTGACCAATTATGATGTTTTCTACAATGTTTCTGCCAGGGATGTAGGCTCTTTATGCCTGATCAATTGGGTTTGGTAAAATTTAATTAATTCTCCATCTAGAATCTTTGCAATACTCTTATAGAGTATGTTGCAACATGTTATAGGCCTGTAATCATTAAAATTTTCCTGCTTAGTTCCTTTCGGGATTAAATTAATGAAAGTTTTATTTATTTCCTTTAACATTTTGCTTCTATTAAAGAATTCCATGACAATATCACTAACTAGTTGGCTTCTAATTGACTCGACTTTATCGAAAACATTTTTTACATTAAGGCCATCAGGAATTGAGCCCTTTTGGGGTGTAGGGATTCTAGATCTGTTGTGATTTTTAAATTGGAGATGGTTCTACTAGATTGAGAATTTCAAAAGGCTAGAGCTTGTTTTGCAATATCTCTTATAATAGTCTTGGTGTGGAATGACTAGCAAAGAAGTAGCTGAGTAATTTGGAAAAGTGTTTTAAAGAAGCCTCAAGGAATGTTTCTTATAAAGTGACCATATTTCCTTTAAATTTGATGGACACAATGCAATTAACAGCTTCCATGGAAGTAATGAATTATTAAAAGAATGTAAAGTTTTTTTCAAATACTTCAACTAGTTTTTTTTAGATCTTTGCTTGAATAGTGAATGCTTAATTTAAATGCTTATAAGAAGTTATGTAGAGCCTACTATTATTTGATTTTAAGATCCTTGGAGAGGGGGTTTGCATAGAGTTTTATTTGAGCAATTCTAGAGCATTCTTAATAGTGTTTACCAAATGATGTGTGTTACTTATATTCTGCATGTAGAGGAATTTTAGTTGATCCTTAATATTAGATAGCTTCTTAAGAAGAGTGTATTGCTTTATGCCATAAACTTGTAAGCTCAATCCTTTTTCCACAGCTTCATTAAAAACTTTAATGCTTGTTAAATGTCATTAAATCTAAAAGGAATTCTGATAAGACTTACAAATAAGGATAAATTAACCAAGATAGGTAAGTGATCTAAAAAGCTTGTATTTAGGAATATTGCATTTATGTGGGGAAATTTTGGATCCAATTCAGAGTTATAAGATTTCCGGCTAACTTTTCCTTCATGAATGTGTTGTCTTTGTGCTTGTTATTCTATGTGAAGAAGTGTCACCTAAAAGGTAAGTCACTGACTTAGATATCATTAAGGCAATCCTTTATATCATTGCCAATAACTCTATGATGATGATTTCCTTGATTCTCATCAAATGAAATGATATCACTGAAATCTCCAACCAAGAGTGAGGGTTCATGTAAAGAGGCAGTTATCTCTCTAAGATTTTTTTAAAGTGCAATTCTCTGGAAAGGATAGTTGAAAGACAACTAAGTTTAGATCTTTGATACATACCTTTGTATGGATAAGTTGGTCAGTCACCAAGGAATTAAGAATAGTGATTTTTGCATCATTACATAGTAGTAAAATTGATCCATTTATATATGCATCATACTTAAGTAAGAGCTTCTAGGACTTAGGCAAAAAATTCATTAGATGGAAATTCAGCTGTTTGATTCTTTATTTAAGAATTCCTAGCATCATAAGCTTATTATTTGATGAAAACTTCTTAACTGTAAGTTTTTTGTCAGAGGAATTCAGGCCTCTGACATTCTAAGCTGAGATTACCATGATGATTGATCCTTAACCAAGGATCTTTTTTTTTTCTATTTATCTTCTTCTTATTGTAGACTTGAAGCCTTCCTCCTCTTGCTCATGAAGACGAGTCGAGGTAGATTCTTGGATTGCTTCTTTTATGTTATTCAACAAACTTGGTGGGATATATGGAGAATTGTTTGATGCTGCCATTGTATTAGGGATTCCATTTATGGTTTTAGGGTAATCTGAGGTATTGATATTTGATAAAAGAGAAGTTTGAACATTAATCAGGCTTGGAATTTGTTATACTTCCATAGTTTCTCTAATTTCTTGATTTTTCTCTATTGAATTCACATAAATGTCATGTTGGATCCTGCTTTTAGGATTTTTATATTTTTAATTTCTTTTAATTATGCTATTAGATCATCAAGCATAGAAGTAAATTAGAATTTATGAAGTAGAAATTTATTGGAGTTTAATATGGTATATTATGGATTTTGGTAAGGTGGTAT
>JAOQMS010000180.1:22065479-22079241 GCA_027563885.1 Erythroxylum longipes | reverse complement strand
TCACTCTTTCCAATTTCTCTACTTCTATTTTCAAAAACATCACATTTAAAAACAATCATGCCCAGAAGTTGTTAATGTATGCATGTACACTTATTTTTGTGCAAAGATTCAATATTCATGTGCATATATGGTAACATTATGCATGACCAAGAAAAATGTATTTCCTTAATCTCTCTTTAAGCTTACATGCATTGAATTTTTTTTTGGTCCTAACCCTTAATATGGGGACGGGATGTTACATTCATACCTCAGTTTCTTGCAATGATTACATTGAGAAATTTTACCTTTTCCTTTTGACGATTTGGCTAGAAGAGCTCTTTCATTGATTTGCTCAGTTTCAACTTTCCACATGGCCCGTCTTTGCTCCTGTGCCTGTAAAGCATTAATCAATTCGGATAAAGTTAAATCATTAATATCTCTTGAATCTTCAAGAGATGAAATTTTTGCCTCATATTTTTCAGGCAAACTTATAAAAATCTTTTCTATAATTTTGTTCTCGGATAGATCCTCTCCCAATAGTCGTATTTTGTTCACCAAAGTCATCAATCGATCAGAATATTCTTGTATGCTCTCATGTTCTTTCATGCTGAAAGCTACAAAATCTATTTTGAGATTTAAAACTTGCATCTTCTTCATTCTTTCATTGCCTTGATATAATTCTTTCAACATATCCCAAGCGTTTTTAGCTGTTTCACAAGTCATAATTCTTGTGAAAACTGATTCTGAAACTGCAGAGAAAATTATAGATAACGCTCTTGGAGCTTTTGCTACTTCTTCTTCATGAGCTCGTATTTGATTTAGTGTTGGATTATTTCCCAAGGCTGGTAATTCCCTTTCTTCTTCCACCCATTGCCATAAGCCGAGACCTCTTAAATGAGCTTTCATCTTGACAACCCATACTTGATAGTTTTCACCATTGAAATTTGGTGGTAGGAGAGTAGCTGCATTGCTAGAAGCCATTGGAAGAGTTTTTTTTTTTTTACTCAATATCACGGTCCCTCAAGAATCTATGGCTCTGATACCATGTTGGATTTTTTGAACATAAACGATAGAAAGAAGAGTGAGCAGAGAAGATGAGAACAATAAGATAAAGGAAACAACGTTAACTCACACACTTTTTTTAACTTATCAGAACAAAGCCTTATATAAGGCTTACGCATAGTGGCCAACATGGGTCACAAAAGCACTAATAAAAACTACCCACTACTACTATCATGACTCAACAACTTAGCAACAATTTACTGACTTCCTAAAGACCAGGACAACTAGATACCCTTGCCAAACATGTGACATAAATCAAACTAATTCTCAACAAAAAAGCAAGGAAAGCAGGAGGTAAAGGGTCCTTAATGGCGTAAGGTGTAGGTGCAATAAGGAAGTTAAGTAGAAATTCTTTAAAAGATAAGACTCACGACTAAAAGTAGAAATTCTTCAGAAGATAAGGTTAACGAGTTCACTATATTTCCATAAAAGGACAAAGAGAACCTAAGCTCGAAAATGAAGAAAACACTTCCAAACAAGGACCAAGAAGGAAGACAGGAAAATATACCGAGGAACCAAGCAATTTTCAACTAAGAAGGCAAGGAGAATGAAATAAGGTAGATAAAAAGGAGAAGCAATAAAAGTACAAGGAGAAACTCTAGAAGAAAGGGAAGACTTGAAAAGCCACAAGGTAATAACACAAGCTGTATTCAATAGCCCTAAGCTAAGAAGGGAAACACAAAGAAGAATAAAAGAGAAGACTAAAATATGCAAACCACCAAGGCACTGGAGGAAGGAACCGGCTGAGATTTTCACGAAGGAGCATACAGCTCATGTAGAAACTACCTTATTAGTTGACTTATATTAAGTTCTAGTAAGACAATCAACGTAAAATTTTATTTATATATTAAATATATGATTTATATTGTACTTGAAAACCCACCGAAAATAACGATCAACGTCTTGTATTGAATGAAGATGCCTGAAAAAGGGCGATAATATTATGTGAAAAGAAAGGAAAATTAATAATGTTGCATCTTTCTCGACCTATTCTTATTCTTAACCTTTTAAGCTAAATATAGAAATAAAATGAAGCTCTTCAAATTCGGTTGAGGGGCTTATGCTTTCTGGAACTTAGATGAAGCAAGACATGTTTGATCGAGTAATCTTATGCTCTTATTAGTAATCTTTATCTCTTGACTTCAAATCTGGTTGGAGATTTTATTGTGAAATCAATAACCACATACAACTGCACCACAGAAGAAGAAAGTTGTGAACCATATACAACTGCACCACAGAAGAAGAAAGTGGGAAACAGACGGTGAAAAGTAGAAAACATCAGCAAAGGAACCATATCATCATTATTCTTCAAATTCATCACCCAATACTTGCAGTTTATTTTATGCATTTGCTTCTCACATTTATTGATACAGCTAGTTGATATGCTCTTAAAAACGTAAGCAAAGTTCAGCTTGCAGGAACTTCAGCTACAGAAGAGTACTTCTTCAGAACAAAAACAGGATCTCCAACTTCAACAACCTTCACCTTCTCCACACTAGAATTGTCCTTCCAGACCAAGTTCTGCCCAAAATAAACCTGCAATAAAAGGATTTCGCTATTTATATCTTCCTCAATAGAGATCACAAGAACCATTGGATTCTCTTGTCTCACTTTTCCTTGTGGTTTGACATGCGGACGCAAAATTTTGTCTGATCTGAAAGTCAATAGAGTTTTGGTTGGTTCAGGCCCTGCAATCCCACTGTTTATATCAATTGTTGGTATCTGCAAGCGAAGTTGCCTCGTAAATATCAGATCTTGCAGTACAGCAAATCTTAAGAAGATAGAAAAAGGAAGATGTTGGACAATTTAGAGTGAAAAAAATTTATGCAGAAAACTGGGATTTTTCACTCCCAAACTTGCAAGCAGTATTGCAGTCCAAATTGCGAGTTAAAATCTTTGCCAGATGATAAAGAGGCTGCACACACAAAAAAGAAAAAAATCTAAGGCACTAATATGGGAAATACAAAATCCTCAATCGTCAGGCTACTTAATTTTGAATAAATCTATCTTCAGATCAGGAAAGTAAGTGGACCAAAGTTTTGAGAATTTTCGCCCTCATGATGTAACAATAAGATCCTGAGCAGCAAACTTAAGGTTTTTCACTACTAAGCTCCAAAAAGTAACTGATGTTATATCCAACCAGGCTTAGTCGCCATCCTCTTTTGGAATTCCTTATAATTCCGAGACAAAAGTTACAAAGCAAAAGCATTTATGAAGCACAGCATTTGTAAGCAAAAGAGTTTAAGAAGCACAACAGTTGTAGGCAAAAGAGTTTTTAAGAAACACATCATTTCTGAACAATTTTAAGGATTACAGTTAATTATCATAAGGCCTCATCACCGCCTCCTTACATTATCATCATTTTTCAGAAATGAAGCGCAAGGAGAAGGTTAAGCATGAGTTTCATAAGATATATTTGATATAAAAGGATACCTTACAGCGGTCGCATAGCTTGGCACCTTCGAAATTCAACTTGTTTATCCTGAATTCCTTCCACAAGTCCTCAGCAAATGGCTCACAACCATCAACTAGAATGCTGCAATTTGAAAGTTAATAGAGAGAGATTCACAAGCCAATCAAAGAAAGTCATCAGAACTAATAGGAACAGAACAAATTAGTACTTGGCCCTGAAGCGGTTGAGTGGAATGGGCTCTTTGGTACGTTCATTTAAGGCATCTAAAGATCCCTGCAAAACATAGTGGCAATCCAGGACCAAGAACTGAGAAATCATACAAACCAATGACAAGTTACATTGTATTTAAACCCAACTAACCTGAGATACAAGCAGATACGGGAAGATATCACTAAACATAATGTAATGCGAATAAGTTTCTTCAGGATCTGCAGGTCTAGTCTCTGATTCTGAAGTATTTTCATAAAATTATATATATAAAGAAGCAGAAATAAGAGATCACCATTAACTTGAGTTTGTTGAAAACAAGCATCCAATTCATTTCAGGATATATATCGTCAATCCTATCCAAATGCTTAAAGTTTAAATACAAGTTCTCTCACTATGTTTGAGCAATTACACTAAATATTGCAGTGAACATTCTATTACAACCAAGGAATTAACATCAACTCAACCTGTATTAAAACGAACTAGCCGACTCGGTTTCCCAAGGTAGTTTGAAAACCATTCTGCTGCTTCATTTCCCTCATCCAATGCTGAACCAGACCATTCCCACAATGAGACACCTTGTGCTACATTATTAGGCTTTGTTAGTGGGATTTTAAGCGGACTCATCCCAGGAGCCTTTATAACTGTAGAAGGGGAAACAACCAAGTTAGTAGCACACAGAACACCCAGAAGTAACAATTTCACAAGTAATTTGGAAAGAGAAAGACAGAGAGGACGGCCATAGTTGTCAGTGATGCAAATATATCATCTCCAAGGCTTGGGAAGATGGAATATACATTAAAAGCACAACATAACATTTAGATATTTTGACTTTAAAAAAAAAACATGTAGATATTTTGTTCTACAAGAAAAGGCATCCTTGTGACATAAGAGACTCTGCCATGTTACTAAACTTGAGAAAACACGAGCATGAAAACCATGGCAACTTCACGATTTTTTTAAAAAAAATGATCTGTATCCCACAAAAAGAGAAAAAGGAAAAGAACACAACATTCATATTTGGACATCTTTAGATTACAGCCATGGTTGGCCTTAAAAGAAAAACGCTATCGAATGTGTGACCTGATATAGAAGGGTAAGAAGCAATCGACTACTTCCTTTTCTCGACTGACAAAATCACAAGGATGTATAATAGGGTAGAGAGATAACCCATAAACGAGCTCTTGGTAGGTACCCAATCCTCCGAAAAAGCCTCATGCGGCAGCTCTACCTCTACGAAAGCCAGCTTGGGTTCAACTCTCAGAGTATATGCCCTTCCTTTGTAATTCACAACTAGCCAGTTTCGATCCCAGCGAAATCCTGAATGTTCAATGACAACCAAAAAAAAGAAAAAGAAGCAAAAGTTAAAGTTTGCATGCCGAAGAATTAAACAGAGTCCGTTGTGAGGCTTATGTAAAAACTCCAAACATCTTAACGTAATACTAGTAACACAAATGGCAAAACTGAAAAAATTCAACATAACACACAAAATGGTTCACAGACTGCACCCAGGATGCATTGCCATTTAACGCTGAAAGAGAAAGTTGACCAAAAAGGTGGTATACTTTGCAAGAGCTGGAGCAAATTAACCCAAAGAATTAGAGACAAAAAAAATGGTACGGGGTCAAGGGGGATGTACATGTACTTGGGATACAGAGTTACCTACCATAGGGAGTGATAGGAGCCCTAGGAACAGAAATCCCACGGCAGCTTTTCAGTGGGTAGATGAAGATGGATGATACTGCAGCTGATGCCTTCTCCATGTTCGCTCTCTCTTTCTCTCTACGCGTCGGCTAGAATTATTATACATATAAAGGCATGAATGAAACCCAACTGGTTATTGGTCCCAATTTTAATTCCCAAGATTTTTTTTTATCAGAAATATGGGACACGTTTCTTTTCGGCTTTAGGTGCTTGTCAGAGTCCACAGAAAAGAAAAAAGCAAAAAGCTATTGTTCTTGCTTAATTAAAAATAAATATTCTATCTTTTAATGGTTGAATATGGTTGTGTTGTGTTGTGTTGTGCCTACTCAATTTTATAAGTATCTGTCTAATGTCAGTCTATTTATTAACCCGCATAAATTATTAAATAAATTGGCATCCATCCATCCTCTCTTTATCATACCCAACTTTTGAACCAAAATGTTATCCATGACGACAAATAAAATAAAAGTGTCGTAATCGATTTCAACTCCGACAAGCCTCAAATACTTAATATACGTATTAAAAAAAAACTATCAATCAATCATTTCGACTGTTGTCTTGTCGGTCTTATCTTATAATAATAAAAATGATAAGCAATCTCTGTCCAAAGTTCCCGCACCCAGAGCTCACGTCAAGCTCCACTTTAACTTACCCAAGTAAGTACAACCAACCAAAATGACTTCTTACACCCAACACCCCATCTCCCCCGTCTCAGCCCCCTTACACTCTCACTCTCTCTCCTCCACTCTCCACGCTCATCAGCACGCCAGACTTCCTAATAAATCCTTACCTCCTCAGCCTTTTACCCTTACATTTTCTCCCACCTCCCTTTCGCTTTCACGATCACAGTCCTCATGGGTTGAGTCCATTCGCTCCCAGACCCGCCTCGAACTGTTCCACGAAGCCCTTTCTACCTATGTTGAAATGCTTCTTTCCGGTGTTTCTCCCGACAACTTTGCTTTCCCTGCCATTTTGAAAGCTGCCACAGCCCTTCAGGACCTGAATTTGGGGAAACAGATCCATGCCCATGTTGTTAAATTCGGATATGAATCCTCCCCTGTGACCGTAGCTAATACGCTTGTAAATGTGTACGGTAAGTGTGGTGAGCTGGGTGATGTGTATAAGGTGTTTGATAGGATTACTGAGAGAGACCAAGTGTCTTGGAATACAATGATTTCTGCTTTGTGTCGGTTTGAAGAGTGGGAGCTTGCACTAGAGGCTGTTAGATTGATGTTGTCAGATAATTCGGATCCCAGTTCGTTTACCATGGTCAGCGTGGCTCTCGCTTGTTCTAATTTGCGCAAACCTAAGGGCTTGTGGCTTGGTAGGCAAGCACATGCTTACTGTTTCAGGAATGGCCATTGGAGAACCTTTACGACTAATGCTTTGATGACTATGTATGCAAAACTAGATAGGATAGACGATGCAAAAAGCTTATTCCAAATGTTTGGTGACCGTGATTTGGTTTCTTGGAATACCATTATAAGCTCGCTTTCACAAAATGAACGTTTCGTGGAAGCTTTGGCATTCTTGCAGTTTATGGTTCTTGAAGGAATTACACCAGATGGGTTCACTTTCGCAAGTGTTCTTCCTGCTTGCTCTTACTTTGAGATGTTACGTACTGGGAAAGAAATTCATGCTTATGCTTTAAAAAGTGGTGGTTTGATAGAGAATTCTTTTGTTGGCAGTGCTTTAGTTGACATGTATTGCAATTGTGAACAGGTAGAAAGTGGTCGTCGAGTTTTCGATAGTATCTTGAACAAGAAAATTGGGGTTTGGAATGCTATGCTTACTGGCTATGCACAAAATGAGCATAATGAAGATGCTTTGGTGCTTTTTATTGAAATGGAAGCTAATTCAGGGCTCTGTCCTAATGCAACCACAATGGCAAGTGTCGTACCTGCTTGTGTGCACTCTGAATTGTTTTCCAAGAAGAAAGCGATACATGGATATGTCATTAAATGGGGTTTGGAAAGGGACACATATGTTCAAAATGCACTTATGGATCTGTACTCTAGGATGGGGAAAATAGATATTTCAAAGAACATATTTGATAGCATGGAGGTTAGAGACGTAGTTTCCTGGAACACAATGATCACTGGTTATATTAGTTGTGGACGTTATGATGATGCATTTCTGATCCTCCGCGAGATGCAAAGAACAGAAAAACAGATCAAGCATGATGGGGTTTGTGAGACTGAGAAACAAGTTCCTTTTAAACCTAACTCAATAACACTCATGACAGTCCTCCCTGCCTGTGCTTCCTTGGCAGCTTTAGCAAAGGGGAAAGAGATCCATGCTTATGCCCTTAGAAATTTTTTAGCATCAGATGTTGCTGTAGGAAGTGCGTTAGTTGACATGTATGCAAAGTGCGGTTGCTTACTCTTATCTCGTATAGTATTTGATCGGATGCCCATTAGAAATGCTATCACATGGAATGTAATTATAATGGCTTACGGGATGCATGGGAAAGGGGAGGAGGCCTTGAAATTATTTAGAGATGGAGCTAGGGTTAGGGAAGTAAAACCTAATGAAGTTACTCTTATAGCATTATTTGCTGCATGCAGTCACTCGGGGATGGTAAATGAGGGCCTAAACTTGTTCCACAGAATGAAAGGTGAGTATGGGTTGGAACCAACACCAGATCACTATGCTTGTGTTGTGGACTTACTTGGTAGGGCAGGTCGAGTGGAAGAAGCTCATGAACTTATCAATACCATGCCTTTTGATTTTGACAAAGTTGGAGCATGGAGTAGCCTGCTTGGAGCATGTCGGATTCACCAAAATGTGGAAATAGGGGAAATAGCAGCTGAAAATCTCCTTCAGTTGCAACCCACTGTGGCTAGCCACTATGTACTACTATCCAATATATATGCTTCTGCTGGGTTTTGGGACAAGGCACTCAAGGTGAGAAGAAGGATGAAAGATCTGGGAGTAAAGAAAGAACCAGGCTGTAGTTGGATCGAGTATGGAGATGAAGTACACAAGTTTTTAGTTGGAGATTTATCACCCCCCCAAAGTTAGAAGCTCCACACGTTCCTTGACTCACTGTCAGAAAGAACGAGGAAGGAAGGATACGTGCCTGATACTTCTTGTGTATTTCACAATGTTGATGACGAAGAGAAGGAAACTTTATTATGTGGGCACAGCGAAAAACTGGCAATAGCTTTTGGTATCCTCAATACTCCTCCGGGGAAAACCATTAGAGTTGTCAAGAACCTTAGAGTTTGCAACGACTGCCATACTGCTTCTAAGTTTATCTCAAAGATAGTAGACAGAGAAATTGTCCTGAGAGATGTAAGGAGGTTTCATCATTTCAAGAACGGGACATGTTCCTGCGGGGACTATTGGTGATAAAAAGCCCTCGGCGGTTCTTGGCAACATGCCATTTTCTCCTTGACAGGGATTAACTGGAATTTTATCATCTTTGGTATTGTTTGAAGCTATTAGGTGCAGGGTACATGAAAATTTAGTCTGACTTCAGAGGTTGGTAGCGCTTAAATCTCAGCCTGGTTCTTTCAAACGTAATAGTCCATCATCAATGATTTACAACATAACTAATCTTTAATCCGCATATGTATGGTTTCACGCCAAATCAGGCCAAGTTTGAGTCTCAAAAGTTCAAAATCCAGTCCAAACATGTTCGAACATTTCAAGTATACTCAACATCCGAATAAGTTCAAAGTCAAACTTAAACCTAAATTTAAAAAAAAAAAGAATTGGATTCGGACTCAGTTTAACTTATTATCATGCCTAAAGTCTTATATCCTCAGCAAACGGTTATATTCTTTTTAACTTTTTTCTTTGAAAAGAAAATTGAATTAATAAGTAAAAAGATGATGTACGGAATGTCTAAGGGCTAACCCATTCACACAAAAGATCAAAGAGCAAAAGCACCTAACGACTATAGGTAACAGCTAGTAGTGGTAAGCTTGCGAGTCAGGTTGTTAACTAAGAGGGCGTGAGTCGACATTAAAGTGATCTCCTGAATACCTCTAGTGTCAGCTGTAAGTTGTTCCCATGTATGGCGGATGGCCTGAAATCTTCGCACATTGCGCTCTTATCAGATGGTTCGAATTGTCAATCCCAAGCCAATGGTGTAGGCTTCCCGCATAGGAGTTGGAAGAGAAGCAGTTGATGTCAGGTACTGAAGGGCACCATCAAGAGACATGTTGGACAATAGCCAGCCACAAAAGGACTGAACCTGTGTCCAAACCTATTGAGCCATGGGGCACAAAAAGAAGAGGTGATTCCGCGATTCCAGATGCAATGAGCAGAGAGGGCAGGTTTGGGGCATGTCTACAAATGAAATCCGATCAGTTGTGCTAAGTCGGTTCCTCCCAGTTAACCAGAAGAGAAAGGACACTTTGGGAGGGAGACGCGGATGCCAAACAATATGACTCCAATTCACACGGGGTAGCGGCACACGCAAAGAATCTATGATGCATTTGGTTGTCAACTGATGGAGAGGTTTGTTCCTCCATAAGTAAATGTCGGGGCTATTTGAAGGGGGGTAGGAGGGTGTCAAGGAATGGAGGTATTCAGGAAAGTCCCAAGTGTTATCCCTTATAAAGAAGTTTAGCCTCGTATTGAGGGGGAAGGAAAGGAGATTGGGATTTGAGGTTTGGTTCTGGTGAATGGATCCCTCCCCTGTCCAATTATCAAACCAAAATGAGATCAAAGGCCCATTCCCAATTTTGCAGGAGATGTCGGGTTGGATGGAGTCCTTAAGGAGTATCAGTTGGTTTAGGAAATGGGAGTGAGAGGGGCATACTTTAAGTTCCCATATACTTCTACCTTTGAGGAAATAGGAATGAATCCAATGGAGCCAAATGGATTGCTTGTCTTGGAGGATCCACCACAATCGCTTAAGAATGAGGGATTAGTTCGTAAGCTTGAGGGACGTGAGGCCTAAGCCTCCCTTCGATTTCGGAACACAAATGTCAGATCATTTAACCTTGGCAAAGCCTCTCGTTCCATCCATGTGATTCCACAAGAAATTGCGGAAGAGACGCTCAACCATTTTAGTAACACCTTTGGAGAGAAAGACATGGGAGCTCCAATATATGTGGAGGGAGTTGAGAATGGATTTGATAAGTTGGAGCTTTCCCGCATAGGAGAGAAATCTGTTAACCCAAAAATTTAGACGTTTTTGTATTTTTTCAATAAGGGGAAGGCATTTCGAGAAACGCAATCTTTTAGTTCCAGGTGGAGAGCACTGCGAGAGAGAAGAAACATACTCTTTTGAAGGTTGATCTCTAACCCCGAGATAGTGGAGAATTGCCTTAGTGTATGCATGAGTGTATTAATAGAATCAAGCTTTGCTCCACAAAATAAGAGAAGATCATCCGCAAATGAGAGATGAGTCAATTTCACCTTCTTAGTGCAGGAGTGATAGCTGAATTTGGTGTTGGCCAGGACTTCCTTTTTAATAAGAGAGCTCAATGCTTCCATACATAGAATAAACAGGTAAGGTGACAGAGGGTCACCCTGTCGTAACCCTCTTGCTGCTTGGAAGTATTCCGAGGGGCGGCCATTAATAAGCACCGAGAAACTGACAGTGGAGATGCATTCCTTCAGCCAAGTGATAAAGAGAGGCGGGAAACCATGTGCTTCTAGCGAGGCCCAAAGGAAGTTTAAGCTAATGTTATCAAAAGCCTTCCGACAATCAACTTTTATAGAACAATTAGGCGAGGAGTGTTGTCTAGTGTGTCCCTTCAAAAGTTCCTGAACAATGAGTATGTTATCACCAATTTGTCGGTTGCTAATAAAAGCACCTTGGGTATCACTGATGAGAGAGGGAAGAAAGTTCTTGAGTCGCTTTGCTAGAATCTTCGATATAATTTTGTAGAGGACATTTGAGCAAGCAATCGGCTGATAGTCACTGAAATCCACAGGACTAGAGCCTTTAGGAATCAGACAAAGAAACGATTTGTTTATCTCTTTGAGTAGCCGGCCATTAGAGAAAAATTCGTAAATAGCATCCTTGATAAATGGTCCAGTTATCGACCATGATTTCTGGTAGAAGCATGCATTTAGACCATCTGGGCAGGTGCTTTGCTACCTCCCATAGCAAATAAAACCTCCTCGATCTCCTGAGCATCAACCATTCTAGTGAGGGAAGCAGTATCAACCAAGGAAATTCGTGTATTAATAATGCCAGATAACCCTGCAAGAGTGGTGTGAGCCCGGCTAAAAGTGCCAAGTAAATTGGTGTAGTATCGAACCGCTGCATTTTGCATGTCCTTAATGGCATGGAGTTGTCTCCCCTCGGGCGTGGTTATATAATGTATGCGATTTTGATTACGTCGGGCCAGGACTGAGTTGAAGAAAAATTTTGAACATTTGTCGCCGTCCTTCAGCCAGTTAACCCGCGCTCTTTGTTGAAGAAGGGAAGAGTGAGCATGCACTGCAGCCATGTAGTTCAAGTAGGCCTGTTTTTCCTGGTCTCGGAAACATGAATTCAAGGGGAACGAATCACAATTTTGTTGGCAAGCAGTCAGCTCTTGGCGGGCAGTAGTGATGGCATAAGCCATATCTGGATATGAAGAAGAGTGAATTGCTTTGAGTTCCAATTTGATTCCCTTAAGTTTCCGGACACACATGTACTGCTTGGTCCCTCGTGCCTCCACCATTGACCCCTGTCGACATACCTCAATAAACCTGGGATCACGAGCTAAATAATTGTTGAAACGGAAGGGAGCCTTTTGTGGTACAACCTGAAAAAGCTTGGTGATGACAATAGGAGTATGGTCCGAAAACAATGGCTCAGAGAAGTGAGCAAAGCTGTCAGGAAATTGTTGCAACCAAGTAGCATTTATAAGGGCTCTGTCGAGTTTTTTCTGAATGAACCATCGGGATGTTTGTTTGTTTGTCCATGAAAAGGTATAGCCCATTTGTTTGAGGTCAAATACACCAAGCTTATTGACACACTCCTTGAGGTCAGGAGAGAAATTAGTGAGTCGGCAGTTGCCTTGAGCTTCAGAGTGATACATTATGGTATTAAAATCCCCCCAGATCAACCAAGGTGAAGTAATTCAAGTCCAAGATGCAGGAGATCTGTCCATAAAGCTCTGCGTTGAAAGCCATGGTTACTAGCATAAACGAAAGACATAATAGTGGTTACCTGCTGCTGAAGAAAAGAAACTCGAAGGTGCAACAGCTAATCGGATGTGTGAAGGGTGTCCATTCGGACCTCATCTGCATTATAACAGATAATAATTCCCAAAAAATGATGGGAATGGTTGGAGATAAATTTCCATTGTGGGCCAAGGAGCTTCAGTTTGTCTACTTTGTCCAACTTTATTTTGGTTTCCAAAAGACCTAGTATGTGAGGCTTTACCCTCATGACAAAATCTCGCAAAGCAGCTTGCTTTGTTGGGCAGTTTAAACCTCTTACATTCCATACTACGATGGACATCAATGAGTAAATCTGGAAGTTTTTTTCTTACTCCTCTGAGAGCGTCTTCTCGCCACTGTCTTGAACGTGGTAGGTCTGGTAGAGGCATGGGTAGCATCCACTACGGGTTCCTCAACAGCCAAGGAACAAGGCTGGTCAACAGGTGGAGGCAGAGGAGTTTGAGGAGTGGGTATCACACTACTATCGTCAGCTGAAGGTTGTGGAGAGCTGCAAGTCATCACCGAGGTGGTGTCTAGGGGGCCATCAGGCAACAAACCCCCAGGGGTAATCGCGGAAGGTATGGGTTCCACTTGGGATACGTTAGTCTCTGGACTGATGTCTGCAGCGAGGGGATCCTCGGCATCCTGACTAGGTGGGTTCAAAGCCATTAACTCCTAGTAAGACCCTGTTCGGAAGACCCTCCCTGTTGCTTGCCATATTTGTCCTTGGGTCGTCTTCTTGGGTTTCCAATGGTAAGTTATGTCCACAGTATCCTCCCGAAGGTTGTGATCCTTATCCAGACGCATGATGGGAATGGCATTTGGTAGCTCCTGGGATAACTCCATATTCACGCAGATTTGCGCATAGCCAATACGTTTCTTTATGGATGTGGTTTCATCAAAACAGATCGGCTTTCCAATGTAGCTAGCAAGAGAGCTAAGGCCCTGGGTTGTCCAATATTCAAGGGGCATATTGTGAAAGTTGATCCAAAGAGGGACATGGTGCAACTTGATAGTGTCAAGGTTAAGACTTGGTTGCCATTTCTGGATGAAAAGAGGTTGATGGCCAACATGCCAAGGTCCTTCCTCAAGTATTTTGTGTGCTTCAGCCTTAGAGGCAAATTTGAATAAGATGAGATGGTTGCCAGATAGGAGGACGTCCGAAATGTAACATCCTGTTCTCATACTAAAGGTTAGAGTTCGGGAATAACGTACATGAGAAATAGTAATGAAAGATTAGAAAAATGCATTTCATACTCATACATAATGTTAGCATAC
>JAOQMS010000180.1:22031200-22049782 GCA_027563885.1 Erythroxylum longipes | reverse complement strand
CAAAACTATAACTGAAGAAGATAAAGTTACATGTAAATACACTTGCTTTCCAGGGCACTATATTTACATAACTCCAACAATCCAAACATACACATGCACAGAAAACATTCACAAAGTTACAACTTAAGAGCAAGCATCATGCTTTCATATATGACTCACAACCTAGGCATAGAGTTCAGTACTCTGAAGGGAAGAATAGACATAATTTATATGATAACATGCAAACTCACGCATACCCCAATAGAAGCATGCATCATGCCTTCACTCATAGTAGGCATCATACATATAATCATAGTAGGACTTTTCACCATCCTAAGGGACTAATCAATACATTTAATGTCTAAAGAAAACTTCCTCATTATTCATACATGCAAAGAATTCCAGGCAATGCATTTTTGCATCATCATTAGTCATATAATACGGTATATCATTTTTATGGTAAGTTTGGACATATTGATATATTTTACTTTATCAAACAAAGGATGTTAAGCAAACTGATGTTAAGCAAACCTTTAAAACTGTCAGTTGAAAAGAAGAAGGAACCAAACAATCAAGCAACCAAGCTTAGTTGGGTTCCTAAAATACATTAATTACCTTGCTTTATAAGGCTATAGTAAATGGTATGTAGTAGAGATTGAGCATTATTTTTAGAATTTATATCTTTTTATCTTAATGAATATATTCTTGCCTCCAAAAAAGTCTTGAAGATGTTGTTGTAGGATATGAAGAATTTAACTCTTAAAATTAACCATCAAGACTTCTGAAATTGTTAAACCAAGTGAGGATGATGAGAAGGATAAGATGCCATTAATAGATAAAGAATTCAAGAAGAATCTTCACTTAAATCTTTGATAAATAATGTTCAACATAAGGCAATTATTAATTTATAGTTTAAAATATGTGATTACTTATGTTTGCGTGTCTTTTTTAGTATAAATCCTTAGTGATGATTATTTAAGTTTGAATTATGAATAAGGTATTTTTTTAAGTTTAAACCTTAGATAAGAGACTATATGCAAAATAAGGTCACTAAGTTAGAATTTACATCAATTAAGTTATTATTTCTCTAAGTTTTTGAATAAGGACAAATCTTTCTTACTTAGAGGAAAATTATTTTTGACAAGGCTCTTTATATGATCACATTTTTTATTTATTAATATTTACTTGTTTCATATGTGTTTTAATATTATTTTATTGAAGTTTTGATGCTTTAATTTGAGTTTTAAAGGCGGATCCTTAAGTTATTTAGTTAACTAGTTAAACAATATCTTAGTGTGGTGGACCAGTATCATCAAAATTCACTCCTTTTTTCTTTTTAGTGAGTGTTGGTTTTTTGGTTGCTTATCTAGTCACCCAAATAGTCTCATTGGTCAACCAATGTCCTTCAATACTTGAACAATATCTCTTTCATGGAAGATAATTAATTTAAGATATATTTGGTCGATATAAAAAGGTTAACCACAACCTCTCATTGGTCGACCAATGTCCTTCAATGATTGCCCAATATCTCTTTCATGGAAGACAATTAACTTATGACATATTTGGTCGATATATAAAGGTCAACCATAGTCGAATAGTTTCCCTAAGTAGTCGACCAGTATAAATGATTTAATTCCTCCTCTCTTTTACCTTGATTTTTTTTCTATTTTTCTTGTTTAAGGCTCCTTAAAACCTTAGATAAGTCACTTGTATCGTTGAAAAACACCATACCCCATTGCAAATAGCTACCTCCTTCAATTTTGTCCTCTTTTTGTTAAAGATCTTTATAATTCATATTCTCTTTGGACCCCTAACTTTAAGATTAATTGATATTGCTCGTCTTTCCTATAAATTACATGGTTTTTTAAAGTGTGATTGCATCATATTTGTCATTCTAGAATTTTAAATTTGACTAAGTTATTCCATCATTATTTTTGAAATTTAGGACTTAATAAATTATTTATTTTTGTTGGACACTGCAATTATGTTTTATTTGTTACAATTCTAATGAGTAATTTTGTGAAAACTTAACTTTAGTGTTTAACTGAAATTTTCAACTTAGGCATCGTATCAAAATTAGGGATTTTTTTAAATTAGACACAATTCGGGATGTCTCTGTGAAAATTAACCTTTTGTTTTGACTCTTTAAAAATTTACACTCTCTTGTGAGATAGATTGACAATCTTGATCAAATTTATCTTTTTTTAACTAAGTTAGATTAAAGTATAAGACTTTGCACTGTGCATTTTTTGATTTTTTAATGATTCCAAAAAAGTGAGAGAAAAGTTTGGTGACATTATATTTAGAGGGAGTGACAACATTCAGAAGGAGTGATGAAATTTAAGGAGAGTGATTTCTTGTTATTTTTATATTCTTACATTTTATATGATACGCTTGAGTAAATTTATGTTATATTCATTTATTAATATTTATTTGATCTTCTCTTCTTGATATTGAATTATGGTCTTCATATTGAATAATATTTTATGCATGAATTAAGGGGAGCTAATTATTATCTTAAATTATGTTTTGTGTGCTTAATTTTATTATTGTTCTCTAATATCACAAATATTTTTTCATCATAAAAAAAGGAGAGATTATTGAACCAAAGGAGGTTTCAATTGATGTTTTGAGATAACAAAACATAATTACTACTAAAATGTTTACTATGTTGATTAAAAACAATATTAGAACAAAATGAAGCCATAAACTCAAGAAGATATGGCATGAAGTTAATAAACAAAAGTTGAAGTTTGCAACCAATGAAATGAAGATTAAAATAAGAATAAAAGAAGACCAAGGCTTATCAAGGTCATTTCACATTTTATATTATTATTTATAATCTTACATTGTTAATTCGATGATTCAAAAGGCTCACCATATAATCATTCATCTTACTTAATTGCATAAGTCTTTACATTTATCAAAAGACATTAAAGCTTTTAATTTTAATATAAAATCCTCTTTTAAACAATCTTTAGGGGATACTTTGGGAAGTGTTTTAATCATATTTAGATTAGACAAATTGGTTTTGAGCATTTTAAGTAGTTAAAATAATGTTTTTAGGATAAATGGTTGACCAATATAAGTTAAAATTGTCAAAATTGATATACTGTGAGTTTATAGCAATTATCAGTTAGTGTATTAGTCAAAAATTATGTGTGCTAGTCGACTACTGTTCCAATAGCTAGTGAATCTAGTGCTATAAATACATATTAGTTGACACAATCAATAGTCATTATAATGGCTATTTCTTGGCTTGAATTGCTATTTTTGGTCCTAAAACACTATAAATAGGTGTTTTCTAGTTGGTTTTATCATAAAAAAGGTTTAGGTGTTGTACACACACATTACAAAGAGTTATTCAATCAATTGAGCATCATTGTGTCATATTTAGGTGAGTAGATTACAGAGTTATCAAATGATAAAGTGAGATATTTTGAGTTGTTATATTTAGTTGGGGTAACATATTATTATATTTCAAGTGTGATACAAGTAAGATTAAGGTTCTTCTTCATCTTAGAAGAAGAATGTAAGAAGGTTTCCTATTTATCGAGAAAGATTATACAAAGTTTATTATTCTCCTTGAAAGAAGAATTATAGTGAGATTCTAGGAAGAGTCTTGGGAGTGAATGTAGGAAATGATTGTTTGTCGAACCACTATAAATCAGTCTGCATTATCTTTTCCTTATCCTTTTTAAATTATTGTTCAATTATTTGACTAATTTATATTAAGCAATTTCCTTATACTTATTTATATTGATTGTTTTTAATTAAGTACATTGGTTAGAAAAATTGTTAAATTTTGTGAACACCAATTCACCCCTCTTGGGTGCCATTATGGACCACCACGTAATTTTTGTTTCCCTTAATAGGAAATATTATAGCTTCTTCTCTTTAAAAAGATATTCTCTTTCTTTTCTCTAAAATTTCAGCCTCTTCATTAAATACCATAATTAGTGTCAACAAATCCCCAACTCCACAATAAATTGTTGCCTATTTTTTAGATTCTAGTTGAATATTCATCAAAGTTACAAACCTAAAAAATTTCTTGTTTTTCTTCTTCAAATCAACTTATGCTCATAAAAACCTTTTCAGTCCCTTATTGATTATTCAACCATAGATCTCCTTTTATGTGATAACTTTTAAAATTATTTGGGTAAGCCTTTTGATCTCTATTTCTTGTTCCTTTCTTTATGATGTTTCTTATTAAGTTTTTGTGTCTTGATCACTTTACTGATGTTCCTTAAATGTTTGTATTCTTTCTTTTATTTCAAGGTCACTTGCAAAAGACCTATCCATAGAGGTTTAATATAAAGAGGTAACCAAATCAACTTGTAATAAGTATTTATGGAAAAAATTATGAATAAAATCTCCCTTTCTTTCCTTCAGAATACTTTTATTTTGTTAAAATTTTAGGTTTTAGTTACTAGACTAACATGTTTCTTTCTTTCTATCTTCTTCAAGGTTTATCATTAAGGAGAGAAATCTTAAAGTATTGAGAGTCAAAACCAAATAGAACATCATTTTGTTTATAAGCGTGTCATATTTTTCCTTTTTAGTTCTTATTCATTATTTATTATTGTTTCATATATATCTTCCTTTCTTTTTCTTGGTTACAATTCTTTATTGCATTTATTGTTAACTCAACAAAATTGCTAGATTAGGATTCCACAGTTGATTAAAATGCATATTTGCAATCAACCATACAAAAACTTTTAAAATTAGGTTATGAAGATTTCAAAAGCTTCTTTGTTATTATTGATTCACTTTTATCATTAACTTGCATGACCTTAATTTTGTATCAACACATTGTCACTAGATTAATTCCAAAATTTAGGTTCCTTAAGTTTTATGCTCAATTTCTTTATGAAATTTATGTTCCACCTATTATATAACTCGAATTGTTCTTTTTTTTTTAATGTTTGTGGGCTTAGGCCTCAAATGGCAATCCTCCTTTCAATTAAGGTTACTATTCATTTTTTAAAGTTTAACTTAAATTATTGAAACGTTAGTCATTTGGTTTAAGCCTTTACAGATTTAAGTTTAGCCCTACTTCATTTATCTAGCTCATTAATGATTAGTAATATTTATACTTGAACAAGTAAGGTAGGTTGAGTATTATTTAGTCTATCTGTTTGCATTGCAAGGAAAGGATTCCATAAAACAAGTCTACCAATTTAAGAAAAAGGTCCATAAAGGTTTCATTCCTTATTTTATATGAATAAGTTGTAATATATTTTTCTACTTGTACTTTTCCTTTTACAATTAGGTTTTTAAAAATAACATATTTTTAAAGTAATAAAAAAATCCTATATGGACCCTTTATTCTTAAGAACCCAGACTATTTAGATTTTTCTACTTTATAAATTATATGTTTGATATAAGTCCAAATTTAAAAATGAATTAATTTTTTTTATTTTAGTTAGATGTTTGTTTATATGCACATTCGATATAAATGTTTCAAAGCGAGAGACAAAGAAAGAGAAAGAGTTAATGTCATAATATAAAAATAAGTTAATAATCAATAATCAATAATTAAAATAATCCCATAAAACATCATAAATTTTTTCGAGTTTAATGAATATTTTGGACCCAATTCACCTTTTGAATTTAAGCCATTTTTCCAAGTCATCCTTTGAATAATTTTAGTCCAATCTAATTCTTTTTATAATTTTAGCTCACAAATTTTATATAATGTCTTACAAATTTCTTGCGTAATTAGTTTTTAAATAATCTAAGCATTGTTATTTTTGAACCCTTTGCTCAATATAATCAAGTCCTAATATTTTAGTTTAAATCCACGCTTCCTTTATAAATTCTTCTTAGAAACAAAATTTATATTCAATTTGAGTTAATTAAGATGTTTTTATTTTCAATTTTCCATATAAAGAGTGACGTCATAGATCGAACATCAATTATTTTGTTTTAAGCATTAAATGCAATCATACTCTTATCTTATGTATTCAACCATACGTTTTATTGGCTTCAACATGTTTTTAAGTACACATCCAAATTCATTTCCGTTTATAATTCTCAAAATCTATAAATGTTTCCTTTTATTAGATATTTCCTATCTTTCTTTAAATGATAATTCGATTGATCAAAATTTTAGTTTTTAGTCTCATTCTTATTTATAGTTCAAAAATACTAGGGGGGACAATATGAGGAATTTGTGGGTACAACATTTTCACAAGAAGTGAACAAAAAGATCCAATAGTTGGAAGGATAGTAAATAAAACTCCTGTCAAAGGTAACAACCACATAAGTTTTATAATATCATGTATGTGAATTTCTAGACTAGAGCAAAACAAGTTGAGAAATAAGAAAATTTATAAAATATTGTTGGAAGGAATGTGTTTGCTATTATAATTCCAAGTAAAACGACTCTAAACTATATAGAATGTTACTATTAGCTCATTAAAAGTTGTTACGTATTGATTATTAATACGTTGAAGATCAAAAGATAACTATTGGAGGACATAAATGAAATAACAGTCAAGCTAAATCTTATACCAACTCTTAAACTCTGCCACTTACTATAAATTCAAGGAGAAAAAAAAAGCAATACCTTTTGACATTTGAAGTTTTAAAAGGTCCGAATTGACCACAAGAGATACGAGTATGATTGTTGTGTTTATATTAAGAACCTTGATTTTTTTATTATTTATTTTTATGCTATTGATGTAGATAATATGTTCATTGTTGCAAAAAGTTAGGCACAATATGAAGGAAAAAAATTAGGATAAAAGTCTTGCATGATACCAAGAAAAGATTAGGAATGAAGATTTGGAGGGATTGGAGTTCTTAATCTAACTACATTGAGAATATATTTAAATCAATTAACCTTTTCTTAGATCCAATTCACCTTTTAAATTTGAATCATTTCCATCTTTTGAATAATTTTAGTCCAATCTAATTCTTTAAATAATTTTCTCATAAAATATCTTCCAAAGTTTTGAGTTAATTGATCTCATGTAAAAATAAGAACTGTTATTTCTCAAAATTTTTTTGAAGCTTTGTTCATTTAAATATGCCCTATACTTTTTTAGTTTAAATTCATTTGATTCTTTTAAAATGCTCTAAAATTCATTATGTGTAATTTAAACTCATTTCAAAATAACATATTTTTATTATAAAAATATCATTTGTTTTCAAATCCGGTGACATGATATCAAATATTTTGTTTTAAGCACAAAATAAAAATATAACCATTCTAACATTCAATTATACGTTCATAATGTTTTTAAGCTCACCTCAAATTTATTTCCTCTCAAAATCTTTTTGCAAATCTCTTTTTCCACCGTTTATAAAATGCCTAATACCTTCTCCACTTCTCCTTTATTTTACAATTTGAACCCCATCCAATTTTCTAATCACAACTCTTAATTCCTTTACAATTAAAATTTTCTCATCTACCCTTTAATTAACTATACGGCGAGCCCATTGATCAATATTCAATTTCCGGTCCATTCTTGTTTAGAGAGTTCAAAAATGGCAGCGACAATAAAAAACCTAGCACAAATGCTGTATTAGCACCAAAAATTTCAACTTCCCCCTCCGTAACTTCTTGTAAGGGAGGAATTTGTGAGTACAACATTTTCATTCTAAATGATTCAAGATCCAACACTTTGGAAGGATGGCAGATAACACTCCAGCCGAAGTGGTCCTGAAAGGTAACATCCATACAAGGTCTTTAATATCATATATGCAGAAATTTCCAGACTGGAACAGAACAAGTTGAGAAAGAAGGGCTTAAAGACGTTTAACTCACATGGTGACTATAAAATTGGCACTGAACGTTTGTTGGATGGAATGGGATCTCTGTAATCATTCCAAGCACAAACCAGTACAAATTATATAGAATGTTAACTATCAGCCCATCAAAAATTGTTACATATTGACTATTGATACATTAAAGATCAAAAGTTAACTATTGGAGGGCATAATCCAGTCAACACTCTCAAGCTAAATCTTATTCCAACTCCAAGTCAACACTTAAGCTAAATCTTATTCCAACTCCAACTCTGCCACTTACCACAAATTCAAGAAAACAGCAATCCTCTTGGTATTTGCCGTTTTAAAACCTTAAGAAACCTAGAAGAAGATGCATTCAAAATGATCCATCAAATATCGAAGACCAGAATGCCCTTCAGTCCTTGTCATTTGTTGCATGCCATTTTTCTACCACAAAAGCAAGCAACCATAGCGCATTGAATCTACAGAAAATTGTTTTGGTTCTTTACATACCATCACAATCATGTTACACATTCTAGCTTAAGTGCAGAAGCGCTAGAAAAATAGTAATCATATCAAAGGTGACTCCTTGAGTGTATTCAATTGGGACTTAAACCCGTTCCTGAGGATTCAAGCAAAATGAATGCTAACTTAAAACTGCGACCAGTAAAAGCGTAAATGACGAAAGCATACCTATTCTCAGTCTGTCCAATTCCGGATCACAGAATCCAGATATTCCACAACTTTCTTAGCACCCTCAACATTTTCATCCTCAAAACAACAACAAAACGCCATATCCAGTTCCACAGCCTCCCTAACCCTAGCCTCCCTCAACAAACTCCTATAAACCTTATCCCTCAACCGAGCCCCAGGCAAAAACCCCAAACGCACCATGTCCTTCAAAACCATCAAGCCCTCAAGAACCCACCCAACCCCGCATAACGCACCAACCAAAACCCCAAAAAGCAATCTGCTTTCCACCTTACACCGACTCCCAGGTCTGAGCATCCACTGGTACACCTTCAACGCCTCTTTGGGTCTCTTCCTTCTCATGTAAGAAGTGACCAGCAAGGTGGTGATAGGTGTAAGATAATGGTGGGCTTCGGGGGTGTGTCTGAGAATGGTGAGAAGGGACATGGATTTAGTCATGTCGGGGAGGGAAGTAAGAGAGTGGATTAGAATCGAGAAAGAGAGGGAATTTGGAGGTGGTTTTGTGAGGAGTGCGGTCGTGGTGAGCTTGATGGCGGTGGTTAGGTGGTTGGAGAGGCATAGGCGTGGAAGTAGGAGGTTGATTTCGGTTAGCTCTTCTTGCGTTAACGCTGTCTTGTTCTTAGATACATCAGTTGCTGAAGAATATGGTGAAGTTGTTGATATAGAAGGAAGCGGGAAGAGAGTAGTTATGGCATTTGATCGACGGAAGAGGGAATCAAGGTTGCAGCGCTTCAATGTCATCATTTCTCTCACCGTTTCAGAAGTGTGGAGCAATTTTACAGTTTTCATTAAGGTGCTCATTTTCTATATAGTTTTAGTTTCTTTAAGTTTACAATTTCTTTTGATTAACAAGCAGCTCTCGTAGCTCAGTTGGTTAGAGCACCCGTTTAGTAAGCGGGAGGTCTTGAGTTCGACTCTCAACGAGAGCAAAGTGTTTGAATTTTTCTGATGCACTCTTTGATTTTCTTTCCGAGAGCGAAACCTGGAATGCTTTTGTCCTGATTCTACACAGCTTAACAGTAAATAACCGAAATTTTGAAAAAATTAATAATACAGGAAAAGAGAAAATACAGTATTTATGAATGACGATTAAAAAGATGAAGAGAGTTCAGAAATAGAAAGATAGAATTGTTGATATTTATCGAAATAAATGTTATTATTTTTTGGTTTTTTTAGAATTTGTTCATATATTAATTAGGCAATTCGTAAACTTCTTCTTTTTTCGTACTAAGATTACGTTTGAATTTGCGGTATGGTAAGAATAAGTATTTATTCGCCGTAGTTTTTAAATACAGTCACATATTTGAATCTGTAGTAAACAACTGAAAGTTGAAGAAAAGTACGGTTCCACCGTAAAAATTAATAAGCAGAAAGAGGGCTGCAGTAGGAAACTTCTTCTGCAGTAGAAATTTTACTTTCCATTAATAGCCTTCACTATAGGTATTATTTTCTATTATACTATTAATTAATATGACTAATAATATATTTTATAAAATATTTTATTTACTAAATTTATTTTATTTATATTTTCTTATTTTAATTTAATATTTTCTTATTTATAATTTTAAATTTATATGACTAATAATTTTTTTAATTACTTATACAACAATTAATAATTTATTAAATTAATAAACTTTTTAGTCATTTGATCTCTTTTTAACAACTACATCCACACCTGCGAAATAGCTATTGAAATAATAACATTTCTAAAAGCAACAATCTCACTTGGCTACTCAACTTAGACAGAATAGTAGACTTTTTGTGTAAAACTATTGCTTGACTGAGAAAAATTAGAGTGCAGAATACAGCAGATTTCAAGGCAATTACGATAAGCTGAGTAGCATTTGTATTACATCCGGAAAGAGAGAAATTGCAGAATTTTTAAACAAGAAAAGTAGAAGCATAGAGGTGGTTCTTCAGGGCATTTTTCTTTATTACTGATTGGTCATGTTATGAGGAGGAATAGCAGTAAACTTGTCTACTGGTACGAAGAGAAGATGAGGATTAGAGTAATACTGGTTTTTCGTTTTTCTTAAGCCTCCCTTAGATATCATGATGAAGATGATTAATAGGAACCATAATATTTTGTAATCTAGATCTTTTGGACTAATCTATATCATTTATACCTCTAGACTGTATATATTTTATTCAATGAAATCAAAACTTTATGAAAAAAAAAATCTCATATATCCCTTCTGTTGTTTTATTCATACTGCTCCTCCAAACTACAGTTTACATCTTACGCGTAAGTCATCTACACTACCAAAAAAGAAAGAGTATATACTTAATTATCTAATGCCTACAATGACAAGGAAAGAAGAAACTGAGCTTTTTACTTGTATGCAGTCCCATCGTCCTTATTGAATAAGGGTATATGCAGGAGCAGCTGAAGTGAACCTCTCTATTTTTAGTATAAGAGCTGTCATTTATAAGGAAATGTACTAGTAGTAGGCTCACAAATAGTCCCTTCAAAGCAAAGCTTCAGGTCTTGTTTCTACAAATGGTGAAACTTCACAGATTCATATGATAAACATATTGGATGTCAAAGTTGTTGGACAGTCAATGTATTTGTTTATCAACTCATATGGCATCTAAGCCTTGTCGTAATGGTTGGGATTCTCTTGGAACTTCATTTTTGCGATGCTATCAAATGGCATGTACTGGGACATGATAGTCATGATTTTTGAGTCCATTTAGGACTGCAGGTAGAAATATAGAACTTGCTAAGATACTAGTAAAAGCTTAATAAACACAGATGAGCCTACTCAGAGCCGATATTTTTAGAATACATAGCCAGGAACATCAACTCCACCAACTATAACAACCACAAAGGTAATAAACCGTCCAAATTTAGATCCACTTCTTTCTGCAACATGGACGGACAATTTGAGTGACTTCTTTCAATGCTCCAATTAGATGGATAAAAGAATGGAAATAATATTTAAGATAAAATTATAACCATCACCTCATGTCAAAACTCATTATAATGAAAATGATATAGAAAATTATCAAGGTATGATCATAATTGAAAGTCAAGAAAAATGCATGTGGTCTTCCATAAGAAGTTTGTTAGGAACTGATATCAGTTGATTAGAGAAAGCTTAAAAGACTAGGCACATAAAGTGAGAACGAGGAAAGGAAAAAGGAATGGATTAATGATGAAATTCAGTATAGATGTTATGTT
Source organism: Erythroxylum longipes (assembly GCA_027563885.1). Lineage (NCBI taxonomy): Eukaryota > Viridiplantae > Streptophyta > Magnoliopsida > Malpighiales > Erythroxylaceae > Erythroxylum > Erythroxylum longipes. Next base: position 22,038,171 of record JAOQMS010000180.1, on the reverse strand, counting down.
GCCTCACTCCGTTACGCAATGACTGCTTACAAAAATAAAAGTGTTGCTCCTTATCCTCCCTCCCTAAATCTTTTCCTTATCCCTAAATCTATGTGGCAATATTTTAGAATGATTCCTTTTGACATTTTATGACTACCTGACCACCTAACCCTTCGTAAGGTCTATTCCCATAAGCTTTCAGCTCCTTTTTGCCTTTCCTATTGTAGGTATGCAACATAGGAGGCCTAACATTACCCGTCCCAATAAGATGAACGTTGTTCTCAAGTTTGAATGTTGGAAACTGCTATGTTGTTAGATCATTGGCTCCCAAGTGACCTTAAATTCCAGTAGGCCCTCTTATTGGATCAAAAACTAAAGTCTTGAATATTTATTTGAGGGTCAAATATTAAGCAATATCTACGGAGTAACCTTTTATTCCAACTATTCTATCAAAATTAGAGGTACTTATCCAATGGTTGCCTGGAGCTGGGACATATGAAATAGGTTGTATGGAGGAAAATGTGGGTACGTCCAACTTATAAGCCACTTGACAGATGCATTGACCGACTATATAAGGGCCAAAAAGTTTTGAAGCTAACTTCTCTTTAGATTTAGTAACTAAGGATTTATTTCGATAATGTTGGAGCTTTAGATACGCCAAATCCCCAACTTCAAAAGAGACCTCTCTCCTTTTCCTATTAATAATCTACACCATTGTAATATGAGGAATGGCAAGTTGGTTTTTTAATTCCTCTGAAACTGCATCCCTAGCCTTCAACTACTCATCAACCTTTGAATTTGGAGAATGGTTGCTTCGATAGTGTATTATAGAAGGCATTTCTCTTCCATAAACTTCCTTGAAGGAAGAATATTTAGCAAAGGTATGAAAAGTGGTGTTACACCATAATTCGTCACAGGCTAACCACTTATCCCAAGTGTGAGGTTAGGAATTGGAAAAACAATGCAGATATGTTTCAGGACGACAATTCACTACCTCAATTTGCCCATCACTTTGAAGGTGGTACGATTTACTCCTCTTAACTGTAGTTTACTGCATTCGGAATAACTCAGTCCCAAAATGACTCATTAAAACCTTATCGTGATAAAAAACAATTGAATTGGGAACTCATAGCAATTTGTTGGGCAAAGAGTCAGCCGCTTTGGTTGCTATGTATAGATGCTTTAGGGCCAAAAAATGTCCATACCTGGTTTGACACAATATCATTAATATTGTGTCAAACCTAATGGATTTCTAAACTAATAAATTATATTTCTCACATAATCTTATTTACTATATATTGGTTTTATAGCAGTTTTATACCAGTTGAACATAATTCTTAGAATTAAGTTGTTATTTTTTTCATATCCAACAATAATTGTTCTTAGATAATTATATTTTTCAATAATTATATGAATTATTATTCTATATGAGCAACATGTTTTTATATACTCCTATTGAAGAAGATAACTATACTCCTACTAACCTTCTTATAGACATGATAAATTTATAATCATCTCTAAAATACACTCTTTGAATTCATCATAAAAGTAAATATTTCAATGTCTCCTAGCCTTTCAATTATAAATTAAGTGTATCAACAATGGCATTAGTTCCAATTGGATGTATTGTTGTGAGATTTGAACATTTCAAAAAATTTTCTTACTCCCACTACTTATCTTGAGAACCATTATCCTTTAAGTATACATTGAAACAAATAATTTATTCAATGGGTCCTTAAGACTATATCTAACCTTTTGGATATCTCATAACCTTTTATTATCTAATTTAGTCCTAAACTTAGTGGATAATATTAAGCATCACATCCCAAATCGTTAAGTTGACTATTTTAAAGTCTTACCATTTTATATCTAATATGAAATCTTGTTAATTGATTTGATTAGAACCATTGAAGGTAAGTTGTAGTACTAGGTGTAACTATAAAAGATATAAACATTGTATAATACAATATCTCTTATTGTATATTCCTCTTTAAACAAATCCATACTTTTATGAAATTTAGTTGTGGACATTTTTATTAGAGAATCTTATTGCTTATAAAGAGAAAGAAAGGGTGCATCTATCTCAGAGAACCAGTTTGGTTTTAAGCCAAGAAGGTCCACCACAAAAGTTATACATCTTCTTAGAAGATTAATGAAATATTACAGGGAAAGACAACAAAACCTACATACGATTTTTATTAAATTAAAGAAGGCTTATGACTGGGTATCTAGGGAAATCATGTGGAGGAGTTTAGAAGTTAAGAGAGTTCTTATGACTTATATACAGGTTATTAAGGATATTTATGAAGGTATAAAAACTAGAGTAAGGATCATAAGAGGAGATACATAACATTTTGATATCGATATCGGAATACATTAAGGCTCCTCATTGAGACCTTTTCTATTTGTAGCAGTGATGGATGAGCTCACCAAGAACATCCATGGAGAGATGCCTTGGCATATGTTGCTTACTGATAACATTGTTTAAGTAAATGAGACAAAAGAGGGTGTCAATGTCAAGTTAGAACTTTGGAGAGATATGCTAGTGTAACATACCACACCTATAGGGCATATTCTCGAAAGCATCAGAGAATATTCGGGACATACTCTACAGACATGATATGATAATAAACAATTCAGAAAGATTTTTTCCAACTTACGCAACATATCATATAGCACAAAGGCATTTTAATCAACAAATTGCCAGAGTTCGACCTAAATTTCAGAACTTTCCCATATTCAACCTGTGTGAAAACATTTAAATGAAGGTTAGTTTTCCTCTTTAATGATCTCAGTAAAGATATATAGCAAAACATTTATATTATCCCATTTATCAATTCTCACATTCGTAGACATTTCTAGTATCTGATAACAAATAAATTCATAGAACTTTTCATTATATTAGTACCAAACACATACATCAGGCAATAATTTAGTCTCAGCACAAATATACATATATCTTAAACATTAGTATCCAGAAATACAACATACCAAGCTACATATATCAGTTACAAAGTTATTAACACACTATATACAATGTAGCAACGTGTTATGATATGCAGATGCAAAGCTACTACTAGACTCTGTGGATTCAACTGATCGGACCTTTGAGTGATGATTTCTAGAACGTAGGAATTATACCCGAACTAACTATAAATATGTTTTGAACCAGAAAAAATATGTTGCAATTTTGATGAGTTTTGCGAACTCAATGAGTGAATTATCATCGATGCACTCAGCAAGCCATATCACACAGGACCGTTCAAATCCACATACCACATAACCAATAATATCAAGTTACATTTCAATAACACACATCAACTTAGGCGGAACTCAAGAAAATCATATCACATTAAAAAATATCAAAATGTATTTTCAAATCATAATTCAATTTAATCAAACATGTATATGAAAATGCAAATATGCTTTAATTTCATTCTTATTTCCTTGTGTTGTGATCGAATATGCCAATTCACACCTCGAGTTTTAAACAAAATTTTGCTAGCCAACTTAACGAGCATTATAGCCCTGATCACAGTACGAGCATTAAGCCCTGAGTTCTTATTACGAGCTTTAGGCCCTAATTACGAGCTTTTCGCCCTGAATATTTGCGTGTTGATTATTTTGATCACGAATCCCATTATCTTATCATGAATGCCAAATGCAATTAGGAATCATCTCATATATCATTTTCTTTTCTCAATAACTGATTGTCCAAAATTCATAATAAATTCAATTCAAATAAGCATTTCACAATTATTCACGTAGTCAGCATTTGACAATAAAATAAAAAACACTTCCATGTATAATCCCAAATATCAAACTCCACAGACCAATAACCTGAATTGTAACAATCATATAAACAACAATTCAATAATTGACATTCAAACTAAAATAAATAAACCATAATGGGAAAGATGTGGGCTAACTCACATAACACTCCAACAAGCTATTGCCTCAATGTCCCAACAATATTTTGAGTATTGACAATCACTCTAAGAGCCTATTATACACGCATATGAAAATCGGTCACTGATAACGAATAGAGAGAATATGTATGCAATCCCTAAGTGTAATGTTTAGATCCATTTTTTCCTGAACAAGCTGCCCTCTTTTAATCATAACTCTCTCTACAAAAATCTAAATACCATGATTCTTATGCCTCCTGAAACTAGACTTAATTAGTCTTAATATCCAAAAATTACATGAAAAGAATCTCCCCTTGGAATACAACCCCCATCCAAATTCTGTCTTGTTTCTGGTAAGAAACAGGCTGGCAACCAATGCTCAAACAACAATAAATCATTATCAAGACATCTTCTAGCCAAACTGTTTCACAAAAGCATTAATAAAAATCAATAATAATTTTTCATGTTTTATACGTTGACTAATTCAGACTCTAAAGCCCTCAAAAATTAGGAAATAATATAAGGTTCCTGCACAGGGGTCTGTCACGGACAATATTAGAGAAACAAGTATAACATAAGCTATAATCATTATTTTATCAAGCCCCTTTCGTAGAGGTCAAGCTAAGACATATATCTACAACTTTTGTTCTTTGAGTTTCTACAAATTCATACTCTAAAGGTATGTAAAACATATCAAAAGGGGGAATATGAAATTATATCAAAATGGGGAATATGAAATTGAAATCAGGATTTTGACTTACCTTGGTGACTTCTTTCCTTTTCCTCTTCTCTTCCCCTTTTTTGTTTCCTTTTCTCTCTCATTTTTTTTCTTTTTCTCCCTCTTCTAATGTAGCACCCCACTCCTGCAAGACCCGAACCCGACATCGAGGGTGATATCCAAGTCCAAGCCCTGCGAGGGTGGCATGCTAGAGCACTCAATCACTCATATTTCGGTATAAAATTTTCATTTTGAAACAACGACAAACATATGTGGAAATAATAACCAATTTGGGCCCACTTTCATTCACAAACATTTTCATTCAACACAAAATATTTACAATTTTAAAACACTTTAATGGTGTCGTAATACAATTGTATACAAGAAGTTCCGAATTAAACAATTCAATACAATTTAAGAAAATGTAATGCAAACGCGAACTGATCTCGACCTCTATCCTTTACTTGTATGCTGTAGATACTCCCTTTGGCCTAACGGGATATTCTTCTGATCCTGAAAAATAGTTGCAAATTTTGGGTGAGTTTTGAAAACTCAATGAGATGACCATCATCGATGGTTCACTCAATTCATGCATCACATTATTTCACATAACATATAATCACATCTGATCACATACACTTAATCAATCATGTCACATTGTGCATTTAACACTTTATAATCATTCAGATCTTACATTAGCAATGCACATGAGACTCACTTTCTTTCTTATTGTTGTGACCGAGTGCCTCTCACATACGTATACAGATATTGGCCCACAGGCTCAATTAGATAGAATCACGGAGCTTAGCTCAACGTGCCAGATCAGAAAAATCACGGAGCAAAGCTCTACGTGGAAGCGCTTCATAATGGAAACTCAAGTCACAACGCCTTTATCTGAACATGCATTTTATGAAATGCAATACATTCTGAATACCTCATATATCATCATCTTATCTAAAAACTCAACAAAATTTTATAGACATTCACCTTCACATATCATCGGACCGTAGTCCGGCATTCAACATTAAAGTTGAGGATAACTCTTTCATTCCTATGCAAATGCACATTCAAAAACAAATTTGTCATCGGACCGGGGTCCGGCATTTAGAAATGCATTCATGAAAGGAATGCATGTAACACATTCAATCACATTTTATAGCACATAGGTCTTCACATTCACATACACGTAGCACTTCAATATTTCTTTCCTCATTCACATTCATCGGACCTTCTGTCCGGAATCCACAATCAAACACATTCATTCAATTATTTTTAACAGATTTTAAACAACCAGAAATTAAGTGAGACCGTCTAGGTTACGCACAAGTTACTCCCGAATCTAATTCCTGGAAGTGCCGGCAACATCTGGAAGTTGATGTTCCAACTGTTCCTCTATCACAAAATAATACACACATATATCACAATCTGCACAATTATGAGTGTTCATTAATGCATATATATGGAATGAATTATGTACAATGCATGTTCATGACAACCCTGAGTATCTTGCCTATTCACAAAATCATTTTCATAGCAAAACTAATCTAAGTACAATTTATACTTAGGTTTATACCTCACTAAGACCATTAGAATCTCAATTCATTTCTTATTGACTCACTTCAGATTTTTCCAAGTTACACTTTTGGGTCTATTATTTACATTCAATTAGAAAGCGAAACTCATGTAATTTGGTATACTATCTTCTAGAAAAGTGTTCCTCTATGTCTTATATTTCCATTGACACCAAAATCACTGAATTTGGTTTAGAAATTTGGAAGATATACCTCCAACATTATCGGGTTGTTCACAATCAAAAATAGTGTACTATGTACAACTTCCATCCAGAAATTCAATATCTTAGAGAAAGAATCAAAATTAGACTTCTTGATACAATTTGTAAGCCTATATCTCTAGTTTACTCCAAATTAAAAAGCGTCTCATTTGGAATCTTATAGATCCATATATAATCAAAATACCGAAGGGTTTTCAGGAAGAAAATCCTATTACACTGTTCCAACAGATTCTACACTTTGATTTGGTCAATCTTTCTCAATTAAATTCATAACGTTACAAAAGTTTATGTACCGATAGAACTCTGTGTCAGGAATCTATTGGTTTAAAAATCAGATCATTTGGAGATCTAAAGAATAAGTTATGGTCATATAAGTGAAAAGTAGTTGAAGCAGAAAGTAGACTAAGCATAAGATAGACCCAGAAAAATAGACGCAGAAACATAAACGCAGAAATATAGGCGCAAAAAGATAGATGCAAAAACATAGACGCAGAAAAATAGACGCAGAAACATAGACGCAGAAACATAGACGCAGCAGATACTATCTATACTCCTCAACTCAAAAACCTTTTTC
>JAOQMS010000180.1:22016293-22031100 GCA_027563885.1 Erythroxylum longipes | reverse complement strand
TATGTTATACTATGAATTATTATGATATGTGATTAATTGTTATTTTGTTAAATTGATTGATTGCATTAAGTGACATGCATCTTATGCATACATGTAGGAAATAGGATTAAAATAAAATGTAAGCTAAATGATAATATTTTTATTGAAGGAGTAAAATGCCACCTCGTAGAAGAACAGGAGGAGTTTTGCAAGGATTTGCTGCACCTGATTCTTCACCGAGGGAGGAGGGTATTGACGAGTCCAGGGCTCCAGCAATTGTTGAGGCGACTGGAGGACATGGTAGGGAGCCATTTCAACCTCAAATGTCCAAGTAATCCTACCCTCAAACACAAGTACCTAATCTGTTTGATCCCAGAATATTTCAAACCTTTTCTTAGGCTTTTGTACAGGCGATGGGCCAGATGTCATCCACGTCTACTCCAACCCCATCTAAGAAAGGAAGACAATTTGATAAGCTAAGGAAGTATGGCGTAATGGAATTTTATGGAACAACTGATCCTGAAGAAGCTGAGACTTGGTTAAGGAAGATGGTGAGAATATTGGAATAGATGGATTGTGAAGATGAGGAGAAGATTGTGTTGTAGCGAGCTTGCTATAGGGAGATGCCCTGCATTGGTGGGAAAGCATACCAAGGAGCCAGTTAAAGCCGCCAATGTTAACCTGAAAAGATTTCCAAGCCGCTTATAAGAAGAAATATTTTTCTGAAATGTATATCCAGCAGAAGGAGAGGGAGTTTCTGAGTCTCACCCAAAAGGAGATGAAGGGATTGGATGTAATTTTGGGCATGGACACTTTAGAAAAATATAATGACAATTTGAATTGTAGACAGAAGAAGGTAGAGTTTGTACTAGATAAAAGTGAAAGGTGATGTTTGTGAGAGACAGGAAGGCAAGCCCACCTGAACTTATTTCGGCACTAATAGTAGAGAAAATGATGAAGAAAGGGTATGAAGCATTCTTGGCATATGTGTTAGACATGAAGGTGGATGAAGAAAAATTAGAAAATATTCCTGTGGTCAGGGAATTTCCAGATGTTTTTCCAGAAGAACTACTAGGACTACCACCGCCTAGAGAAATCGATTTCACAATAGAGCTTCTTCCAGGCACGGTATCCATATCAATTCCACCTTATAGGATGGATCCAGCAGAATTGAAGGAGCTTAAAGAGTAGTTAAAAGAGCTGTTGGAGAAAGGTTTTATTAGGCCTAGCTCTTCGCCTTGGGGAGATCCGGTTCTTTTTGTGAAAAAGAAAGATGGATCCTTGAGGATATGTGTGGATTACAGGAAGCTTAATCATGTCACTATCAAGAATAGATATCACCTTCCACGCATAGTGATCTGTTTGATCAACTGTAAGGAGCAAAAGTCTTCTCCAAGATAGACTTGAATCGGGTTATCATCAATTGTGAATAAAAGAGTTTGATGTGTCAAAGACTACTTTCAGAACACGATATGGACATTTTGAGTTCTTAGTTATGCACATTAGGTTAACCAATGCCCCTGTCGCCTTCATGGACCTCATGAATAGAATCTTCAAGCCTTTCCTAGACCAATTTATCATAGTCTTTATCGATGATATATTGGTTTATTCCAAAAGCGATAAGAAGCATGAAGAGCATTTAAGGATTGCCTTGAAGACATTGAGGGAGAAAGAGTTGTATGCCAAACTTGATAGATGTGAGTTTTGGCTAAAGGAAGTGGTGTTTCTTGGACACAATTGATTTTGGAAAAAGGAGTACATGTGGATCTAAGGAAAATAGAAGCAATAATTAAATGGGAAATACCTACGAATGTAGAAAAAGTGAGGAGTTTCTTGGGATTAGCTGGATATCATAGACGATTTGTGGAAGGCTTTTCTATGATAGCAACTCTACTCACCAAATTGACAAGGAAGAGTCAGAAGTTTGTGTGGACAAAAGAATGTCAACTAAGTTTTAAGGAATTGAAGAAGAAGTTTACAACTGCATCAATTCTGACTTTGCCTTCTGGCAATGATGGATATATAGTGTATAGTGATGCTTCGAGGAAAGGATTCGGGTGTGTGTTGATGCAAGGAGACAAAGTAATTTCCTATGCCTCTAGGCAATTGAAACCCTATGAGATGAATTATCCTATGCATGACTTGGAATTAGCTGCTATAGTCTTTGCATTAAAAATATGGAGACATTATTTATATGGAGTCACTACCAAGGTATTTACAGACTATAAGAGTCTCAAATATTTGATGAGTCAAAAAGAGTTGAATTTGAGGCAAAGGAGATGGTTAGAATTATTGAAGGACTATGACTTAATGATAGACTACTATTCAGGGAAAGCCAATGTAGTAGCGGATGCACTGAGTAAGAAATCTACTATGGTGCATGTGAAGACGATATATCTTCCTTTGTTGAAGGAATTAGCCAAATTGAAGGTGACGTTGAGGCAAGTCAAATCTAGTGGTATAGTGACTAATTTTAGAGTAAGGCCATTATTGAATGAGAAAATCAAAGAATTACAAGAACAAGATGAATACTTATGCAAGCTCAGAGAAGAAATTAAAAATGGTAAGCCTTCGGAAATAGAAATGAGAGAAGATGGATTGATGGTGGTAGGCAATAGATTTTGTATTCCATATATGAAAGAGTTGAAGGATGAAATTCTTCATGAGGCACATAATGCTCCATATGTAATGCATCCAAGGAGTACCAGAATGTATAGAGATTTAAAGGAACACTTCTGGTGGAGAGGAATGAAGAAGGATATTGCAGAGTATGTTGGAAAATGCTTGGTGTGTCAACAAGTTAAAGCAAAACATCAAGCACCTGCCGGTAAGCTTAAGCCCTTGTCTATTCCTGAATGGAAATGGGAAAAGATTACAATGGATTTCTTAATGGGATTACCAAGGACCAACAGGAAGTATGACACAGTATGGGTGATCGTTGATAGGCTTACAAAGTCAGCCAATTTCTTGCCTATTAGAAAGATAGATTCTCTGAATGCCTTGGATAAGAAATACATAGATAAAATAATCAGACTTTATGGGATTCCAAGTTCCATAGTCTCTGATAGAGATCCCAGATTCACCTTGAGATTTTGGGAAAGTTTGCGATAGGCTTTAGGAACTAAATTACACTTTGGTACAACCTTTCATCCACAGACGGATGGTCAATCAGAGAGGAATATTGGAGGCAATGTTACGAGCTTGTGTTATGGACTTCAAAGGCTTATAGGATGAACATTTACCTTTGATTGAATTTGCTTATAATAATTCCTACCAATCAGGAATTCAAATGGCACCTTATAAGCCTTGTATGTTAGGAGGTGCAGAACTCCTATTTGTTAGGACGAGAAAGGTGAAAGAAAACTTATAGGGCCTGAGTTGGTACAAGCTATAGTCGACAATATTAAATTGGTAAAACAGAGACTCAAAGTAGCTCAAGACAGGATGAAAAGCTATACAGATACACATAGGAAGGAGATGGAATATGAAGTGGGACATAAAGTGTTCCTTCGAGCTTCACCATGGAAAGGAGTTTTAAGACTTGGTACAAAGGGTAAACTTAGTCCAAGATATATAGGTCCTTATGAAATTATTGAGAAGATTTGGCCTCTCGCCTACAAGTTAGCCTTGCCGCCAGAGTTATCCAAGATTCATAATGTCTTCCATGTATCAATGCTGAGGAGATATAGATCAGATCCTTCACACATAGTCCAACCTTCAGAAGTTCAATTAAGGGAGGATTTGAATTATAAACAACAACCAGTGGCGAATTTAGATTCAAAGGAAAAGGTCTTGAGGAATAAAACTGTGAAGTTGGTAAAAGTTTTATGGAAGAACCATACAAAAGAGGAAGCAACATGGGAGTCTTTGGAAGCTATGAAGGAGAAGCATCCACACCTATTTGTGAATTCAGGTAAGAATTTCGAGGACGAAATTCTTTAAGGGGAGAAATGTTAGACCCAGAATTTTCTTAGAATTTATTTATTAAATTAGCAAGCATGAATATAAGTAGAATTCATGAATTAGAAATTTTTTTAGAGTTTAATTTGGCCTATTATTATTTTGGTGTGGTAGCATAAATTAAAAGGAAGAATTAGAATGAAGATAAGGATATAGAAGGTATTAGATTGAATAAGGAAGGGTAAGATAGGAAGGTTTAAAAAATGTCTTAAACTAATAAGACAAGAAGAGAAGAGAGTCGTGAGTGTTAAGAAAGAAAAAGAGAGAAAGTTGTAGAAGAAATTAGAAGAAGAGAAGGTGAAAATCGAAGCATAGAAAAAGAAGAAGGAAAGAAAAGACCAGCTAAGTTTTCTTTTTAGGTAAACCTTATTATTCTTTTTGTTTTGATAGAAGAAGGAAGTAGAGAAGATAGGTTATGTGCTGAAAATGAAGAGAAAAGTAGAGAACCGAAATTCTTTGCCTTAGATTTTATGAACCTTAACTAGATCTTAGTTCTTCTAGTTAGATAAACTAAGAATAGATTAAGTTTAAGCACATTCATGGATATTTAAGCCTATGGAAGCTTTAGTCGAGTATGATGATTAAATGGAAATATATTGTTCTTAGGGAATCAAGATTGTCGAAGGCAAGAACAAGAGGAAAGACAAACTTGATCTTGGAAATATCAAGTAACTAGGTGGGTAATATGTTTATAGTTTTTGTGATGATGAGCTTAAATTATTTGTTTGTATATGTACTTAAATGCTTGCTTTTACTCATTGTGAATGTGGGAAAAATGTCCTATGATTTGTTATCATGCTTACTTTGAAAGAAACTGCATTTTAGTATTGATGGCAGAAAAATTCAAAAAGCATGAAATATATGAATATGTTATGAAACATGTAAGCATCATAAAATCTGCTTATGTGGGTAAGAGAGATGCCATTCTGTTTGTCAAGTGCACGTTGACCAAAAGCCTTCTCCCAGCTGCCCGCTTGTGGCATACGAGCTCTAAAAAATGGACTCATCCTATTTATGGTGTAAACTTCGGTTTCGCCATTATGTTTTATGGGATTCTCTCGAGCCATTATGTTGTTCATTGCATTTTAATTTGTTGAATATGGAGCATAATTAAGTGTTATTTTCTGATGATTAAATGAAACATATGATTTAATTTGTGAGATAATGTGTTCTGGTCTATGTAATTTCTCAAGGTTTGAAATGTGGATAGGGTGATCTGCTAAGTCCCAAATTGTAACATGTATATATAAATATGTACTTGATTTTGTGATTGTAATTCGTTATTACGGACTATAAATCTATTAGCCACTGAGTTTCCCAGCTCACCCCACAAATTTTTCTACTGTTTAGGTACAAACAAAGCAGATCACTGAACCTTTGCAAAGCTTGGCAACTCTATGAATTTCAGACTTTTGTAACTAGTTAGTTTAGAGACTTTTGGTACTTAGAAACATATCATGCATGAGCATAATTTTTGTATTATGCTACTGAAGTGGCTTATGATATGTAATATGAAGATGTGCATCAACTCTGCTTTGTTGAAAATTGTTAGTGAAAGTTGCAGAGATTTTCTTTTGTATATGTGAAAAATTTTCTCTTATGTTAAGATGACTTTGTGTTGGAAATAAGATTATTAGTTGTGTGATGATCTTTTGATGGGACTTCTTTAAGTAAATTGATTAAAGGGAGTTTTGTATGTATGAATTTAAATTGTTGCATTCGATTCTTTTGGTTATAATTAATAGATATATTTATTGACAGTAGAAAGAAAAAAGGAAAAATGGGATCTGAAACTTTGAGGAATAAACTGTATTGATCTAGGTAGAATTTGATAAAATTGCCTTCATAAAAAGTTGTAGATCTTCTTCTTAACTTTCCAATGATATAAAGTTTGTAAGTTTTGGATTTATGGATCGAAAGTTATGAAGTTTTGAAGTTGGAATACACGACTGGAAAGTAGATCACAACAAACTTGATTTTCCGAGACTGTTCAGTTTAAGCACGATCGCGACGAACCTCGAATTTCAGCCACTGTTCACCATTTGTCATGATCGTGTTTTTATAGGAATGTTGCGATCATGCATGCGACTCCCAATATCTGTTACAGCCTGTGACTTTTCCTCTTCTGCACTTTGTTTTTAATTCATTAATTCAATTGCTATTTATTCACCTAACGCCCAATTCAAATTTTTTATGTCCATTTTATTCTATGTTATTTTATTTAAATTGTTGGGTATTTGTTTTTACTCCCTCTATGAATTTTATTTATTTATACAATTATTTATTAAATTATTAAATTATTTTATTATTATTTGTATGCATTAAAAGGGGATCCCTCCATGACGTCTTTTAATTTATTTTCGTGTCAAATTTATTCTAGGCTATTTATTTTAATTGTTTGTGTATTTATTTTGCTCCCACCAAGGAATTTAATTCTTTTTTATTTTGATATTAATTATAAATATAATAATTTTTATTTTAAAAATACTCTAATTTGGGCGCCTTGACATCATAAAATAAAAACCGAGACCCGGAGCCAACATAAGGTGCCTTACATTTAACAAGAAATCTGACATTTGATTAAAAAGCCAATTACATAAGAGATGAATTTCACTTCTTTTGTGAGAGAGAGGATGAAGGAACTATGGATATGAAAAAAGTTTATACTTATCTATTGGCTTTAAACAAAATCAAGGTACATGTATTTAAATGAAGCGAGCTAATTTATAGACTGCAAAAGCCTTTATTTTTTTCAATGATAAAACATTAATTTATACATTAAATCAAAAACCAAGATGAGGAGAAAATGGAGAATAATATAGATCTCAAGTTATAATTAATAGAAAATCACAATAAACTAAAGAAACTAAAATAACAATACTAATAAAAATAAGGTATAGACCATATTATACTTTTTAAAAACATATTTGCAGCCACATTTAGTAGCTCATGAGACATTTCATCTAACATTAGCTCAATTTTCTCTTATGGTCGCAGATCAATAAGCTTGTTTGTTTTTTAATACCTCACCTCACTCGTGTTTAAATATTTCACTAACTCATAACTTAACTAAAAGATTAACAAGAGATAGATATAAAAAATCTAACCTTTTGTTAATCTATTCACAAAGAAATAATATAAATGACTTAGAGTTACTTCCTTATTGAGGCACTCTAATAATCACCTAAGAACTCCCCACTTGAAGCTCTCAATAAGATTTTTTTTCTAAAAATCTCTTAACCCTCTCTAACAAATAATTGAATATACTCTTACATCTTCCAAATAAATTAAAAAGGATGTCTCTATATAGGTTTACAAGAATTTAAAGACTAAGTAAGCTTATTTACACACTTTCTCCACTAACTCAACATCAACAACAAAAACACCCAATGAGAGTCTCACTGAAATGTAGGGTCAAGGAAGATCTAGTAGTAAACAGGTTTACCCCTACCTGGTAAAGGGAGTTATTCCTTTTTGACCCATTAAGTTACAGAGGGAGTTATTGTAACATGCCACACCCATAGGGCATACTCCCTTAAGCATAAGAGGATATTCGGGATATACTTTACAAACATGATGTGTTAGCAAAAAATTTAGAAAGATTTTCCACTTTACACGTAAATATCATATAGCACAGAGCATTTTAATAAACAAATTGCCAGAGTTCGACCTAAATTTCAGAACTTTTCCACATTTAACCTATATGAAAATATTTCAAAGAAGCTCAACTTTCCTCTTTAATGATCTCAGTAAAGATGTATGGTAAAACATTTTTATTATCCCATTTATCAATTCTCACATTCATAGTCATTCCCAGTATCTAATAACAAATAAATTCATAGAACTTGTCATTATATTACTACTAAACACGTACATCAAGCAATAATTTAGTCTCAGCACAAATATATATATCTTGAACATTAGTATACAGGGATGCATCATATCAAAGCTACATATATCAGTTACAAAGTTATTAACACATTATATACAATATAGCCACGTGTTGTGATATGCAGATGCAAAAATGCTACTAGACTCTGTAGATTTTAGCTGATCAAACCTTTGAGCCATGACTTTCAAAATGCAGGAGTTATACTCCAACTAACTTTAAACCTCTCCTGAACCTAAAAAAAATCCAACGTTGCAATTTTGATAAGTTTTGTGAACTGAATGAGTGAACCATCATCGATGCACTCAGCAAACCATATCACATAGGGCCGTTCAAATTAACATACCACATAACCAATAATATCAAGTTGCATTTCAATAACACACATTAACTTAGGCGGAACTCAAGAAAATCATATCACATTAAAAAATATTAAATTGTATTTCAAAAGTCACAATTCAATTTTCAAACATATATATGAAAATGCAAATATGTTTTCATTCTTATTTCCTTGTATTGTGATCAAATATGCCAATCCAAGCCCCGGGTTTCGAACAAATTTCTACTGCCCAACTTAACGAGCATTATAGTCCTGATCACGTCACGAGAATTAAGTCCTGATCTCAAATTATAAGCATTAAGCCTTGATTTCACATTACAAGTCTTAAGCTCTGATTGTAAGCGTTTCACCCTGAATGTCTGCATGTTGGTCATTTTGATCACCACTCCTATAACTCATTATGAATATCAAATGTAATGATATGAATCATCTCACGCATCATTTGCTTCCATCAGTGTAACTAATTTTCTAGAATTCACATTCAGTTTAAATAAAATAACCATTTCAGGGATAATCACAAATTCAGTAATTGACATTCAATTTAAAAACACTTCCATATACAGTCTCAAGTATCAAACTCCTCAAACCAACAATGTCCAGAATTATAACAATCATATAAGTAACAATTCAATAACTGAAATTTAACCAAAAACAAACCAATCAAACTAAAAAACATTTAGGTTAACTCACAAAACGTTCCAACGAGCTATTGCCTCGATGTCCCGACAATATCTGGGTATTAAAAATCACTCTGAGAGCATATTAGGCATCCATATGAATATCGGTCATTGATAACGAACAGAGAGGATATATATGCAATCCTTAAGTGCAATGTTTATATCCTTTTCTTCCTAATGTTCCTTTATGAACAAGCTACCCCTTTTTTCATAACCCTCTCTAAAAAAATACAAATATCATGATTCTTATGCCCCTTAAAACTAGAATTCATTGGTCCTAATATATCCAAAAATTACATGAACATAATCTCCCCTTAGAAATACAACCCTCGGTAAGAAACAGGCTGGCAACCAATGCTCAAACAACAATAAATCATTATCAAGACATCGTCTAGCTAAATCGTGTCACTTAAACGTTAATAAGACATCAATAATCATTTTTTTTAATGTTTTATACTTTTACTAATTCGGGATCTAAAGCCCTCAAAAATCAAGAAATAATACAAGGTTCCTATATAGAGGTCTATCACGGGCAGTATTTGGGAAACAAGCATAATTTAAGTTCTAGTTTCTAGTTTATCAAGCCACTTTCATACAGTTTCTTCAAATTCGTGCTCTAAAGATATATAAAATAGATTGAAAGAGGAAGATGAGATTGAAACCAGAATTTTGACCTACCTTGGTAACTTCTTTCCTTCTCCTCTTCTCTTCCCCTTTTTCTTTCCTTCTTTCTCTTGTTTTTGTTTTTCCCTTCTTCTGACCTCACGGCAAACCCTCACTCTCTCTTATGTTGCCTTTTTCATCTATTTACTCTTGAAGGTTTAAAGAAAGTCAAACTAATCCATTTGTCACCATTATATTAGTCAATGTGTTATTCTTCTATTGGTCCATATTTTACTAACTTTAGGCTCCACATGTCACTCATTTAAGCCTCCATATTTCACTACTTGTAAGACTACATATGTCACCAATTGTAGGGCTACGTATGTCACCATTTGTAATGCTACACACGTCACCATTCTAAAGCTACACATGTCACCATTCTAAAGTGCCAGTTTTCACGAATATAAAGTGCCACTTGTCACAAATATAAAGTGCCACTTGTATCTAATTTTTACCATTTAAGAATTATACTAAGCCAATTTATACATTGACTCCTCAAACTTTTGATTTTTAACAATTAAGTTCAAATCATTAACTTAAATTCAACAATTTCTAATTTAATTCTAATTTACCAAAATCATATCCAAGCATCCTTGAAAATGTCAATTAAGTGCATATAAAACATTTGTCACTTATTTTTCATGTTTATAAGCGATAATCTATGTGCGTGTTTGCTAATCTCATGCATGTGCATAGAATAACAAATTTTGTATCCTAATGCACCAAATTAATAATCTAGTGATATAGCTTATTTTATTTAACGCAATATGCATGAGCTTAATATTCTAAATCCTCTGACCCTTAACAATTTAGGAGACAGGATATTACAAATCTCCCCTTTAAGAAATTTCGTCCTCAAAATTCTTACCTGATTAATCAAATAAATGGGGGTAATGTTGTCTCATGTTTTCCTTAGTCTCCCAATTAGCTTCTTCTCTAAAATGATTTCTCCAAATAACTTTTACTAGAGGAATTACTTGATTCCTCAACTTTTTTGTCTAATATCTAACTATTTTTACTAGTTCCTCCACATAACTCAAATTATTTGCAATCTCAACCTCCTGAGCTGGTAACACATACGTTGGATCTGACCTGTACTTTCTAAGCTTACTGACATGAAATACATTATGGATCTAAGCTATTTCTAGTGGTAGCACCAATCTATAAGCTAATAGACCTGAGAAAAAGCTAACGGACCCACTTTCTTAGTAATCTCATAAGGTCCAATTTATTTAGGGCTCAACTTACCCTTTTTTCCAAACCTCAGCACTCCTCTCCAGGGCGACGCTTTGAAAAATACTTTATCTCCCAGTTGGTACTCTATATTACTCCGTTGTTGATCTGCATAACTCTTCTATTTGTCCTGGGCTGCCTTAATCTTGTTATGGATTAGTTTCACCTTATCCACTATATCCCGAGTCAACTATGGGCCTTCAACAATCCTAAGGCCTCTTTGTCCCAATACAAAGGTGCTCGACACCTTCTGCCATACAGTGCCTCATATGGAGTCATACCAATGCTACTATGATAATGATTATTGTATGCAAACTCAATAAGAGCCACGTACTCATCCCATGCTCTTTGAAATTCCAAAACACAAGTACTAAGTATGTCTTCAACGGTCTGAATGGTCCTCTCACTCCTCCATCTATATGAGGATGAAACATTGTACTAAAATCCAACTTCGTACCCAATGCTCTCTATAGGCTACCCCAAAATCTAGAAGTAAATCTGAGATCCCGATCTGATACAATAGACACTGGAACTCCATGTGACCTTACTATTTCACCGACATATCTCCGAGCTAACTGCTCTAGTGTGTTACTCTCTTTAATAGGAAGAAAATTGGTTGATTTTGTCAACCTGTTAACCAAGGTTTTAAAAACTGGACCAGACCTGCCGATCCGACCAGAAATAGTCTGAACTGGCCAGTTGTCTGGTTCAATTCCAATTAACAACCCCCTGTGTTTAAAAACTAGTCGGTTTATCAGAGAACTAGTTAGTTTATCAACGAATCGGTTAATGGAAATACGGATAATAACGTAAAACCTCAGATTTAGAGTTGCATAAGAACTCTAGTCGCCTAACTCAATCACTCTTGTCACCTCCACCATCTTCTCTCTTTTTAGATTTGATCGAAGTAAAATCAGCTTTCTTTTTTCCATCTTCGCCATATCTCGCCGTCATTTTCCATTTTTGTCCATTTATCATCTTCGCCAGACTCTTAAAAAATGAGAGTCTCTTTGGTCTCTGCTACTCTCTTCTTTTCACCATCCTCTTCGCAGATCTCATCACCTCCATCTTCCGTAGGTAAATTTCTTATCTACATTTGGTTTTACCTTTGATTTCTTTTAACGATATTCCTAATTATTTTTTGCATCGTTGGTTTTGTGATTTAGGTATTTCTAGGTAGTGTGTGTGAGAGAGCGAGAAGGAATCGAACAAGCTCCACACTTTGGACACTGTAAGTGAAATCTAAATAAGTTGTTCCTAAAATGAATTTGGCTTCTACAAGCCTTATGATTTGTTCTGGAACGCAGCCGAATAAGTCTTGAAATCCATGAAATGAGTTCTGGAACTAGCATGTGATCAATTTCATGAATATCTAACTCCCCAATTGAAGCAACCCTTTGTCCCATTTGGAATGAGCAAGGATCTAAATTCTGTAATTGTCTCTGCGATGATTTAACTTTATGCAGAGATGGGAAGAATCGCAGATGTTTCTCACAATTCATACCATGCCTCACTATTTCTCTCTCTGTCTGAGATGCTGATTAAACGTTTCAAACAGTCACCTCAACACTGTGGCTTCAACTTGAATCCGAGAGTTTGCTTTGGAGTGAAATACACAATTTATTTTAGAGTGAAATATAAATTCTAGACTGTGTTATTTAAGTTTCAAATATGTTAGGAGATAATGAAATACAGAATTTGTTTTGGAGTGAAACTTTGTTATTTAAGTTTTTGATATGTTTAAGAGATAATGATATGTACCAACTATAGAAGATCTCTACTTTATTCATAGTTATTGATTAATTAGTCTTCTTTAAGGTCGTGTTATATATACAATTAGTCCTTTATGTATCTATTTTAGTAATATTTTGGCAAGATACAATTTTAAAGTGGCACAAGTAATTGTGGGAGCAAGCATAGAAAGTGAGTGTATTTGGTCTTCTATGTATGTATATGATTTGATTTCTTTCATTCATCATTATGTTGTTAGTTTGTTTCAATGTATGTGAATTGATTTATTCACCGTGTATGTGATTACTAATTTGTGTTGGTCTTTAAAGTGCCTTTTTAATAATTTTCTAGCAAAATGATGAACTCACTTGTCAACATAAGTTTTCAATTAAAAGAATTTAATTACCGAGAAGATGAAAGAAATTAACAGAGTTGCAAAAACTAAACTGAGAATTGTGTATTATCTAACATATTGAAGTAGTAGTTACTTTTTTATGTAAAAGAAAAATAAAGAGAAATTTTGTGTCTAAAGTTATTACGGTTTAAATTGAAAATTCGTCAAACCTTAGATCTAATTCAATTTAGAATTGAATTGTCAATGCTTTTAAGATTTGTTTGAGAGTTAAACAATTTATTAAACAATACATGAATTTAGTTAAATCTAGAATTTCAACTGATGATGAGAAAAAGAACCTAAAGAAGTTGGTGAACCACTGCTTCTAAGATTGAATGCTTCCCCTTTCATGGCTTACCCACCTCATATCATACTCATCCAATGGAGCAAGTGGGTCTTATTATTACCTTCTCATTAATCATTATTCCTTCTTTCTCTTTTTGTTTGATATTGTGTGTTTTTGAGTCATTTTTCAAGATTCTTTTATTAACTACTGCAAATATTTCTTATACATATGTAACCAAAGGCAGATATTAATTAGGGGGTCCACTTCCTTCTATATTCTATCTCTTTAATCACTTAAATAAATGCAAAAACACAAAGTTATAGACTTTAAAGATTGGTTTTGTATTTTTTGAAATTAGTCATATGCATGAGAAAGAGATTAAAGAACAATTTTATATATTTACAATTTACCTTAGTCAATGAGATAAGGTTTACAAATTGTTTAAACAGGGTATCCTAAAAAATAATTTTAAGCGTGTGAGTTGTGATTGTTGATGACAGAGAATTACTTTAAGTAGGAGACTTTTGTCCTGACCATAGTATACCTAATTCTTTTTTATACGTTTTAGGTTAAATCATAATGGAGAATATAGAATCACTAGAAAAAGATTCGATGAATTTCACATCATCTACTCGTAGTAAGTCTGATCCAGCATAGAATTATTTTTCTTCTTCTCAAGCATCTGACGGGAATATCCAATATAACTATATATTTTGCGATAGAATATTTAAAGGGGAGGAATTTATAGAATGAAAGAATATCTTGCTGGTGTTAAGGGTAATATTGCTTATTGAAAAAAAGTACCACTTGATGTGTATGACATGATTGGAAAATATTTGCAGCGACAAGGAAGAAAGAAAAAGGAAAATAAAGAGGCTCATGATATATTTTTTGGAGATGATAAAACACCACAAGTATTAGATAAAGGAAAAAGAAAAGCTAAAATTGACATAGATTCTTATTTTTCTCTAAGAACTACTCCTAGTTCCCAACCTAGTCTAAAAAGTTTTATGGTTGATAAGGATGTTGTTTTGCAATGTAAAAGAGCATAGGCTAGATGGTTCTATCATTCATGTATTCCTTTAAATGCTTTAAATTAACCATATTTTCAAGAAGCAATTAATGCTACAATAACAATAGGTCCAGGATTTAAGGTACCATCTTATTATGAGTTACCTATGCCTTTGCTTCAAGATTTAAAAAAGGAATCTCAGTTAATTGTGGACATATATAAATCTAGTTGCGAATCAACAAGATGCACTATTATGGAAGATGGGTGGACTGATCATAGACAAAGAACCTTGATTAATTTCTTAGTTTATTGTAATATTGGAACAACTTTTATCAAGTTTCTTAATGCTTCTGACATGGTAAAAAGTGCTAATGCTTTATCTCAATTATTCTCTGAAATTGTCGGGTGGGTTGGACCAAAGAATGTTGTGCATTTTGTTACAGATAATGCAATAAATTATGTATCAACTGGGGGCATATTTATTACTCTCCATGCACTGCTCATTGTATAAATCTTATTTTAAAAGAAATTAACGGTATGGATCATATTTCTAGTCTTGCTTCACACGTATCTAAGATCACAATTTTTGTGTATAATCATGTCACATTTTTGTCTTGGTTAAGAAAGCAAGAAGATTGGGTTG
>JAOQMS010000180.1:21962951-22004158 GCA_027563885.1 Erythroxylum longipes | reverse complement strand
CTTCCTCTTTCATAGTATCTGTATTAGGGTTTCTGTATGTACAGACTGTACATTTGATGTATAAAACTGTTGATTTTTGAGTAATGAAAAGAGGAAGAATTTGGTTTTAAAAATCTTATAATTTTACAATTATTGCTTTAATTATTCAATCGATATGATGCCATGTGGAGTATTGTAG
Source organism: Erythroxylum longipes (assembly GCA_027563885.1). Lineage (NCBI taxonomy): Eukaryota > Viridiplantae > Streptophyta > Magnoliopsida > Malpighiales > Erythroxylaceae > Erythroxylum > Erythroxylum longipes. The sequence goes on along the minus strand of JAOQMS010000180.1, from coordinate 22,003,980 downwards.
TGATCGCACATAGCGCTCCCTCATCTTAGGATATGTATCGGAATGACCTACAGGCGTCCCGGTGCGTACCCTAGGGTAATGGGGTGTTACAGATGGTTCTCAGGTCAATGTATAAACTAACACCTAGAAAGGACAAAAGAATTGTTTTACAGTTTGAAGAGGATGAAGATGAATTAAGAGAGTTCAATGAAAGCAACCCTAGTCTAATATGAAGAATATATGGATCCAATTCAAAAGGGATAGATCTTTTGGGATGAAGGGAAATTGCTCCAAAGGTAAAAATAACACTGTTAAGACTAATCCTGGTTGTTTTGGATGTAGTAATAAAAATCACATGGTGAATTATTATCTTAACAAGAATACAATGAGGAGCACTCCAAGGAATAATAAAAAAGAAAAAGAGCTCTAAGAAAAAGGAGTTTAAAAGGTTTTTAATGACCACATGGGGATCTAACTCTAAAGAGGATCATGCAAAAGACTAGGGCAGTAAGGAGTCAATCTATCCCTAATGAATCTTGTAGACTCTGATGAGGATGTGTGGAGACTTGACAATCCAAGTTTCCTAAAAGAAAAAGGGAGAACCTAGTATAGGGAGATATTTTGATGAAAGTACGAAGGGCAAGAAACAACCCTAGAAACATCAAAAGAAATAATCAAGCAAAACATGCTAAGAAGCAAGGTTACATTGATAGGAACTGCTTATAGTCGAAAGCTGTTATAGAGGATTTGTTGTGTGCTTTAATGGAAATATATGACTTTGATTCAGAAGAAAATTCATCTAAGGTAAACCTTAGTCAATTGAGAAACAAGCTTTATAAACTTTCAAAAATAAAATTAATTTCTCTTGTTGAATTGCTCAGGAAAGAACATGATGACTTACATACTGAGATTAAAGAATTGACTCTTGAATAAGAAAAAAATTGAATCTTAGTACTTCTATCAAAGATAGGATAGATAGTGAAAATAAAAATGTTGATTTATATAAAAAGAATGATTTGTTTAAAGAATATATTAATGAACTTGACATGTCACTTGTTGGTAAGACCTTAAAGTTAAAGGAATAAGAGAAAGAATTAGCTAAGATCACTTTAGAGCTAGATGTGTGTAAGAAAACCATTGTTTCTAACAATAGTACTTATTATATTGATCCGCTATATTTTTAAGATTATAAAATATATTTTTTATAAATAAAAATTTAATTAAACATTGATATTGAGAAAAATAAGTCACTTTAAAATAAGGTGAATTAACTTAAGAACACTGTTGATAGAAACATAATAAGAAACACTGGCATTAAAAACAAACAAAGAAACACATAAATGACATATTAATTTTCTAAAGTCATGAACAGGAACAAAAGCTAACTTGGCTATGCTCCTAAAAAAAGGAAAACTGGTCTAAATGAAAGTATGGGAGTTTGCCTAATAAGATTATTTGTATGCATTGTGGGAAAATAGGACATGTCAAGTATGAGTCCCTGAATATAAACAAAGCTTATGAAAGAAACGAGAGATTTAATAAGCCTAAGTTGCATGTTATAAAAGAAACTATGTATGGTAAATGTAATGTTACATGCAAACAAGTCTGGTTTCATAAATATTTGTTAGGTTAACTTACTTATGCATCAAAAAGGAAAGGGACCCAAGTAAATTTGGGTTCCTAGAACAACTTATTGATCTATTGTACAGGCTAAAGTAAGGAGGAACAACCAATGGTAATTGGATAATGGTTATTCTAGGCACATGATAGGAGACAAATCTTCTTTTCTCTCATTGACCAACTATAATGGAGGAACTGTGACATTTAGAGACAACAAAGGGGCACCATCATTGGGATAGGTAAGATTGGTAAATTAATGTCACATTCCATTGATAATGTATTAATTATCCAAGGTTTAAAAGACAATTTGTTAAGTATCTCACAATTGTGTGACAAATTAAATAGTGTGAAATTTAACATAAATAGATGTCTGATTGTGAGAGAAGATACATATGAAGTGATTCTTGAGGGAAGAATGATGATAGATGCATATTTGACTATAATTTTACCTTATATTTAATGTGTTTTTGCTTGATATTTGATACTTTTGTTGTATATTTGGTACTTAATTTCTCCAAGGGTGTTTACAGAGTATAATTTCCTTCACAAACTTAAAGGGGAAGAATTCAAAAGAAAACATGATATAAAACGAAGATTCAACGCACAAAAGTGAGAAAAATTCTATTGTTTTCAATTCTTATTTTTGTTTATGTATGTTTGATTTCATATTCGACAATGTGTAACTAAATATTTTGTTAGTATTTAGGTTAGCTGAACCCTATTTTGTTACCTTAACATATGTTGACTCTTTTATTAATGCAATTGGTTGATTGATTTGCTTTGATCCAATTATATGTTTTATTTATGTTATAATAAACTTGAGAATATTAGACCATAATTTGATTTCATATGTAGATCTTGAGAAATCCTCGGTTTGAATAAATCTACTATGATTGGAAGGAGTTAATTGCAACCTTAGAGATAGGATGATATAAATATTCCAGATTAGTGTCAAATCTAATAGAGGGATTCACAAATCGGTGAAGCAATCTTATAAACTTTAACTTGAGTAATTTGGTTGAAAACATTAGGATTAGTTGTTAGTAGACTCAAGGTTAGCTATTAGCATACCATAAGAGTCTCCATGGTTCAATAAATCAAAAAAAAACAATTGTATAACAAAAGATCAATCTGTGAAGGGTTTAGGGGGATTCGAAACCTAGATCCTAATTCTCGATATCGATAATTTTCTTAGTGCTTCCTTAATTCTCTATTCAATATCATTACCTATTTATTTTACTTGACTTAGTTTTTATTTTCTTTATTAAAATCTAAAATCAATCCGTAGGCCACATAATAGGAAAAAGTAACTATTAGTACTCACTGTCTTTAAGGGACTGACTCGTACCTGCCGGTACTAGCTACAGCTACATTATGCACTTGTAGTTATTGCAATATTGGCTAACTCATAAACAGGTCAATCAAATGTAAAATAATGTTTATAAGGACGAATTAAATGTTCTCCTAAGAGTGGTTTATCTTATTTCAATGTATAGGAGAACAATCCATTGTTATAACACAAGAGGCTAGGTTATTATAGTCTCAATTATAATAAGAGGCTAGGTCATTCTAGTCTTAATTTGCCTCATAAACTAGTTCTATGCAATTGGTTGATGGTTTGTCTAAGATAAAATATCAATGTGAAGGATTTTATGATGCATGTGCACAAGGGAAACAGACAAGAGAATCCTTTACGCTTAAGTTCATTCACATCAATTTATATGGACCAATGAGTGTGGTTAGCAGAGCAAGTAAGCTCTATATACTGTAATAGTTGATGATCATTCTAGATTTACTTAAAATATATTCTTGGCATCAAAATATGTATCATTTAATGAGTTTTTCATGTTTGTTTGGAAAGTCCAAAGGTAGTTTGGACTTCAATTATTAACTATTCGGTCTCACTATGAAATTGAGTCAATAATTTCTCGACTTTTATAAGGAACAAAGTATAGATAATAATTTTTTATCCCCAAGAACACTCATAATAAAATGGGGTTGTGGACAGAAAATTAGAACCTTAGAGGACATATCTAGAACCTTTCTAATAGCTAGTGGGCTTCTGAGGAATTTCTAGGCTGAAGTAGTTAACAAAGCTTATTACATAATCAATAGAGCTATGTTGAGACCTTACTAAACAAAAGCCCCTATAAACTACTAAAAGGTATAAAAACATAATATTGCATAATTTAGGAGCTTCAGATGTAAGTAATGTGTGCATAACAAAAGGAAAAACTACATAGGGAAGTTCAATGCAAGGAGTGATGGGGTTATATTTAATGGATACTGTATATAATAAAAGGACCATGTGTGTTTAAGAGAGTGTTCATCTTATATATAGTGAGACTAATGTTTTACTTAATGTGCAAGACGATGATGATTTTTAGATAAGCCTTATAAAAGCTGAAGCAATAGAGAAAGAACTTCAAGAGAATAGAAGAAACAATCAGGGGGAATTGAGATGCAATATTTTATTAATAAGAAACAAACCAAGTAATAGGCCATAAAGAAAGTTTCTCATATTGAACCTAGTTCTTTGGATGTTTCTTATAGATAGAATCAGGTCATTCTAAGCAAGGTTCCAAATATAGATCTTGGAAGCATCAAAGTTCTCATTTTATGCACTTGATTATAAGTGACATCAATAAAAGAGTTCATACTAATTCTTCAGTTTGATTTTTTTTCTGCTTATTCTATTTTTCTTTCTCAACTAGAACCTCATGATCATCTAACCGCACTTAAGGATTTAGAATGGGTTTTGTCTATACAAAAAGAAATGGAGCAGTTCAAGAGAAACCAACTATGGCATTTGGAGCCAAGGCTTAAGGATAAAACAATGATTAGTGTCAAGTAGGTGTTTTATAACAAGCTTGATGAATATGGCACCATTGTAAAAAATAAGTTAATTGAATTATTTTGTGATAGTTAATATTGTAATAAACCACTAGTATCGATCAGTGTGAGTTGATCCCACGAAGACTATGAATACTAGTATTTATCCTTCTCCTATTATCATGCCTACAAATTGATTTTATACTTTTAAGAAAATAAAAACTAGAACAATTAAAGAAATAGGAAACGATAAAGAATGCAAAGACAGTGGAATTTACTTTTAAAACTATCGTTATTAGAAATTAGTATCTAAGTTTGAATCCCCTTAAACCCTTAACAGATTGATATTTTGTCATGTAATTGTTTTGTTGACGTATTAAACCGTGGAGACTCCTACGGTATGCTAATAGCTGACCTTGAGTTTACTAACAACTAATCCTAAGTTCTCTAACTGAATTACTTAGGTCAAATCTTATAGGATTGTATTACCAATTTATCAGTCCCTCCATTAGGTTTGATCCTAATCTAGAAGATTTATGTCATCCTATCTTTAGGGTTGCAATAAACTCCTTCTAATCACTGTAGATCTATTCACATTAGGATTTCTCAATCTTTAAATATGAAATCAGATTATGATCTAATACCTTGAGTTATTAGAACATAAATAAAACACGTAATTAGATAACAATATATCAAAAAACCAATCACATTAATAAAAGAATCAAATCATGTCAAAGTATTAACGTAAGGTTTATCTAACCTAGATACTAACTGAATGTTTAGTTACACATGATTGAATATGAAATCAAATATACAATGAAAGAAAAACGAATCGAAAATAATGGAATCATAATTCTAAATCTCCCTGATTGTCTTATATTGAATTTTCTTATAATGTAGAGGCTTAATCTTATATTCTGATGGATCTTCCAATGATTTCTTCTTGTTTTCCACTTCTCTAGACCAAAATCATGCCTAAAGAATGAGTCCCACTTCTGAAAATCGCCTCCCAATGTCTCCTCGAGTATTCTCCTCCTGAATACATCTTTTTATCATAAAATTTATTATTCTATGGAGATTCAAAGTCTCTTGCAATACCGTGCATCAGACTGTCCATAATTAAAATTGTTTGAAAATTGCGGAAGTGTATAGCTGTGCAGAAGTTCAAGGGAAGATGTATGGCCTACATTTGTTTAGGTTTCTGACATTGATATCTTCATATTTAGGTCTCTACTTCTTCACATAACTTGTATCTCTACTTCTCAGCTTTTAAATGGGTACATTTTTGCTTAAAACAAAGCCCTGTAGCTAAAATTATGGGCCAAAAAAACAAAGGAAGGTCAGATCAGGTTGAGACAAATTTCATATCTCATTCTCAGCTTTTTATCCCCTTAAAACATAACTTTTAAGCCTTAAGTTGTAGATAGGAATTGTTGTTCAAGATGATGGTTTGAATTTGAGCTTTTAAATCACCTTATTTGGTGCCAATTCGGTAGAAATAAGGTTTATGCTATGTTTTCATCCTAATTCTTCTCCATTAAGTCCATAAAGGCAATTATCACCTATGAAAGTACTTGAAGCAAATTAAGTACCAAATATAAGATAAAAGTATAAAAATCAAGCAAAATACATCAAGTATGGGTGTAAACATATAGTCAAATATCCATCTATCATAAGGCAACATTGTTGATAAAAGGATACAATCAACTATAAAGAACATATTTTGATCAGACCTTTACCCCAGGAGCAAAGATTGAGGTAATCTAAATTCTGGTTGCATTTACCTCACATGTATATTAAGTTGCTCTAAATGGATGTCAAAACTGTGTTTCTTAACAAGTTTCTTAAGGAAGACATTCAGTGGAACAACCTCCTAGTTTTGAGAACCCTTATTTTTCCAATCATGTTTCTAAAATAGATAAAGCTTTGTATGTTATAAAACAAGGTCCATGAGCTTGGTATAAAAGACTATTGAAGTTTTTTTGGAAAGTAGGTTTCAAAGAAGACATGTTGATAAAACATTGTTTCTTAAAAATAAGGAGGAACACTTAGTAATTATACAAGTTTATGTTGATGACATCATTTTTATGCAACTGATGAATCTTTGTGCAAAGATTTTACATATTTAATGAAGAGTGAGTTTAAGATGAGTATGATGGGCGAACTTCATTTGTTTTTAGGCATACAAATTAAACAAACTCCAGAAGGAACAATGATGTATCTGTAGAAGTACTTGAACAAACTTATGAAGAAATATGCTATATAACAAGCTAAACTGATAGTTGTAGATTGCATCATGATTTGTAGGTAGTTTAGGATGTGTTTAGTAGTTAAATTTACTCAATTAGTATGTGTTTATGTTAAAGTTGTGTTAGTTAATTAGATATTTTTGTCTTGAGTGTTTTGTGGGTTAGAGCACTCGTTTGAGCTTCAATTTTATGTTTTTGAGGTGTTGTCACGTGTTTACTAGTGTTTCAGTGTAAATATGAAGAACAAAGGAGTTTTAAAGGAGGCCTAAACTAAAACAAAGGGCCACAATCATGGCCAATGTGCTATGATCGTGACAGAAGCATGGAGGAAGGATCACGATCATGGCCAGTCTGCCACAATTATAATAGAAAGCCAAATAGGGGGTTATGATCGTGGCCCATAAGTGATAGATACCACACCGCAACTTTTTAAACTTCATTTTTTAAGGACATTTCGAACCTTTAGAGCATAGGAACAGCCTTAGAGTTGCCCTAATTAGAAAATGCTCTAAGAAGGAAAAGGAAAGATAGCAAAAGGGAGTCTCAACTTCTACCATTTTGGGAAAGTTTCAAAGGAGAGAAGAAGAAGATAGAGAAGAGGCAGAAGAGGAGAGAGGAAGCGGGTCTTCTAATGCTTCTACCTTTTTGGGCTATCTGATCCAAGTTCTTTCTCTTTTCCATCTTTATTTCCATTCAATTAATGTATAAGATGATGATGGATTGTATGATGATGGATCTTGGATTGTTGATGATGTTCTAACTTTTCCTTTAGGAATTTTGCTTGATTCAGTGTTAATATAGTCGTTTTTGTGTTATTTTGATTAGGTATTATGATTAATTACAGAACTTGCATATTTCGTTAATAAATCGAGAGGATGAAACTAAACAAAAATGATTAGGTTGGATTAATGAGAGTTAATCGATCCAATAGACCACATGATTAATCATATCGATTATTGTGTGGAGAAAGATGACAAGTGTAAATTGCATTGTATTTTAGGGCATAGTTAAATTGCATCGTGTTTTAGGGCATAGTTTGATGTGTATTTAGTCGTTAATTCAATCATTTAGTATGTGTTTATTTTAAACTTATGTTACTTTGTTAATTATTTGTTTTTTAAGTGTTTTAAGGGATAGTACAAGCTTTTGAGCTTAAATATTATGTTTTTGAGGTACCTTGATGAGTTTGCTGGTGTTTTAGGGTTAGTATCGAAGAACGGAGGAGTTTTGGAAGACGTTCGGGCTGAAACAATAACCCACAATCATGGTCTATCTGGCCACGATTGTGATAAAAGCTCTAGGAATTGCCCACGATCGTGGCCTACATGCCACAATCTTGACAGGAGGCTCAGATGTGAGCTACGGTTGTGGCGTATAGAGCCATGGCTGTGGCCTACGTTGGGCAGACGTGCAGACACTTACGAACTTCATATTTAGAGGGAGTTTTTAGACCTTTCAGACCTCGAAAAAGCCCTAGGGTTACCCAAAACATAAGAGACTATTTAAAGAACAATAAGAGAAGGAAGAAGGGAGCTTTTTGTGCAACCGCTTTCGGAAACCGTAAGAGAGAAAAAGGAAAAGGAAGAAAGAGGAAGAAGAAGCAACCTCGACATGCTTCGCAAATCAGGAGGGTTCCCCACGCTGTTGCCTTCTCAGATTTTCCGTTCTAAGTTTCTATTTCCATTTCGTTTCAATTTTATTTATGTATAAAGTTGGGATGGATTGTATGATGATAGATGGTAGAATGTTCATAATGTTCTAAGTCTTCTTCGGGATTTTATTTTGACTTAATAATAATTTAGTTGATTGTGTTTATTGGATGAATGTTGTGATTTGATTGCTTTATTGTATAATTCGGTAATAAACTAAGAGGGTGAACTGAATGAAAAATGATTAAATTGGATTAATGAGAGTTGGGCAATTTAACAGAAACCGTGATGAATCATATTGGTAATTGTACGGAGAGAGATCCCGTGTGATATTCTGATAGTTTATTAGAGTGCTTCAGATTGAATTAGGTTTGAATAATTTGTGAATTGAGAGATTACTAATTTCATAATCCAATTAGGGTTAATTGTTATAACAAGAGAGAGAGTAATCAACCATAGGATTGTCTAGAACTGACACCCATTAATAGATAATCAATTAAGCTAGCATTAATGATAGGTAAAATCCCCTTTCTCATAACTTGTAAATTCTTGGTTGAATTCCATTGTGCATACTTGTTGCTTAATTGTTAATTCTTTCATGTTTAATTTCTAAATTAATTGGTTGAATTCAATTCTCGTATTTACTTCCCATTGCTTTATCTATTTTTAGTTTCATATCTTTTCAGCCTTAGATTTTTAAGATTAAACTAATCCCCCTCCTCATGGGATTGATACCTCTTATAATACAGTTGCGACCCATGCTCTTGCGATATTTGAGGGCTTATAAATTTTAAAGCTCGAATGACACGATCAAGAGATCCCATGTGAGGCCCAGTAGTTTATTAGAGGGCTTAAGATCTAATTAGGGTTATAGGTTTTTTGTTAATTAAGAGATTGCAAATTCCATAATTCAATTAGGGTTTATGATTTGGGGTTTAATGATTATAGCTCTTGAGAGAGTAATTCACCCTACGATAGTCTATAACCGACACCACAATAATGCATAAATGACTAGATTAGTATTGATGATAGGGAAAGTCCCCTCTCTCATAATTTGGTAACTCTTCTTGGTTAATTTCCACTGTGATGTTTGTGATGCTCGATTTCAATTTTTTTGTGTTAAACTTTTGAATTAATTTCCTGAAAATCACTTTCTTGTATTTTCTTTTATATGAAATGTTGTTTTCATTTTATTAATTTCCTTAGCCTTAGATAACCTACGATTATATTGGTTCACCTTCCTCGTCGATCGACCCTTCATATACTATAAATCATGACCCATCCACTTACGGTATTTGAGGAGTATAAATTATAAAGCTTGCCCAACATCTAATAAGTTTTTGGTGCTATTTTCGGGGTGGAGTAGGATTAGTTTGATTCTTATAGTTTGAGTTTTTCCCACTCTTGTGTCCGTGCACTTGCATGAACACAAGAGTTACTAGAAGTTTGAATCGGATAGTTGAAACATTAGAGCTTGACATCGCCCATTTAGAACGTGCCATTTGAAGAGCTTGGCATGAAAATGAAACTACGGAAGCAACCATGGTCGAAGAGTATTAGCAAGAATTCAATCAAGGAGGCAAACAAGGAGCCCAAGAAAGAACCCTTATAGATTTCGTGAGGTTGGGATTCAATGTAGCAAACCAAGGTGTCGCTAGGTCATCAGTCTAAGCGGCTTCATTCAAAATTAAACCCACTCTGCTTAATATGCTGCAATAGAATGTACAATTCTATGGATTGAGAAACGAGGACCTAAATGCACATATCATAAACTTTCTTGAAAAATGTGATACCTTCTGATATAATCAGATGTCGGAAGATGCAGTTAGAATGAGGCTTTTCCCTTTCACATTAAGGGATAGGGAAAAGGCTTCGTATCACTATTTTAGTCCCTCCAATATCACTACATGGGAGCAATTAGTACGTGCATTAAACAAATATTTTCCCCTCACTAATACAACCAAAATCACCAAGGAGATTACAAACTTCCAATAGAGTGATGGGGAATCGATCTATGAAGCGTTGGAGAGATACAAAGATTTGTAAAGGAGGTGTCTACATGGTAATTTACTAAAGGAATTCCTTTTGCAAACATTATACGATGACCTATGCGAGGAACTATTGATGCAGCCTTAGGAGGATCGTTAATAAGGAAGATGGTGGATGAAGCCGAAGAATTGTTAGAGGAGATGGTGAGAAACAACTACTTGTGGACAACTGAGTGGAATAGGCAACCCACAACTTTTCAAGAGCAGAAAGGAGTTATAACTGTCGATCAAATGCTAGAAATGCAAGCTAAAATTGACAATCTAACTTGATAGCTAAATAATACGAAGGTCTCTTCCTCAGCTTCTATGAAAGCTATTCAGCTAAAGTGTGAGCTATTTGGGAAAATGGACAAAGATACCATTGATTGTTTCCTGATGATGGGTCATGAGCCAGAAAAGTGAATTACATGGGAGCACAATATGAGCAAGGAGGGGGAAATAACTCCTACTCCAACACGTACAAACCTGGGTGGAAGAACCACCCAAACTTTTCTTGGTTGAACAATGCGGGAGGCCCGTTCAAACCTTAAGGGTCACCTGGTTTCCAACAAGAGAAGCCAAACATGATGGACTCCAAATTAGATAAGATCTTAGATAGGATTAGAAGTATGGAAGATGTTCATAAGAGGTTCGAAGGTAAGTTCGAGCAAGTAACAAAGAATCACGCCTCCTTAATCCACAACTTGGAAGTCCAAGTGGGCCAACTGGTAAAAGTGCTATCAACTTGAAGTGTGGGAACCCTTCTGAGTAATACCAAGACAAACCCAAAGTAACAAATCATGGTGATCACCAAACCCAATGAGGAGAAGCTCAACCAAATTAAAGACGATGGAGAAAAGGAAAAAAGAAGGGTTGACAAAAATTTCCTGTAGAGTAAACCTGAATTGAAACCAATTAAGGAGCATTAATCTAAAATTCCCTATCCCATTCTAGCACAGCAAAAGCCAAATCCTATCGATGAAGAAAGGGATGTAGGAAGATAGAAGAGCAAGGAAAACTCCCTGCTAGCTAAGAAAAACCTGCCTGAGATAAAAAAAAAAAGGTACCAACCTCTGATTCCATATTTAATAAAAGCAATGAGGAAATCCAAGGAAACCAAACTGAATGAGGTTATGGAATTGATAGAGCAATTGAAGACATGACTCACCTTAATGGAATCTATCAGAGAGCAAGTAGAAAATGAACTGGAAGTAACACTCCCACAGACGAAGGAGGATCTAAGAGATTTCTACATCCCTTGCATTATTAGAGGTGTTAAAATAGATAATGCATTTGCTGATTTGGTGGATAGTATAAATATGATGTTGTATGCCTTATGTCACAGATTGGGGGTAGGAGAGATAATAACCACTAAGATGCATGTGAAGACACTGGATAGCTGAATTCATTAGCCAAGAGGTGTTACGAAAGATGTTTAAGTTAAGGTTGGTAAATTTACCTTCCTCACAGACTTCTTTATCTTAGACATAAAGGAGGATATGGAGACACCAATGATCCTTGAATGACCATTTTTAAGCACCATAATCAATTATTGACGTTGATGGGGTGAATTGATGTTGAGAATAGGTGATGAGCAAGTGTCCTTCACAGTATCTAAGAATGAAAAAATTCTCTCCAACCTATGGCCATCATTAAAAGAATAGAAAATTGTGGGGAAATAGGGAATATTGATGATCGGAAGGGTTCACCTGAAGAAGAAAAATATCAAAGGAAAAGGAGAAGGAAGAATAAGAAGAAGAAGGGCAATGGCATACATAATTTGATGGGGCACCTACACTTTATGAGATCTATAACTGCGCAACCATTGAAAGAATCTTTTAAACCACCATGAGAAAAATGTACATCAAGCTATTGATGGAAAAGAAGCACTACATGGGAGGTAACCCATGATTTTTATTGCTTGTTATTTAGTCTTTAATGTTAGGTACTTTTGAATTTTGTTGTTTTGTGTTTCAATTTCAAATGCGCGTCTCAGAAGAATTGAGGATCAATTTTGACATAGGATGTTATGGAAGGCAAAACAATGAGGTGATGGTGCAAAGATAAGGTGTGGAAAGATCTTGGAGGTGAAATAAAGAAATGACAAAAATTAGAAACAACTAAAAAAATTTTACAAGCCACGTAGCAATGTTCCAAGCGAATTTTAACTGAAAATTTTCCAATTTTACCCCTCCTAAACCTTCCTCACCTATATATTTACATCTAACCTCATTTTACATTTTCTTTTCATTCTCTCACTCTCTCTCTAAAACCAAAATCTCACTATCCTTCCACTTTTCTCTAACCACCTTATATTCTTTAACTCTCTACAAACTCTTCATTACTCTCAATCCTAATGGGGCTGCGCATTAAGTAGATTGTTAAGCGCACCTAACCCAAGGGAGAAGTTCAAGTATTAAGCTGCGGCCAAAGGAATAGGGCAATGGATTACAGCGCACACTTCCCAATCTTTTCAGAGGAGGAAGGTAAACAATTCCAGTCTCTTAACCTTAAACAAATAGTTGTGCGTAAGTACTTTGACTTTGATACATTAGAAAGAATAGGATTGAGAGAAAAGGTTGAAACTTTAGGAGAAAGAATTCAATAGGGAAAATTCATGTACTTCCATTATCCTGTTTACCAAGATTTAACCTTAAAGTTCTTTACATCACTCCAATATAACTCAAATAACCCTAATAAACTGTGGTTTTGGTTATGGGGTCAACCATATGAGCTAAATTACAAAATCTTGTGTGAAATTTATGGATTCCCCGAATCCCCAATAGTAGATCAACATAATGACTTTCATGCCGCCTGCTATTAAACCAAACCAACTGGGCTGGAGAGCTTTAATGCTAAAAATGGCCATAGCAATATTATCTGAAGCCATAAATATTTGTTACTACAAAAATTTATGTGTCAAATCATTTTTGGCAAAACTGAAACTAACAAGTGTTTAACAATACAGCTTTTCATTTTATGGTGCATAGATCGTAGCATCCAAGTTTGCACCTCCACCCATATATTCAATGCCATTACTGCTAATCTACATAAGAGGAGCAGTAATTTAGGCATGGGGTGCTTGGTCATGGCTGTTGCTGAGTACTATGGTGTTGAATGCAATGAACTAACTATCTATCACCTTGAGTTCATTAACATTCGTCACATGTGGCGAGCTAAAATCTTAAAGTCCCACAATATGGAACTCTAGGATATCAATGCCAAATCTTATGTCAAAACCAAGGCAGGACGGGCAAGTTCGAGTTCAACACCATAACAACAAGAAGAGGACTCAACCAGTAAAGAGTCCGAAGAGGAAATAGAAGCGGGCTAGTAGAAAGTGCTGAATAAACTGGAAAAGACTAATAGGAGATTGAAGGAGATTGCATAAGAGCAGTGGAGACAATGCAGAGACATTTGAAGCATTAAGAAATTCATTGTTGTTCAAGGAGTAAAGATTCCTCTTTTAACACCATCACCATCCCCACCTCCATCACTATGATAGTTTTGTTTTCAAACCCTTTCTCTTTTAAATTCTTTCTTTAAGTTTTGTTTTATTTTATATGTATTTCCACCTTATGTGTTATTTGTTTGCCCTTTTCACATTGAGGACAATATGTTGTCCAAGTGTGGGGAGAAATGTGTGTTGTATGCTTTTATTTTGAATGTGAAAATTTGAATATCGTATGTTAGTTTGTTTTAGGTGCATGATGTGATTTATTTGAATGTGTCAATGGCTAGGACTTAACGAAGTCGATTTAACCTTGGACATAGTCTTTTAGGTTGTGAAGATTTATAAGCTTGTAAAATTAGTGACTTAAGGTTACTTTGGTTAAATATACTTGTAATTAGGATATGATGTTAGTTTATTCACCTTACGAATTTGTCACATTCATTTATAATTTTAGGCCAATCGAAGAAGTAGCTTCGTTAGTACCTTTTCGTGAGAATTATTGGCTAAAGAAATGAGGTAGATAATAATAATAATAATAATAATAATAATAATAATAATAATAATAATAATAATAATAATAATAATAATAATAATAATAACATATGTAAATCATAAGCAAATAACTATTTCGTTGGCCTTCAGGTTATGAATAGAGCTAGTAGCCAGTTGAGAATCTGTTGTAGTTGAGTAACCGGATCCACAAGCATAAAAAATGTGTGCCTATATATCAAAAGGCTATAATGACATTCCGACTAAACCGTTTAATAAAAACATGACCTGGTTGAGTAACTGGATCGACATTCATTACAAATGTTTACCTTCGCATAAAAGGCTACGTTCATGTCAATAAAAATTAAAAAAAATAGTGTTTTGTCAAATAAATCTACCGATCTTGTGAACAACTTAAATTTTCATAAAAACATACTTAGGGATAGTTACATTTTTAATTGACCAAATACTTATCAATGTGTGTGTGCAAGTGATAGAGGTGAATAAACTTAACATTAAGGTCTGGATTAGTTGTATATTTAGTCTAAGGTACTTAGACGTAGATTTCATAAGTTAATAAGTTAGAACAACTTGAGGGATAATGTTCAAAGTTAAATTAGTTTGTTAAGTTTAATGTCATTGCCTCATTATTGCATTTGTGTCTATGTTGTGTTTTGATGTGTTGTTATTTTGCTTGTTTTATTTTTTCTTGAGTACAAGCAAACGTTTAAGTATGAGGATGTTGATAGTTATAGATTGCATCATGTTTTGTGGGTAGTTTGGGATGTGCTTAGTGGTTAAATTTAATTGATTAGTACGTGTTTAGGTTAGAATTGTATTAGCTAGTTAGATATTTGTGTCTTGAGTGTTTTGTGGGTTAGAGTTTTATGTTTTTGAGTTGTCGTGATTTGTTTACTAATGTTTTAAGGAAAATATAGAAGAATGGAGAAGTTTCTGAGGAGGCCTAAACTAAAACAGAGGGCCACGATTGTGACCAATGTGCCATGATCGTGACAGAAGCATGGAGGAAGGACCATAATCGTGGCCAGTTTGCCACGATCGTGACAGAAAGCCAAATAGTGCCACAATTGTGTCCTGTGCAACAAACAACGTGCCCCGACTTTTTGAACTTCATTTTTTGCGGACATTTCAGACCTTTGGAGCACAGAAAAAGCCCTAGAGTTACCCTAATTAAAAAATGCTATAAGAAAGAAAAGGAAAGACAGCAAAAGGGAGCCTCCGCATCTACCATTTTGGGAAAGCTTTAAGGGAGAGAAGAAGAAGATAGAAAAGATGAAGAAGAGGGACGTTGCTTCCTTCTCAGGTTATCGAATCCAAGTTCTTTCTCCTTTAGGTCTTTATTTCTATTTAATTAATGTATGAGATGATGATCTATTGTATGATGATAGATCTTAGATTGTTGATGATGTTCTAACTTTTCCTTTAGGATTTTACCTTGATTCAATGTTAATATAGTTGTTTTGTGTTATTTTGATTAGGTATTCTGATTAATTGCAAAATTTGCGTATTTCGGTAATAAATCGAAAGGGTGAACTAAACAAAAATGATTGGGTTAGATTAATGAGAGGTGAGAAATCCAATAAACCATATGATTAATCATATTGATTATTGTACAAAGAGAGATCTCATATGAGACCCGACAGTTTATTAGAGAGCTTAAGATCTAATTAGAGTTGTGGGTCTTTTGTTAATTGAGAGATTGCATTTTCCATAATTCAATTAGGGTTTATGATTTAGGATTTAATGATTATAACTCAAAAGAGAGTAATCCACCCTACGATAGTCTATAATCGACACTTAATAACGCATAAGTGACTAGATTGTCATTGAT
The DNA here is from genome assembly GCA_027563885.1 of Erythroxylum longipes. Classification (NCBI taxonomy): domain Eukaryota; kingdom Viridiplantae; phylum Streptophyta; class Magnoliopsida; order Malpighiales; family Erythroxylaceae; genus Erythroxylum; species Erythroxylum longipes. The sequence continues at coordinate 21,987,829 of JAOQMS010000180.1, read as the reverse complement.
GATAGGAAAAATTCCCTCTCTTATAATTTGGTAACTATTCTTGTTTAATTTCCACTGTGATGTTTGTGTTGCTCGATTTAAAATCTTTTGTGTTAAACTTGCAAATTAATTTCTAGATAATCACTTTCTTATATTTACTTTTCTTCGCAATTTTATTTCATTTTATTAATTTCCTTAGCGTTAGATAACCTAGGATTAGATTAGTTCACCTTCCTTGTGGGATTGACCCTTCACATATTACAAATCACAACCTGTGCACTTGCGATATTTGAGGGATATAAATTGTAAAGCTTACCCAACATCCATTATAAACCCTATCATAATCCTATGCGTACTAATACATGTTTGGGTAAGGATGAAATAGGTAAAGGAGTTAAGGAAATGGTTTATAAAGGGATGATTAGATATCTCTTGTACCTAACTATAATTAAACTAGACATTGTCTTTAACATCTACTTGTGTGCTAGGTTTCAAAGTGATCCAAAAGAATCTCATTTGAAAGAAATCAAGCATATTTTGAGATAACTAAAAGGTACAACAAATTTATGTTTATAATACCTTTATGGTGCTAATTTTAATGTTGCTGTATATGCTGATGTTAATTATACAAGGTTTTTAGTTGATAGAAAAATTACATCAGGTATTACCACCTTTGAGGATTAGATCGCTAACGTTTTCACTTAACCATTACTAAGAGAGTGTTTTAAGAAAATAATACTATAGTTAGGGATAAACAAAATCATATATCATATATTGCATATCTTGTTTCTCCCAATGATTGGTTATACTTGGAAACAAGCTGAGGTAGTAATTTGTAAAATTTCATCATATTTGTGTTACATTTTATCATGGTTACACATATTGTTTTTATGCATGAATGCATGTTTGCATACAATATGATTTAAGAAATTCGTCCAATTTGACTTTATGATGTCACTTGCATTTTTAATTGAGAAACACACTAAGAAATTAGTGATGAAATAGGTAGTCGAGTTTTTTGTTCAACCCAAACTGAGATTAGGACCTACCGAATTTGGATAGATTTTTAAAATCTTTTGAAATCTCATTAATATCTCAAAAAGGTTCTAAAATCTTAACTTTAACTAGTAAACCCACACTCTCCTTAAAACCCTCAATAAAATTGCACTTGCCTTAAAACCTTACTTTCCTATTCTCTCTCCATCTCCTCCTCACATAAAAAAAACTCCCACCTAGCCAATTCCCTATTCACTCTCTCTCTTCTAAACCTAAAACTCTCTCTCTCTCTCTCTCTCTCTCTCTCTGTCTCTCTTCCCCTTTAATCATCACCTCCAACCTTAATCACTTAACCATGGTGCCAACAAAGAAAACTTCTATGAGCCAATCTTTAAGCTCACCTTCACCCCCTTAATCACAAATTCCATTTAGTGACAAGTCTGGTGAAAGTTGTCTAAGCCCTCACTGCAGCTCAAACCTCATCGTCGCCACTACCCTTAGTCGAGACCACAAATCACCACCAATTTTTTGGACTTTAAGTAAGAGGCAATTATTAAAAGTTCGTAGGATGAAATAAGGAAAGGAACAAGAGGAAGGTAGTTCAAAAATTGGAGCAAGCTCAAAGTAAGGTAAGGATTTTTTAATTTAAAATTTTTAAATTTGAAGAGAAAAGGATTAAGAAGAAGGAAGAGAAGAGACGTTAAAACCTTCAAGTGCTCTTGTTGAGGGGGAAAGAGATGATCATGACTTGTAAGAAACCTAACTCAATACACTCGAAGAAAAAAGATGGAGTGGACAAAAAGAAAAAGAAGGAAGAGTAAGTAAAGGAAGAGAAAAAGGGAAAGGGAAAGGGAAAAAGAAAAGAAAAAGAGGAGAAAAAATAGGAAGTGGAGAAAAGGGAAAAGGAAGAGAGGTTGAGAAGAGAAGAAGAGGAGTGATGAAAGTTGGAAAAAGCCAGATCAACCAAAAAACATATTAAAATAACCTAAGAAACTCATAGGAAAAAGCAGTGAGAAACAAGGTGCCGAGGGAGATATGGATGAAGAAGATGACTACAACGATAGCCCTTTGGTCATTAAGCCCCCTTATTAACATCTTCCTCTAGTTGTTGATGAGAAACTACAATCCAAGAAGACCAAGAGGATCTTGAGGAAGGCCTCGGAGGTAGCTTTGGCTAAAGCCACTCCCATACCTAGTGCATACACCTCTATAAGAACAAAGGGAAATAAGTCATGCTTGATATGCCTGACTCCAAATTAGCTTACAAAATTGATAGGCTTATTAGTTTTCAAAAGCATGATTAACCTGTCCCCAACAAATCACTTTAATTGGCTTCAAAATAATGGGTGTGAAAATTTGGTGAAAAAGATAAAATCTCAAGGTTAAGAGAGGTTTTTTGGGTCCAGTTTTAAGATTCTTAAGAACATGGTTATCAAGTTTTACATGAATTTGGATATGGATGATGGTGTGCCTATGGCTAGCTTTGGTAATTGCTTTAAATTTTCATTTACTACAAATAATTTAGATCACATTCTAGAGGTCCCCAGTAGTGGTTTTGATGCGTACCAAAAGATGGATACGCCTGGTTTCTTACATATTGAGGTGGATGGGTTTACTATCAAGCTCATAAGCAATCTGTAGGGAACGAAGAAAAAGGAACTAAACTTCAGTTACTTTTCTCCTTATTTCAAGTTGCTTTTCTACATTGTTATTAGTAGTGTAACTTTTAAAGGACAAAGGAGAGAAGGGTAATAATAATTATGACGCCTTATAATATATAACTTACAAAAGTGTTTATCTCATTGAAGGTTCCCTTTGGTGGCAGAAAGGGAGTTGCACCTACTAACTTTCGTTTGCTAGATGGAGAGGGCTTGGATAGGATGTCTATCATAATAAAGAATGGGGCTTTTGCTTGAAAACCTGGATATGCACTCAAGTACCTACGATAGGGTAAGGAATAGAGCAAGAAACAAAGGGCGTAACAGGGTAAAAAATAAGGGAAAGAACAAGCTCTGGCAGTTATGGGGGACATGGTGCTTTGGATATTGATGAGAATCTTCAGTGGACTATTGTGGATTATAATGAGAAGTTGAGTAAATTAGTATAGAGGTAGGGAAGCCAAATCTCTAACTTGACCAAGCTAATGCGTGGACAGATGGAGAAATACGATAAGAAATACACTCCTCCTGTCAATAGACTTAGCAGATTTACAACTAGCTCATTTTAGTTGAACCTTAATAGCCTACCCTATGCTTTCTTATTGTTAACCTTGTTCTGTTTCATATTTTGATAACTCTTGATAATTTGGTTTCTATGCTTCTATGATAATTTCTTATATATGCTTGTAGCTACTCTAGCTTGCTAGTGGTTGAAATATTTTTTTGGAGTGTGACTTATGTTTCATGAACACCAAGTGGGCATGTGTTAGCCATTGATAACTTGTCCTTTGTTATTACAGCCCTATGTCTTACTATTCTTGACTTATGTTTTGTTTTTTATGATAACAAAAGGGGAAATAAGTGAACATACCTATGTGCATGCATACATGTGTTTTTGTGATGGTGTTGTAACCTATATACTTGATAAGTGTAAATTGTATCATGTTTTAGGGCATAGTTTGATATGTGTATAGCTGTTAATTTAATCATTTAGTATATGTTTAGGTCAGAATTATGTTAGTTTGTTAATTATTTGTGTTTTAAGTGTTTTATGGGTTAGTATAAGCTTTTAAACTTAAATATTATATTTTTGAGGCACCTTAATGTGTTTGTTATTGTTTCAAGATCAGTATCAAAGACAGAGGAGTTTTAGAAGACATTCGGGCTGAAACAATAACCCACGACCTAGGGAATGAGCCACGACTGTGGCCCTGGGATGTGCAAACACTCATGAACGTCAAGTTTCGAGGGATTTTTTGGACCTTTCGAACCTCGAGAAATAGGGCTACTCAAAACATAAGAGGATACAAAAAGAGCAAAAAGAGGCAGAGAAGAGGAGCTTTTTCATCAACCACCTTGAGAAACCCAAGAGAGAAATTATCGAGAGATAGAGGAAGAGAAGAAGGAAGAGAGAAGAGGAGAAGAAGCTGACTGAAGTATTTCCCAGATAAGGAGGTTTCTTGACGTCGCTGCCTCTCATCATCCATTTTAGATTATATTTCCTATTCTTTTTCGTTTTATTATTGTATAGAATTGGATTGAATAGTTGATGATAAAATCTAGAATGTCGAGGATGTTCTCAACTCAGCTTCAGAATTTTATTCTTAAATTAATGAAATCTGATTGTTTATATGTTTATTGAATATTACTATGGTTTGGTTTTGTTATTTCATAATTCGATAATAAGTTGAGAGGGTGAATCGAATGAAAAAAGATTAAATTGGACTAATGAGAGTTAGGTGATTTAATAGAAACCAGAATTAAATCAGATCGATAATTTGTGAGGAAAGAGATCTTGCATAAGTTTCAGATAGTTTATTAGAGAACTTCAGAACTAATTAGGGTTTTGGATAGGTTGTGAATTGAGAGATTGCAACCTCCATGATCTGATTAGGGTTTATAGTTTAGGGTTATTGGTTATAACTCGAGAGAGAATAACCAACCCTAGGATAGTCTAGAACCAACAATCCAATAATTCACAATCAGTTAGGTTATCATTAAGGATAGATAAAATTCCTTTTCTCTCAATTGGTAATTTCCTTCGGTTGATTCTTGGGTGTGTTGAAAATTTCTTAATAATTATTATTTTCATGTTTTATTCTTAATTTGATTGATTGAATTAAATTCTCAAATTAGTTTAGTTGCATCTTGAATTTCTGTTATTTGTTTTTGGCCTTAGATTCTAGGATTAGATTAGCTCCCACCTCGTGGTATCGACACCTTTAGTACTATGCTAATGAACCATGCGCTTGCAAATTTTGGAGGGTTAATAATTAAAACTTACACATAACCAAACCTCAATCAAGTTTTTGGCACCGTTTCTAGGGAGGCGATTAGTTTAATTCTTGTAGTTTCAGGCTTTTTCACAATCTTTTGTGAAAAAAAAAAGAAAACTGGGCATAAAGCAGACGACACATCAACTTAGATATCACTAGAAAACAATGGTGAATATAAAGAGTTGAATGCTAAAAAGAGATAAAAAGAACGATCATGGAGGATGTATATTATAAGGAGCAAAGGACTCTTGCAGATTTCAATGAGCCCTAATTTAGTCGTAGAAATCATCATCTTTATATGAACCTGTACACTTTGGGGTGACAAAACCACCTAGATTTCTATTGGTTCAACAATGCAAGTACTCACATCAGACATCAAGACCCATTTGAATTTCAGTAAGAGAAGTCCAATTCATGGGATTTTAAATTGGACAAAATCATGGATAAGCTAACAAACATGGAAGAGACCCAAAAAAGACTGGAAGAGCAATTTGATCAAGTAATGGAAAAGCATGCCTCTTCTGTTCACAACCTAGAGATTCAAGTAAAACAACTTTCCAGTGAATTTTGTAAGAGAAGTGTGGAAGACACTTTGAGCAATGTGGATTTATATCAACAAGAGCAATATGAGGTTATCACACTTAGAAATAGGGAAGAACAAGAAGAACCAGTGAAAGACTAAGCTGAACCTTATCTTGTAGAAGACCAAGCTGAACCTTATCTTGTAGAAGACTAAGAGAGGAGGGGAAAGGATGAAGAAAAGAACAACTCTCCTATCATTCCTTAGATATTGGTGGGTGTCCATAAAGAGAACCTCATCATTCAGATTAGTGATGACCAAGTGACATTCAATATGAATGATTTATTAAAGAATTCGGAGGAGGGCATTTCATTCAAAAAAAAATGATGTGTTCGAATCTTTGAAAGAACGAGAGGACAAAGAACAGTTGACAACAGATGTAAAGTTTGAAGAAACTATGGAAGGCTTTGTTCAAGAGCTAAAGAAGAAGAGGAGATGAGGGTGAATGAGGAAGAACCAAGAAGAAAACAACTCACCCTCTTACCGAGCAAATTACTAGATTCTATGGAAGATTCATGAAGTTTTTTTATTCCTTGTTTTGTTGACGATTCACTCAAAAAATGGACATTACTAAGCTTAATTGGTTTTCATAATTTTATCAATATTGTCCTTGTGATCATTTTTCAATTTGTAGCTTACTTACATGTTACAAAACTGTTGTTGAATGAAAAGAGTAGAAGCAAGCCACTCATAATTGATCTCGACTGAGTTTCCAATGATACAAGGTCAAGGTAAAAACTACAAATTAGCATGTTTAGGGTAGATTTAAATTGTTATGCAATTAAAGTTGTTTCATTTCCATAAATAAATATCAATGATTTGGAATGCATTGCCCTACTAATTCTCTTACACTCTCTGAATATATTATAAGATAGGAAAGCCATCTTAGCATTAAGTGCATTTGGTCTCCGCCTCCAACACATTACCACTTCAGTCACCTTGATAAGTTCGTGTTCTAACCTTTTTCTTTTCATTTTTGATAGTATTTTCTTCTTATATTTTTCTTTTATTATTTTTTATTTCCCCTGGTGTGTTTGTCCCCTTCTTACATTGAGGACAATGTGTTGTTCAAATGTGGGGAGGGTTATGTATTTTTACGTTGAGTATGAATTTTGCATATTGTATGATAGTTTGTTTAGGTTGCATAATGTGAATTGTGTGAATGCATCAATGGCTAGGACTTAACAGGATAGATTTATCATTAAATATAGCCTTTTAGTTTATGAAAATTTATTAGCTTGTGAAACTAGTGACCCAAGTTACTTAGGGATAAATATGCTAGTTAATTAGGATACGATGTTAGTCCATTTACCCTAGGAATTTGCCATACTCATTTATAATTTTAATCCAATCAAATAATTAGCATTATTAGTACATTTTCATAAGAATGATTAGCTAAAGCAATAAGTTAGGCAAAATTTGTGAAAAAAATTGTATAAATTTTAACTAAAATAACTATTCTATTGGCCTTCGGGTTATGAATAGAGCTAGTAGTCAGTTGAGAATGTGATGTAGCTGAGTAACCGGATCGATGCACATCATAAATGTATGCCTTAGAGTAAAAAGGTTATAATGACATTCTAACCAAGTAGCTTAATAACAACATGACTTAGTTGAGTAACTGGATCAATATTCATCACAAATGTTTTCCTCTGTGTAAAAAGACTAGGTTCATGTCCTTAAAAAAATCAACAAAAATATGTTTTCAAATAAAAACCTACCCAACATGTTAGTAGCTTGTTTTTTCATGAAAACCTACTTAGGAATAGCTACATTTTTGTTTTGACTGAATGATTATCAATGTGTGTGTGCAAGTGATAGGGGTGAATAGACTCAATATTAAAATTTTGATTAGTTTGTATACATAGTCCAAGGTGTTTAGACGAGAATTTCACTTGTTAATAAGTTAGAACAACTTGAAGGATTGTGTTTATAGTTAAATTTGTTTCCCTAAGTTGAAGCCATTGTCTCATTATTGCACATGCGTGTTTTGCGTTTTCTTGATTTGTTTGATTGTTTTTGTTTGCTTAAGGACAAGAAAACATTAAGTGTGGGGATGTTGATAACTGTAAATTACATCATATTTTACGTCATAGGTTGATATGTGTTTAGTTGGTAATTCGATCATTTAGTATGTGTTTAGGTTAGAATTGTGTTAGTTTGTTAATTATTTGTGTTTTAAGTGTTTTATAGGTTATAAGCTTTTGAGCTTAAATATTATGTTTTTTAGGTACCTTAATGTGTTTGCTAATGTTTCAGGATCAGTATCAAAGAACGAAGGAGTTTCAGAAGACATTCGGGCTGAAACAATAGCCTATTGTGACAGAAGCCCAAGGAATAGGGCATGATTATGGCCTACAGGGCCACAGTCGTACCCTGCATCGGGTAGACGCACAGACACTTATAAACGTTAAGTTTCGAGAGATTTTTTGGACCTTTCCCTAAAAAACCCTAGGATTACCTAAAATACAAGAGGATATAAAAAGAACAAAAAGAGGTAGAGAAGAGGAGCTTTTGCATCAACCACCTTAAGAAACCCTAGAGAGAAATCATCGAGAGATAGAGGAAGAGAAGAAGGAAGAGAGAAGAGGAGAAGAAGCTGACTCAAAGTACTTCCCAGATAAGGAGGTTTCCCAACGTCACTGCCTCCCGTCATCCATTTTAGATTGTATTTCTTGTTCTTTTCAGTTTTATTGTTGTATAGAATTGGATTGAACAGTTGATGATATGATCTAGAATGTCAAGAATGTTCTAAACTCAACTTCGGAATTTTATTCTTAAATTAATGAAATATGATTGTTTATGTGTTTATTGGATATTGTTGTGGTTTGGTTCTATTATTGTATAATTCGATAATAAGCTGAGAGGGTGAATCGAGTGAAAAACGATTAAATTAGACTAATAAAAGTTAGGTGATTTAATAGAAATTAGAATTAAATCAGATCAATAATTTGTGCAAAGAGAGATTTTGCATAAGTTTTTGGTAGTTTATTAGAGAACTTTAGATTTGGATAGGTTGTGAATTGAGAGATTGCGACCTCCATAATCCAATTAGGATTTGTGATTTAGGGTTATTGGTTATAACTTAATAGAGAGTAATCAACCCTAGGATAGTCTAGATCTAGCAATCCAATAATTCATAATCAGTTAGGTTAGCATTAAGGATAGGTAAAATTCCCTTTATCTCAATTGGTAATTTCCTTTAGTTGATTCTTGGGTGTGTGGCAAATTGCTTAATAATTAGTATTTTCATGTTTGATTCTTGATTTGATTGATTGAATTAAATTATTGTATTAGTTTGGTTGCATCTTGAATTTTTGTTATTTGTTTTTTTTACCTTAGATTATAGGATTAGATTAGTTCCCTTCTCGTGTGATCGACACCTTTAGTACTACGCTAACGAATCATACGCTTGCTGATTATCGAGGTTAATAATTAAAACTTACACACAACCAAACCCCAATCAATTATACACTTACATTCTCAAGTTGATTGCTCTCTTTGTGGTTATATGATTTGGTTAAAGTTGTTAAGTGCTTGAAACTCATATGTATTGCTTAACATTTTTATTCTTATATTCCTTGTACATATGTGGTGGTGTGATTATTTTGCTTATTTGTTTGACTCACTCATGTTTATATTGCTTATGTGATTGATGCTTAGATACATTTAGTTTATTACCATCAAAAAGGGAGAATTTGTTGACCTTAATATTGGTTTGCATGATAACACTAAATTTCCTTAAATCTCACCTAGGTTCATTGAGCATACTTTTGTTGCAACTAGCTTATTAATCACTTAGAGATGTCGAATTTGTGTGATGATGATTGATGCATTAGTGGTCAAAGCTTAGATTAGAATGGCATGACGATCAAGTGTTTATTATGTTCATTTTATTTAGTTTGACCTTTATACTAAGGGTACAAAGGTTTTGGAGACTTGAAACAACTCAAAAAAAAAGGTTGACAAACAAGTCAGGAAAGAAGCATGGAATAAAGTTATAAGTAAAGAAGGGATAAAAATCCAAATAATACAATGTAATGATCTTAAATTTTATTTTCAAATTATTTCCTCGTTTTTTTTATAGAAAAGTTTAATTAAATGAAGCTATAAAAGGCAATCAAAGATAATTAGTACTAGTATAGACAACTTGTAAATCACGAGAGATAGAGTAACTACAAGCTTACAATTGAACCATTATAAGCTTAAGAGTTACAGGTAGAGAAAAGTGTTACACTCTCTAGGTACTACTAAGAAATTGCAAGTGCAAATCCTTGTTTATATGAATGTTAATGTGAGATCTTATCAGTTACATTAAAGATGTACTGAAGTGTTCAATAGAAAGGCATTTGTCACCAAAGATTTTGTTATTCTCCTCATCTTATACAACTATAACCAGGAAAGATAGAGTGATACAAAAACACCATTTGATGGTTTTGTTTTGGAGTCTCAGTTCAGTTCACCACAACTTAATTTGGCTTAAGTTCTCTGGAAATTCACTAATCAGGCACTTCTGCATCAATGCTTTCCAAGTATTAATGACAAAGTTGCACTTAAAGAAGAGGTGATTTGAAGTCTCCTCATCTCTTTTGCAGATTTACACCAATTAGCAAAATGTGTGAATCTTGCAATCTTGCCAATAGTACGGAGCTTGTTTAACATAGCAAGCAAAAAGGGTTGTAGATGCTCAATGTTGATGGTGAGTAAACCATACTATGTTTGTCCAGGGAAGGATTGACAAGTTGCTATCAATCACTTGTCTACAAGTAATACATAGCCTTACTGTTAATTAGTAAAAAGATTATTTCTGATAGGCCTAAAGAAAAAGAAGACTTTGAGAATTGTTTAAAGAAAAGAAAAGTCAAAAATATAAATCAATAATTATATTAAAAAATCGATAGAATAAATAAGAATAATGAAATTCAAAATCAAGAAAACTATTGCCATTAGAGGGCTCATGGCTAGGGATTGGATGATTCGGGTCAGACATGTTTATCGGGAGGCTAATCGGTGTGCGGACTGGTTGGCCAATTTTGCCTTCACACTACCGCTTGGAGTTCATCATTTATCGAGTCCTCCTATTGGTTGTACTTCCATTTTAACGGAGGATCTAGTTGGGGTTTCTTTCCCCCGAGCGGTCTCTATTTAGAGCCACTGCTCTGCGCCTTAAGAAGAAAAAAAATCAAGAAAACTAATAAATATAAATAAAATAGAAAATATAAATAAAAAATAAAAAATAAAAATAAAAAAATATGTTTCGCTTCCTTGTTTTAATCAATACGATTTCTTATAAATTTTGTGATCCTTAAATTCCTACTGCACTTAGAAAAGGAACTCGTTCTTGCACTAATCACCCAATTGCAAAATATTCACTTTATGAATACCTATCTAAAAACGTAAGGCATTTACTTCAAGATCTGTAACCTGTTTGTTCCAAAAAATATTAAGAAAGCTACGATCCACAATAGAGAACTGTGATGGAAGGAATGAGTGTACTTAAAAAAATAGGGAGAGATATAGAAACGTGCCTTGATAAGTAAAAACTATTTTATCTTTTGATAAAATTAATTTTGTAAAAATTTGAAGATCTACTTAGAACATATCTTTCCTTAACTTGGGTTGGATTAGTTCCCTTTGGAATCTCATTCTTTTATTCGTTCTGAGGATATTTTAGATTAAACATGTTAAGGTTGATTGGATAATTGAATTTTGAGAAAAGAAGAGCTTTCCTGCATTACAGTAGTACTCAGCAGTACCCTCAACTTATTTCCTATCGAATTTCTTGCAGCGTGAAAAGCTTGCGTGGACTTGTGTATTCATAGGATTAATTGTACCTTTATGGTTATTAAGAAGCACGATTGAGGTAACTTGTATTAATCTTTTTGTATACACTGTAGCAGTCTTTAGAAATGCTGTCGTACTTGCTTTTACACGTTGTAAAAGTAAGTTGGTTAGGCTCGAGGCGGATTAGGGCTTTTACCTGCACTTTGTTTATTTGGCTCTTTTCTTAGTGAAGTGTCTTATTTAAAAATTCCACAAAAACCTCACCAGGCTGAACCAGTTTCTGCAAGTTAAGTTTAACATTGTGCAAAAATTTTCTAAGCTCCAATAACTGTATTCAGCCCCTTACATGTTGCAAATAATTTATTTAACTTACTTATGAACAGAAAACTAGTCCACTTGCATATACTTAAGAAATAGAAAACATGTTTTGAGAATCGCAATTAGCCCAAATGAAGAGTGGTGAAATTTGAGACATGCATCCCAAATTGTTAAAAAGAGTTTCAACTCCCAAAGAGGGATTAGTGCAGCACTCAAACCACAGCGATAACACTAATTCGTTGATTCCCAAATGGGCTCTCGAACAACCTAAATCCAAATCCATCCAACGTTTTTCATGCTAACAACAAAGAATTTGGATTCTATCCAACGGAACTTGGATACTGAGTTCTCTTTTCATTTTCCGGCCTGATATTGGAACTCACAATTCTGCATCATAATATTGTATTTGTCATATCTAAGTGCTTGAGTGGGCAGAAGAGATTGAAGACTAACTCCACTGAGTTCCAATGGCCATATCCCATCGGACACAATTTTTGACTTTGGATTTACATCCAATTATTATGAGGTACTATTATTATTTTAACTTATCTTTTGTGGTAATGGACAGAACAGATTGAGCACATTCTCACATTCTAATTGCCACACAGACGCATGCAGGCGCAAACACACACCACACACACATATAAATAGGTAATGGACTTAACACAGTGAGCACATTCTAATTGCCAACTGGTATTTATATATATATATATACCAGCAACACGATCTTATAATTCCGAGTTCATCTGGAGCTTCAGTTTCCTTCCGATTATGGATCCTCATCAATCCATCTGTTCTTTTCATTTGTGTTTTCATTGTCTACTACTCGTGTTTCTTCTCACTTCACTTTCAGTACTCATTAAACCTTGTACTGCTGAAGGCTCTGTCAGATGCATAGACAAGGAGAGAATTGCTCTCCTTGCCATTAAAAAAGAGCTGACTGATCCTTCAGGCAGGCTGTCCTCTTGGGAAAGTCAAGACTGCTGCACATGGTTTGGGATAAAATGCAATAACCAAACTGGTTATATCATCAAGCTCAACCTTAGAAATCCTTACCAGTTAATCAATGGTGGAGTTGGTGATCAGTCTGCTTATGAAAGGTCCTGCTTGGGAGGTAAGATTAGCCCTTCTCTTCTCGAGTTAGAATATTTGAGCTATTTGGATTTGAGCTTCAACAATTTCGAAGGCGTGGAAATTCCCGAGTTCCTTGGCAGGTTGAAGAACTTGAGGTATCTCAATCTTTCTTTCTCATCTTTTGCTGGAATGATCCCTTCTCAGCTTGGAAACCTCTCAAGTTTGCAGACTCTCGACCTCTACGCACATTCCTACAGCATCTCAGGCACTTGGGAGCTACGTTCAGATAGTTTGCTTTGGCTCCATGGCCTTTATTCTTTGAGGTACCTAAATATGGGGTTTGTGAAACTAAACAACGTTGGAGCAGATTGGCTACATGCTGTAAATAAGCTCCCCTCGCTAGTAGAACTGAACCTCTACTTCTGTGAACTTGGAGTACTTCCACAATCACTAGCCTTCATTAACTTTACCTCAATCTCAGTTCTTGATTTTTCGGAGAACTCTTTCAATTCAGCAATGCCTCCCTGGTTATTCAATCTTACTGCCCTCACAGAACTCTATCTCCGTTGGAATTTCTTTTCTGGTTCCATTCCTGGTGAATTTGCTAGACTTAAGTCTCTGGAAATCCTTGATTTATCTGCCAACTTAAATCTTGAAGGTAAAATACCCAATGAATTTGGAAGTCTAAGTAAACTAAAGATCTTAGATCTTTCAGGTAATATTTTAAGTGGTGGAATTGATGAGTTTTTGAATGGTTTTTCCAATAATCTTGAGAATAGCTTAGTATCACTCTATTTAAGTTCTAATTCGTTATCAGGAGAACTGCCTAATTCATTAGCAGTGCTCAAGAATCTTCAAATTCTTGACTTCTCTAGCAATTCATTTTGGGGTTCTATTCCAACATCGATAGGAAAGTTGTCATCCCTGAAAAGATTGGACCTTTCTTACAATTATATGAATGGAACTATACCAGAGAGTTTTGGCACACTCTCAGAACTAGTTGACGTGAATCTCATGATGAATTCTTGGCAAGGTATTCTACAAGAAGTCCACTTGATGAATCTGAGAAGACTACAGAATATTCGCCTTACAATAGGTAATCATAACTCCTTAGTGTTCAAAGTATCAAATAAGTGGGTTCCTCCTTTCAGGCTAAAATCAATTCAGGTAGAGAATTGTCTAGTAGGTCCTTCTTTTCCAATGTGGCTCCGAATCCAAAGTGAACTCACCTCTGTCACCCTAAGAAATGTTGGAATTTCAGATACCATACCTGAGGGTTGGTTTTCGAATTTATCCTCTCAAATCACTTACTTGATTCTATCAAATAACCAAATCAAGGGGAAGTTGCCTACTCATTTGGAATTTTTGAATTTAAATATAATCGATTTGAGTTCTAATCACTTTGAGGGTTCTCTTCCTCTTTGGTCTACCAATGCAACAGAAGTTTACCTTCAAAACAACTTACTTTCAGGATCTATACCTGAGGACTTTGGTGCTCTAATGCCTCGACTACAAAAGTTGCGTCTTTCTAGCAATCATCTTAATGGTAGAATTCCATCATCGTTGTGTGATTTGAAAGGTCTTCAAATTCTTTCATTGAGAAGCAATCACTTGTCAGGAGAATTTCCTAATTGTTGGTATCATTCCTTTATGTTATGGGCTATAGATGTGTCAGCCAATTCTTTGACTGGTAAAATTCCCAGTACATTTGGTTTCTTGCCTTCACTCAGTGTCCTGCTATTAAGTAATAACTACTTCTCTGGGGAAATCCCTGTTTCACTGCAAAACTGTTCGGGACTAACAAGCATAGACATTGAAGGGAACAAATTTTCAGGCACTCTACCCTCATGGATAGGAGAAAAGTTCTCATCCCTTTTCATGCTCCGTGTTGGCTCAAACTCATTCAACGGAGCTATCACACCGCTCTTATGCAAGCCTCCACATCTTCACATCCTTTGTATTTCTGACAACCTATTTTCAGGGGTTATTCCAAGTTGTATAGGAAGTATGTCTGCATTGGTATATGGTAATAGCAGTGAGGTATTCGAGCAACTATTAATGGTTGTCATGAAAGGAAGCATCTTTGAGTATAACCAGATTATGGCAAGTATAAACAGTATTGATCTTTCGGGAAACAATTTAAGTGGAAGGATCCCTGATGAAGTAACAAATCTTTCTGCACTGCGAATCTTGAATTTGTCAAGAAATCAACTTAGTGGAAAGATAGCTAACAAGATAGGAAATTTAGGTCACCTGGAAACCCTTGATTTCTCACACAATCATCTCTCTGGATTAATTCCTGAAAGCTTGGGTTCTTTAACTTCATTGATGAAGTTGAACTTGTCTTACAATGCTTTGGAAGGAAAAATTCCTGCAGGTCTTAAAAGATTTAACGATTCATCAATTTTTTATGGAAACCCTTCACTATGTGGAGTTCCTCTGCCGACTCGATGCTTAGGAGGTCACAGAATCGTGTAGACAAGTGCTTGTAGGAGTGCAAAACACTCCATAATCATGGAAATGTTTCTGAAACAGTAATAGCCGATCTAGTTTTTTTTTTTTGTTTTTCCCCACAGAATAAGTGATTTAAGCTTTCGAGAAAAGGAAGAAAAAGACTTTGAAATAGTTTTTATCTATTTTTTGTTAATAACATGGGGAATACTTTTGTGCAGTATCGTATGTAAGAGAAGGAAATAGCAGTAGCCATCATTACTAAATAAGAAAAATGTTATTTTATATAAGTAATATAATTAATAGTGATGGTAACTAAATCATGGCCATCTAATTGGTTCCTTAAAAGAAACACTAAAATCATTTTATTAAGAACTTGTATAGCCAATAATATTGTCCCTGAGCCAAATGAAAAACGCGCATGAAATGTGAAAATTGAAGAAGTATTGATACCTTTATCCTTCCAAATGTATTAATCAACAAATAAAAACCAAATCTTTATCTCTTTTTGGACCAAATCGAGATACCAAGATTCCTGGGGACTCCTTGTAAGTTAAACATACTGAAACTTTATGGGAATTTATTGATCATTGTAAAATTTCTCAAAATTTAGCAATTTTTGTGTTTTCGTTATGATAAACCGAGAGTTATTTGATCTAAATTCTAATGAACTTATAGTGAAACTACCTAATTCATTAGAATTTCTAAAGAACTTGTAGTATCTTCACCTTGTCTATGTTAGGAACAATTAGGACTTGGATAAAACTGGGTTGCAGCTAAACCGAAACTAAAAATATTGAAGATAAAATAAACATAGATTTTACGTAAAAAATTCCTTAAATCAGGATAAAAATTACGGGCAAGGATAGAAGAATTTCACTATAGAAAAATAGAAATTTACAAAATTAGACTCACAAAATATACAAAATATTTTGTCTCACTTTTTTTTTTCTTTTCTCCCTCACTCTTGTTTCTTTTCTCTACTAATGTGATGATATGCTCTCTTCATCTCCTGCCTATTTATAGTCAAGAGAAGTGTGAGATGGCTAGCCATTTGACCAGTTATCTTTGACTTTTTATTTCAACTTTGGTAGGAACAGAAAAATGGTGCCTACCATTTTTGACAATTCTCTCAATCAGATCTTCAAGTGGGAGATTTGTCAAAAATGGTAGGCGCCGTTTTTCGGGTCAATCAGATCTTCACACCTTGCCGCTTCATGTTGCTTACCTCTTTGTCAGGCCACACGAGAATTGACACCATATAAACTTGTCAACATTGATTGCTTTTGTCATAAAAGCTGTCATGTTATCTATTGTATGAATTTTTTGCATCTACATAGTTCCTTCATCCACTTTCTCATGAACGAAATGATACTGAAATCGAATATGCTTTGTCTTTCAATGAAATGCTGGATTCTTTACAAGATGCAAAACACTCTGAGTGTCACAATACAGAGTAATATTCTCTTGTTTATACCCAAGTTCTTCTAACAACATCTTCTACCACACTGCTTCTTTACTAGCTTATATAGCTACTACATATTCTGCTTCTATTGTTGATCTAGCTACAACTGACTGTAGTTTTGAAACCTAGCTTACAGCTCCTCTAGCTAGTGTAAACACATACCTTGTAGTGGATTTACTTTTATCAAGATCACCTGTATAATCAGCATCAACATATCCTCTGACATTAAAATCTGATCCTCCATAACATAATGCTACATCTGAGGTTCCCTTGATATATCTGAGAATCCTCTTAACTGTATTCCGATGCTCTCGACTAGGATTCACCATGTATCGACTAACCACTCTCACTGCATGTACAATGTCTGTTCTTGTACAAATCATAGCGAACATTAAGCTTCCTACTGCTGATGTATAAGGTACTCGAGACATCTCCATTATCTCTTCTTCATTGCTAGGATTCATACTTGAGGATAACTTGAAATTAATATAAAGAGGGATATAAATTGACTTACATTCTTGCATGTTGAATTGTAGCAAGATCTTTTTCAAATAATTCTTTTGAAAAAGTCAAATCTTCCTATTATTTCTGTCTCGGTGAATTTGCATCTCTAAAACTTGTTTGCTAGTCCCAAATCTTTCATTTCAAATTCCCTAGCCAATTATGCCTTCAATTCTTTGATACGATTATTGTTAGGGCCTGCTACCAACATGTCGTTTACATACAACAACAAAACTATAAAGTTATCTTTCACCAACCTTTTGAAATATGCACAAAGGTCTGCATTCAGTCAGCTATATCCAAGGCTCGTGATGAAGGAATCAAATCTCTTATACCAACACCTCGACGCCTACTTTAAACAATATGGAGATTTGTTCAACCTGTAAACCAAGTTCTCTTTCCCTTTCTCTTCAAAACCTTCAGACTGGAGCATATAAATTTCTTCTTCAAGATCTCTTAAGATACAAGTCAAATGTAGCACACATCGCTAGGACTACTTGAACTATAGTGAGTCGAACCACAGGAGAAAATATGTAATTGAAATCAATTCCTTCCTTTTAAGCATATCCTTTTACCACCAATCTAGCACGATATCGCTCTACTTAATCATTACCACTCTGCTTGATCTTGTAAACCCCATTTATTGCCAATAGGCTTTTTTCCTTATGGTAGTGATACCAACTCCCATGTCTTATTCTTATAAAGAGCTTTAATTTCCTGAATTGTTGTCATCCACTGAGATGCATCTGAACTATTCATTACTTCTTGAAGAGTTGATGGCTCTCCGTCCTTCGTTAAAAGACAGTATGCAATATTGCTCTCTATAATATAATCTGAGTGCCAGCTCGGTGCTCTTTTTTTGCGAGTTGACCTTTGAGTATCTAAAACATCAAATTCGACTAGTTCTTAATCCTCATGCTCTAGTGCAGTTTTAGAAGAATCATTTTGATCAAATTCCCTTTCCACCTGTACGGTTGTAGTCTTTGAATTCTCTTTTGAAGTGCTAACATCTTCTGTTTGCACTTGATCATTATCTTCTAAGAAAATAACATCTCTGCTGATAACAATCTTATGGGCAGTGGGATCCCATAGACGATACCCCTTTACTCCTTCACCATATCCCAACAAAATACATCTTCTGGATTTTGGATCCAACTTCATAGTTTCTTGGGCATTTAACATCACATAGGCAGGACTTCCAAATATATGAAGGTTGGAATAATCCACTGGTTTACCAATCCACATCTTCATCGGTGTCTTCAACTCAATTACAGTTGATGGAGCTCGATTCACCACATAATAGATGGTATTGACTACTTCTGCCCAGAATTTCTTATCTAAGCTTGAAATTCTCAACATCGCTTTTGTTCTTTCCAACAGAGTTCTATTTATCTGCTTTGCTACTCCATTTTGTTGAGGAGTGTATGCCATCATGAATTGCCTTTTGATGCCTTCTTGCTTGCAGAATTCATCAAATTCTTTATCAGTATATTCACCTCCATTATCTGAGCACAAACACTTGATGTTCTAACTAGATTCAAGTTCCAGCTGCGCTTCATAAAATTTGAAGGTTGGAAACACATCTGTCTTCCTCTTGATAGGAAACACCTAGCATCTCTTCGAATAATTATCAATGAATATTACAAAGAAATTTACTCCTCATAGGGATGTAATTAGGCCTTTCCATACATCAGAGTGAATCAATTCTAGAATTTGTTTGCTTTTGAACTTTGATGTGTTAAACTTCAATCGATGATGCTTACTCATAATGCAATACTAACGAAAAGGTGGTGATACCTTTGTGAGACCTGGAACTAGATTCTTCTCTACAAGTATCTTCATTCCTTGTTCTGACATATATCTAAGCTTTTTATTCCTGTTATTGCAGATTTTTCATCTGGACTAGTCACCGTAACGGATGCCTCTCCTTTTTGCAAAGTTACTTCCTTTAGTATGTACAGATTTACAACAATCTTCTCTGCTTTCATAAATATCAGCGCTCCTTTAATCACTTTCATGATCTTATTTTGAATCTCAAATCTGAAACTGAGATCATCCAGTTGTCCTAAAGACAACAAATTCTTCTTCAGGCCCTCCACTTGTCGCACTTTTTCAATAGTCTGAATTGTACCATTATACATCTTTAACTTGATGGTGCTGATACCAACGATCTTTAGAGCTTGATCATTACAGCTATACACAGATACCTCAGAGACAGATTCATATCATTGGAACCATTCTCTTCGAGAGGTTATATGAAAAATAGCTACTGAATCAAACTATCAAGCATCAGCAAATCTTCTTTTTCCTCCAATAGTCGTTGCTACTTCACAAACCATTATGCTTCCATCATCTGAAGTGATTGAAATGTTTCCTTGAGGAACAAAATATTTCTTATTTAGATTCTAACAATCTTTTTTCAGGTGATCTTTCTTGCCACAATTGTAGCATTTATAGTTCTTCTTACTCCAAGATTTTGATCAATCATGATTGTGACTCCTACTTAGACCACGTTCCATTGATCTACCTCTCATCACCGCCAAGGCCTCCGCTTATTGCGAACTTACTATCCTGTCTTCCTTGCTCTTGCGCCAGCTCTCTTCTTCCAGAATAGCAGTTGTAATGTCATCGAAGACTAAAGTGTCTATATTGGTTGTTAAATTTATGACGAGTTAATCATATAAATCTGGTAGATCTTGAAGTAGAAGTTTCGCACGTTCACTTATTTCTATGGTGTGCCCCAATGATGTGAGTTACAAAAATAAAGTATTCAAAATGTTTAAGTGCTCTGTCATCAAAGTGAATTCCGCCATACATAAAGTGTATAATTTTCTCTTTAGAAAAATTTTGATGTAGAGTGATTTGGCCTCGTATAATTTTATAAGGACATCTCATATTTCCTTTGCAGTCTTCTTTTCCTTTATGCTAGATAATACTCCATTAGCTAAAGCTAGGTGAAGATTAGCTACAACATTCCCATTCATCTCGTTCCACTTTTCATCTGTGATTCTAGTTGGTCGTTCACTAATGGCCGCCAGACAATTATCTTTCCTCAAGATTGCCTTTATCTTCAGCGTCCACAATGAGAAATTGCTCCCGTTGAATTTTTCAATTTCGTTCTTTGCCGCCATTACTTCTATCACAACCGCTTTATGAATAGTGCCTTTGACAGGTTGAATAATACTCTAACTTATCTTTTGATGTGGAGGATCCACTCTTGGTGGCAGCCGCAGAGCATATAATAAGTAGATATATACACTCAAAGCTGGCTCTGATACTACTTATTAGGAACAATTAGGACTTAGATAGAGCTGGGTCACATCTAAAGTGAAACTAAAAATATTGAAGATAAAATAGACACATAGATTTTATGTGGAAAACCCCTAAATCAGGGTAAAAATAATGAGCAAGGATAAAAGAATTTTATTATAGAAAAAATAGAGGTTTACAAACTAGACTCACAAAATATACAAAATATTTTGTCTCATTTTTTTTTCTTTTCTCCCTTACTCTCGTTTCTTTTCTCTGCTATTGAGATGATATGCTCTCTTCATCTTCTGCCTATTTATAGTCATGAGAAGTGTGGAATGACTAGCCATTTGACCAACTATCTTTGACTTTTTATTTCAACTTTGGTAGGCATAAAAAAACGGTGCCTACCGTTTTTGACAGTCTACAACTCTTTCTAGGATTCTTTACCATCAACAATTGGAAATTTACCAACCTTTGAAAAAGTTTTCCATTATTTCAAACAAAATGAACAGTAGCATCCCCACAAGCGTTAGCTAACTATATATCAAAGCTCACAGATTTATGGTTGATGGCCAACTCATAGGGAGGTGTTATTAATGAAGCTCATTTAATGGACCTCATAAGCCTAAAATGGATGACCATTTCGACTAGATAGATATCAACCATAGTCTTTAATGTGAGTTACTAAGGGATACCTCCTTTTATACTGGAATACATCTTCATTGAGAATTTTCAGTTGGTTCTTTTGGGATGCGGCTTCAAGTTCAAAGTAAACTTACTCAAGTAACCTTTAAGAATACTGAAATATCATATAGTATACTAAAAGAATGATTGCTGAAGCTATCTTCTAAATTGATCACTTCAGATATATCTAATAAGCATATTATAACGAAAGCTTCCACAAAAGCCGTAGTTTCCAAAATTGGAAGTCTTATACTTGTGTTCTAATGGCTCCGAGGGTAATCTTTGATTATGGTTTATAATTGTAACTAAACTAGGTCTCTAAAACAATTTATTTTTCAAAGTCTATACTGAAAAATATTAATGGTCTAATATCAAAACTTTGTAATTTGCATCGTTCTGACAATCGTTTAAATGGTTCTATTCCTTCATCTATATGTAAGTTGGTAGATCTACAATTTATTTTTCTCAGAATATTAAAATTCATGGAGAACTTACTAATTTTTGGGTTTCTGATCTGTCGAACAATAGATTGTTGGATAGTATCCCCAATTCATTTGGTTAACTAGAATCACTTGGAATGTTGCTATCGAGCAAAAACAATATGCAAGGAGAAATTCCTTCATTAAGAAACTGTACGGCATTGGCAAGTTTAGAACTCGTAGAAAATTTGTCATGGGAGGAGATTTTTCCAAGCTTTTCAATCTAAGGCTTCAATCAAGTTTATTGAGTGGACAAATTCAACTTTAACTTTGCAATTTTCATATGTTTCATTTTTTTAGAGTTTTTCGATGGTAAATTTTTTGATGTTATCCCATAGTATTTAGATAATTTGACTGCTCTAGTTTATGGAAACAATAATGAGAAGTAGTACTGGGACTTTCTTTACTAGATGGCTTACTTTAAGGAACGAATTGGGGTTATGACAGGGAAGATTGCATGAGCATAAGTGAAACATAGTACTGCTGAATGTCATAGACCTCTTAGCCAATAATCTCACATGTGGGGCGTTGTTTAGGAACAACGTTGATGCTATCATTTTACTGGTGATATGAAATGGTTGGGATCATTTGATCTATCACACAAACATCTTTCTTGTCAGTGCCTGTAAGCTTGTCCCCTTTGACATTTCTAGGTCACTTAAACTTGTCTTTCAACAATTTGCTAGGCCAAATCCCAAAACGAAATTGGGTCCAAGCACTAAACGCTTCTTCCATACATATAGGTAATCCATTTTTATGCATTAGTTGTTCCATAGATGGAACACCGAGTTTACCAACTCCTAATGACGGGGGAAACCAAAATGGAAGCGATGTAATTGATTCAAAGTTACAAGGATTTATTTGACACTTAATTTTTGTATTTGCTTTTGTGGTGTGTTTGGAACAATTATTCAAGAAAATTGGGCTTCTTTGTGTTCATTAATATTTTTGATTTTCTGTTTTGATTTTCAAATTTAGTAAAAAAAACTATTTATTTGAGTTTTTAGTTTCTGGTTATTAAATTTAGTTTTTGTTCAATTTCCAAGGTTTATGAAAACCACAAAAGTGATTTTTATTTTCTATTTATGTTTTTTATAATCTGATTTACCATTAGTTAGATATAAATTAAATTAATAATTATTAATTGATATAATTAAATTTAAAATAGCTTTAAAATATATAAATTTTAAATACAATTGTGATTTAGTAATTAAAATATACTTAAACTAAATATTAATTTATCAATTATTTATTTTAATAAAATAAAATAATTATTATTGATAATTTATTAATAAATATTATATAAGAGATTAAAATGAATATAATGAATTAAAAATAATTTCTTTAAGTTTTATTTAATTTGTTATTATCTTCAATAATAAAAATATAACTAAATTGATACCAACAATAAAACAGTTTTTGTTTTTATTTAAAAGAAAAAGAAAAACTAAAAAAAATTAAAAATTAAAAACTATAATAAGAAAATAAAAGTAAAACTAAATGGGCCTAAACTAACCTTTTCCAAATAACCCATGTAATAAAACAATCATTAAGAGTATATAGCATAATAACGCAACTTTTTTATCATTGTGAAACTACAATATGGTTATTGTACTAATTAGGAAGTAGCGTACGTGCTACTTAAAAGTAATTATATATTAATGGTAAATTTTGTTCAATAAGAAAGATAAAAA
The DNA here is from genome assembly GCA_027563885.1 of Erythroxylum longipes. Taxonomy (NCBI): domain Eukaryota; kingdom Viridiplantae; phylum Streptophyta; class Magnoliopsida; order Malpighiales; family Erythroxylaceae; genus Erythroxylum; species Erythroxylum longipes. The sequence goes on along the minus strand of JAOQMS010000180.1, from coordinate 21,964,638 downwards.
TTTAAAATTTAATGACTAAATAAAATATTACAAAAAATTGTAAAAAAAAAGGCATGCTGTATTAATTAATATTGGGGATGTCAAATTTAGCCAGCCCAACCTGATTTTGAATTGATTGGCCGAGTCATCGGCAGCCACGTCTAATCAATATGACAGGTAAATGTGCATTATGGGCCTAACAGAGTTTCTCTAATCCTTTCATTCTACAAGTCCAAATTAAACGGAAATTAACCAGCAAGTAAAGCTGAGATTGATGCTTTGTTGGCCAACGAAAGGAATTCATATTAGGGATTTCAATCTCTTTGAACCTTTTGGTTTTTATATTATTTTTCATTTTCTATTTTAATTTTAGTAAATTTATTTCCAATATTTTAACTTTTATCTCTTTACACTTTCATAATTCATAAGAACAACAATTAGTTTTTTATTATTAATTAATAATATAAATAAGTTATTTAACATTAACTAGTAATAAAAATTATGATCATTATTATCTAACTATTCAACAATAAATATTTTAATTTTCATTTTGAAGATATTTCCATGAAATAAAAATATTTTAAAATTTGAAAATTAAATACATGTTAACAATTAAATATTGAGAAATGAAATTATTTTAAGTACTTTATTATTTTGAAATATAAAATTGACCATTTGTTTTAAATAATACAAAATTTGCGTTGAACTAAGGGAGGTTTTGATTGATGTTTTCATAATAACAAACATAATTATTGCTAATGAATTTATTATTTTGACGAAAAGCAATATAAGAATAAAACCAAGTTATAAACTCAAGAAAATAGCTTATGAAATTGATAAAGAGAAGTTGAAGTTTACATTCGTTAAAATGAAGATCAAACTAAGAAGAAAAGAAGATCAAGGCTTATCAAAGTCATTCTTTAGTTTTTGATGTTAATTGTAATCTTATTTAATCACTATGATATTCTAAAAGACTCACCGTGCATAAATATTTGATTTCACTTCATTATATGAGTCTTTCCATTCATCAAGAGACATTGGAGCTTTTGATTTTAACATAGAAGCCTCTTGATTTTTCAAAGAAACTTCAAAGAATATTTTAGGAAGTGTTTAAATTATTGCATTAATCAATTTGAGTTTAAGCATTTGAAGTTCTTAAAATCATGTTTTTTGGGTGATTGGTCAACTTATATAGATTAGTGGTCAACCAATATAAGTTAAAGTTATTAATTCTGATATACTATAAGTTTGATTAATGTATTGGTCAACCAATTTGTCTACTAGTTGATCAGTGTCTCAATGGCTAGTGAATCTATTGCTTTTAATATATATTCGGTAACTAGGATGTTATATTGATCGATTAGTACATTGCAAATAGTTATTGTAATGACTAGTTCTTCGCTCCAACTACTAGGAAGGATCCTAAAACACTAGAAATATTTTTTTCTCATTAGTTTTTATGAAGAAGCATTTGTGTATTGTAAACATATTTCTAAGTGTTTTCAATTATTTGAGCATCATTATATCATATTTATGTGAATGTGTTGGATCCCGCTTTTAGGATTTTTATATTTTATATTTTATTTTAATTATTTTATTAGATTATCAAGCATAGAAATAAATTAGAATTGATGAATTAGAAATTTTTGGAGTTTAATATGGTATATTATGGATTTTGGTAAGGTGGTATAAAGTAAAAGAAGGAGTT
>JAOQMS010000180.1:21932227-21962851 GCA_027563885.1 Erythroxylum longipes | reverse complement strand
AAACTCCTTCTGTGTTTTGCTTCTTCTATGTTCGTCTATACCTATCTTCTGTCCCATTGTTGACCCCTCAAAAGATATAATTGGACTCGGATGTCTTCATGGAAGTTGTAGATTTTGGAATCCTCTTTCAAACCATATAAAGAAAACCTCGATCCGATCCCTATATAGAAAGTTATGGTAATCGGCAAATATCGTCTGTGTTACTGTTCACAGACTTCGTCTGTGGTACTGTTCACGCTAACGTCTGTGTCATTGTTCGCGCTATCATCTGGGTTGCTGTTCATGGTTATCTTCTGTCCTATTTTTGACCCTCTAGAAGATATAATTTGCCTTCAAAGTCTTCATGAAAGTTGTATTCCTTGAAATCCTCTTTCAAACTAGCCAAAGAAACCCTGATTTGGATGTCTATAGCAAAAGTTATGCCGACAACCCCGAAGCACGTATATATATGTAAAGTGTGGACTCGCCAACACTGTCCTTGAGGTATTCGGATTGAAATTCATAAATGGATAATCGAAGAGCAGAGCTGAGTAGAAAAGGGAGTTTGAAAGCAAATATGGGTGATGAATGTGTGTTATAAGTATGCGACAGTTGTGGTATCGGAGAAGAGAAGATAAACCGATAATAGTCAGGGTGATGGAAATAAGCTCACATATTAAGATCTTCTGCATGCGAGTTGGACTTCGGAAACAGGGTCTAACATTTTTGGTATCAGAGCAAGCACGAGTTAGACTCCGTAAATGGGGTCTAACAGAATGAGCCTCTTTGGAGTTACCAAGTGATAAAGCGAGTTATTATGAGTTGTAAAAGTTTTCTAGGGAATTATATTATTACTTAGACGCACTGAAGTATAAGAATGGAATATTGAAAAATGAGGTGGATTCTTAAGGACTCATTATTCAAGCTTACAAAGAGAAGTGAAAAACTAAAGAACATGCTAAGAGCACGAAAGAATTCCAATAATAGGTATGGAATAGGATATAACCATGAAAGTGAATGATAGTTGTGATTTACATTACGTTTTAAGGTTTAAGTTGTTAGGTATTTAGTGTTAATTTGATTGTTTAGTGTGCATTTAGTTTTCAATTGTTTTAGTTTATGTGTTTAATTGTTTTTGTATGGATTAGTATGAGTCGTTAAGCTTAAATGTTGTTTTTTTGAGGTACCTCGATGTGTTTGTTAGTGTTTCAGGGTAAACGACAAAGAACGGAGAAGTTTCGAAGAGTTTCAACCTAAAAACACGGCCCACGATCGTGGCACAATAAGGCGAGCTCATAGGACCCAGGCCATGATCGTGACATTTTGGTCATGATCGTGACAGAGAGCTATGAACCAGGCCTCGATCATGCACTTTGGGCCATGATCGTGACAGAGAGGGTTAGGCACTAGCCACGATCGTGGCCTACATCGAGCAGACATAAAAAACAGCTAAAAACGTCAAGTTTTGTGGGACTTTTCAGACCTTTTTGACCCCGAATCAACCCTAGGTCTTCCAAGATATAAATAGCACATTAAAGAATAGAAAGAGAGCATTGGAAAAGCTTTGATCAGCCATAAAAACGAAACCCTAAAAGAGAACCTTGAGAGATCGAGAAAGAGACGAAGGAAGAGAGAAGAGGAAGATGACGTAGACATGACTTACTTCCTGGAATAAGAAGCTTTTTGAAGTCGCGACCTCCCGTCATCCAGTTGAGTTCTGTTTCCTATTTATTTCATTTTTATTTGATTATAGAATTGAGATATATAGTTTGATGATAGACTTGCATTGTGATTGATGTTCTATACTCACTTTTGGATTATTATTTTTGATTTGATGAAATCTGATTGTTTTGTGTGTTTATTGAATTAATTGTGTTTTAATTATGCACTTCATATCTTAATAATAAACTGAGAGGGTGAATCAAGAGAAAACGATTAATTTGGGCTAACAAGAGTTAGGTAAATTAATAGATTCAGAATTAAATTAAGTTGGTAAATCTTGTGTAAAGAGATCACATTTAGGTTTCCAATTGTTTGTTCGAGAACTTAAGAACTGATTAGGTTTTGGATAGGTTGGTAATTGAGAGATTACAACTTCCTATAATCTGATTAGAGTTTATGCTTTAGGGCTCAATTAGAAATTGAGAGAGAATATTTGACCCTAAGATCATCTAGAATCTTTAATTCAATAAATCATAATTGGTTAGGTTGACATTAAGGATAACTAATTTTCCCTTTCTCTTTTTCGGTAAACTCATTAGGTTGAATTTGAGGGTGTGCGATCACTGTTCAACAATTTGATCAATTTCCATTAATTGTCATTTAAAATTGTTAATCATCATCTTGATTGTTTTTATTTAAGTGTTAATTGTCAATTATTATTTTGTTAGTTGATTTGGTTATTTGATTTAGTTAGTCTCATGTTAAAATTCATTGCCAGTTAAATATTTGTGTAATAGTCTCCGACCTTAGATTTTAGGACTAGTTTAACCCTCCTTATGAGAATGATACCTTAGGTACTACGCGAATGACCCGTGTACTTGCAGAAATATCGAGGTTATAATATTAAAACTTAGCATACGTAACCTTGTGATAAAGTTTTTGGCACCGTTACTGGGGAGGAGATTAGTTTAGTTCTTTAGTCTAAGGTTTTTCCACTATCTTTTGTTTTTAAATTAGGTAAAAAAAATTTGGGCATAAAGTAAAGACACTTCAAGACATCTTATAGTGAGAATGAGATATCTGAAGAGTTGAATGCTATGAAGAGATAAAAAGAACGATCATAGAGAATGTATATTATAGGGAGCAAGGGACTCTTGTGGATTTCAATGAGCCCCAATTTGGTTGGGGAAATCATCATCCTTACATGAACCCGTACACTTCAGGGTGGCAGAACCACATAGATTTCTATTGGTCCAAAGATGCAAGTACTCACATGGGACATCAGGACCTATTTGAATTTCAATATGATGAATCTAGTTAATGGGATTCCAAGCTGGACAAAATCATGGATAAGCTCATGGATATGGAAGAGAGCCAGAAAAGATTGAAGAGAAGTTTAAGTGAGTAACAGAAGATCATTCTTCTTCTATTCATAATTTAGAGGTTCGAATAGGCAAGCTTTCTAGAGAATTTTGTAAGCAAAGTGTGAAAAACTGTCTGCGCACTATGAATGTAAATTCAATAGATCCATGTCAGGCCATCACGCTTAGAAATAGGGTAGAGCTAGAAGAATCACCGAGAAATCAAGCTAAACCCGACCTTAGAGAAGACCAAGAAATCAAAGAAGAGGATGAAGAAAATAATGCTAAACTTCCCTTTTATTCACCAGTTCTTGATATACCATATTTGAATATCAAAAAATCTTGGACAGATGTTCAGGAAAAGAACTTTATCTTTTGGATTGATGATGCTCAAAGGACATTCAACATGAATGATGTAATTAAGAATTCGAAGGTTAGTAGATCATTCAGGATAATTGATGTGTTCAAATCTTCTGAAGACTAAGAGGACGAAGAACAAATGATAACAAACATCAAGTTTGAAGAAAATATGGAAGTCTCTTATCAGGAAGCAGAAGAAGTAGAGGAAACGAAGGTGATTAATGAAGAAGGAGAGTAATTCACCTTCGTACATGACAAACTGTTAGATTCGATGAAAGATTCAAGGAGTTTTGTTATTCCTTATTTTAATGACAATTTGTTAATGAGAAGGACATTGATGAAAGCAATTGGTTTCCTCAACCTTATCAATATTGTCCTTCTATTCATTTTGGAATTTGTAGCTTATTTACAGGCTACAAAACTGATGTTAAATGAAAAAAGTGGAAGCAAGCTGCTTATAATTGATCCTAGATGAGTTTTCAAGAATAGAGCGTCGAGCTACCGATGTTAAAAGAAGTGCTGCATGGGAGGCAGCCTATGGAAAATTAGTTTCTTTGATTTTTTTTGTTAGAACATTTGAATTCTGTAGTTAAGATTATTTTTGTTTTGAACAAAATCAAGACAGAATAGGATTTCAGAATAAAGTGGATGAATCATCAAGTAAGAAAAGAGAGGTGAAGAGGGTTATAAAAGAATCAAGAAGTGAAATTCAGAAGATTGGAAAAAGAACAAAGAAGAAAAGAAATCAAGAAGAGTGGGAAACCCATAAGCCATGATTGTGGCCTGCGACTGGGTAGTAAAGAGGGAGTGTGAATTTTTTAAATTTTTTACCATTTTACCCTTTTAACCACCTATATATTCTTTAGTTCTAACTTCACTTTTACATTCAAAGCCACAAAAGATCTCACATCTCTTTAAAAAAATTTCAACCTCCAAATTCTACCCAATTATGTTACGCATTAAACAATCAGCCCGACTAGAGCCATATGGATGATAACAAGTTGTGAGAAGTGGGAGAAGAAACCGAGCAGTAGACTTTGGTGCGCCTTTGATTTATATAGAGGAGGAAGATACTCGTTTCCGATCCCTTAGTGCTAGACAAATTTTAGTTCCAAAATACTTTGATTTTGACACACTCGATAGTCTAGAGTTACGTAAGAGGGTAGAAAACCTAGCTGAGATAATCCGGTAGGCCTAATTTATACGGTTCCAATTTCCTGTCTACCAGGAGCTCACATTGGAATTTTTTCTCAAATTGGAATTTTTTACTTCCTTGACTTATGACCCTAGGAATCCTAAAGAGTTATGATTTAGGTTGGGAGGATGAGCCTATAAATTGAATGTGGAAATCATGTGCGAGATGTGTGGATTCTCCGAATCCTCCATCTTCGATCATCTTGAGGATTTTTGTCCTTCTCAATATTGGAATGAGATTACTGGAATTGAGCAATTTCATGCCAAGAATTCTCATAACAACATTATAAGGTTCTACAAACACTTATTGCTGCACAAATTTATGTGTCAGCTAGTTTGTAACAAAACAGAAACCAACAAATGTTCCATAAAGGATCTTTTTATGTTGTGGTGCATGGACCATAGTATTCCAGTCTGCACATTCACTCATGTGCTAAATGCTATTGTTGCAACTCCGCACAAGAGGAGCAAGAGCAAGAACTCAGGAATGGGGTAGATAGTGTCTACCATTGCAGAATATTTTGGCACGGACCGGAGTGGATTAATGGTTCATCTCCCTGAATTCCTAAACCATCACCATTTATGGTAGGATGAAATCCTTAAGTCCCATGACATGGAACTTAGGGATAATAGCCAGAAGACACATGTTAAAATTAGGACTAGTCAGGCAAGCTCAAGCTTAGCCCCGCCACGACAGGTAGAGGAGGACTCTACTAGTGAAGAGTTCGCGAAAAAGGAAGAACATGGCTGGAAGGAAGTTCTGGATGCAATCTCTGAAACCAACATGACACTTGCGAAGAACACCAGAATGATGAAGGAGATGGCCTAGACACAACACCGTCAGAGCCAGGATATTCATCGAATCCACAGATATTTCGAGGCTCAGGGCGTTCAATTGCCATCTCTGATACCATCACCATCTCCATCTCCATAGGATTTGTGTCTAACCCAGTTTTTCTTTTTCAAATTAACCTTCAATTCTATTTTTCTTTTATGTTTATTTCTATTTTATTTTCTGTTTACTTTAATTTTTGTCTTTTTTTCCCTTTATGTGCATGTGTGCTCTGTCTCATATTGAGGACAATGTGTTGTTTAAGTGTGGGGAGGGATTATGTGTTTTAATTTTTATGTGATTTTGCATATTGTATGATAATTATTAGGGTGCATTTTGTGAACTATATGAATGTGTTAATGACTTGGATATAGTGAAATTTATTTAATTTTGAACATAGTCTATTAGGTTGTAAATAATCATTAGCTCGCAAAATTAGTGAATTAGGAGTCTGTGGATAAACATATAGCTTAATTAGGGTTTAGTGTAAATTTAGCACCTTATAGGTTGTCACATTCATTCATAATTTGAGTTTTTCAACTTAAGTAGCTTAACTAGTATTTTTCATGGAAATGAGTTGCTTAAATAACAAGGTAGGCAATTAAAAAATAAAAATAAAAAATGTATTTTTTATTAAATAAATCACAATTCTGCTAGCCTTCGAGTTATGAATAGAGCTAGAGGCCAGTTGAAAACATGATATAACTGAGTAACCAGATCGACATGCATCACAAATGTGTGCTTTCGTGTCAAAAAGTTATAATGATGTTTTAACCAAGCTATTTAATAAAAACATGACTTAGTTGAGTAATCGGATCAATATTCATTACCAATGTTTGCTTCCGTGTAAAAAGACTAAGTCTATATTTTAAAAACAAACTAAAAAATTGTGTTTCCTTAATAAAACCTACGAGACTTATAATAAGCTTAACTTTTCTTGATAATATACTTAAGAACAGTTACAGTGTCTAAAGGACTAAAGAATTATTAATGTGTGTGTACAATTAAAAAGGGTAAATAAATTAACACTTAGATCTCGATTAAATTGTATATTTAGTTCAAAGCCCCTAGACATAGATTTTTCATGTTAATGATTAGATATAACTTGTATGATTGTGTTTAAGATTAAATTGATTTTATGAGGTTGAAGGCATTACCTCATTATTGCATTGTGTGTTGTGCGTTTGTTGTTTTGTTTTCCTGAGTACAAGAAAACGTTTAAGTGTGGGGATGTTGATAGTTGTGATTTGCATTGTGTTTTAGGGTTTAATTTGTTAGGTATTTAGTGTTAATTTGTGTATTTAGGTTTCAATTGTGTTAGTTTATGTGTTTAATTGTTTTTTATGGGTTAGTATAAGTCTTTAAGCTTAAATGTTATGTTTTTGAGGTACCTTGATGTGTTCATTAGTATTTCAGGGTAAACAGTGAAGAACGAAGAAGTTTTGGGCCAAAAATACGGCCCACGGTTGTGGCACAACAGGCCACGATCGCGATAGAAAGAGGTGAGCTGACCGGATCCAAGCTATGGTCGTGACATTTTGGTTATGATCGTGAGAAAGAGCTCTGAACTAGGTCACGATCGTGCACTTTGAGCCACGATCATGACAGAGAGAGTTAGGCATTGGCCATGATCGTGACCTGCATTGGGCAAATAGCTAAAAACGTTAAGTTTCGCGGGACTTTTCAGACCGTTTTGACCAAGAATCAACCCTAGGGCTTCCAAGTTATAAATAGCACATTAAATAATAGAAAGAGAATTTGAAAAGCTTTGATCATCCACCAAAAATGAAACCCTAAAAGAAAACCTTGAGAGATTGAGAAAGAGATGAAGGAAGAGAGAAGATGAAGACGATGCAGACACGACGTGCTTCTCAATATAAAAAGCTTTCCGAAGTCGTGACCTCTTGTCATCCAGTCGAGTTCTGTTTCCTATGTATTTCAGTTTTATTTGATTATAGAATTGGGATATATAGTTTGATGATAGACTTGCATTATGATTGATGTTTTATTCTCACCTTTGGATGGAGTTGAATCTGGAGCAAGATGAGGCCTTGATCGCAACATTGAAGTTGAGGCCGATGTTACATGATAGAATCCAAAGAGTATAGAGGAAAGATCCTGATATGGTGAGGATTATTAAAAAATTGAAGATGAGTCCGAATTCCGAGTTCAAGTTGAGGGATGAGACCTTGTGGTTAAAACAGAGGCTATGTGTGCCTAATGTAGAGGATCTGAGAAAAGAAATTCTAGAAGAAGCTCATATGGCCACCTATGCTATGCATCCTGGTACTACCAAGATGTATAACACACTAAAACAACATTTCTGGTGGCCTGGAATGAAGAAACAAGTGGCGGAGTATATTTCTAAGTGTATGACATGCCAGCAGTTTAAGGCTCAGCATCAGGCTCCAGTAGGAAAGTTACATTCGTTGCCTATTCCAGAGTGGAAATGGGAACGAATTACTATGGACTTCATGATGGGATTGCCTAAGACTCCAAGGCAGAATGATGCTATATGGGTTGTAGTGGACCGATTGACTAAGTCGGCTCATTTCTTACCAGTGAGAGAGAATAACTCACTAGATCATTTGGTCCGGAGATAAGTGAATGAAGTATTTAGACTACATGGGGTTCCAGCATCCATTATATCAGACAAGGATCCCAAATTTACTTCGAGATTCTGGAAGAGTTTTTAGTCTACTATAGGTACTAAGTTGAACTTCAGTACTGCATTTCATCCTCAAACAGATGGGCAGAGTGAGAGGACAATCAAGACTATTGAAGATATGCGTAGAGCTTGTGTATTGGAGTTTGAAGGAGCTTGAGATCAATATATAGCACTGATAGAGTTTGCTTATACCAACCATTATCACAGTAGTATCAGAATGACACCATATGAGGCGTTGTATGGCAGAAAGTGTCAATCGCCTCTGTATTGGGATGAAGAGGGCTTGAGAATGGTTGAAGGCCCAGAATTGATACAAGATACTGTGGATAAGGTGAAATTAATCCGAAGCTGAATTAAAGCGACTCAAGATAGACAAAAGAGTTATAGGGAGCAACATCGAAGGGACATGAAATACAGTGTGGGAGACAGAGTATTTCTAAAAGTGTCACCTTAGAGAGGAGTTTTGAGATTCGGTAAAAACGACAAGTTGAGTCCAAGGTACGTTGGTCCTTATGAAATTATTGAGAGGATATGACCTTTGGCATATAAGTTAGCCTTACCGAATGAGATGTCTCAATTACATAATGTGTTTCATGTGAGTATGCTCTGAAGATACCGATCGGATCCGACACATGTGATATCGGCTCAAGAGATTGAGGTTGCTAGTAATTTAAGCTATGTTGAGGAGCGGATTAAGATAGTGGGATCTCAGATCAAGCAGTTGAGGAACCAAGTCATTCCATTGGTGAAAGTCCTTTGGAGGATTCACTCAACTAAGGAAGCAACATGGGAAACGAAGGAGCATATGAGGAGACAATACCCCCACTTGTTTAAAAAATAAGGTAAGAATTTCAAGGACGAAATTTCTTTTAAGGAGTGGAGAATTGTAACATCCCGTTACCCTTGTGAGGCTAGAATAGTAAATATGGGAGATTAGAAAATGCATTTCATGCTCATGCATTTTTTTTAATGATATGCACATACACTTGAATATTGAATTTTTGCACATGAAAATAATTGTACATGCATTCATTGACATAATCCGGGTATAATTGTTTTATATTTTTGAAATGTGATCGTACTGAGAGTTGTGGTTTTGTATGTTGAAAACTGATTTAGAGAGTGTATTTGTTGATTTAGAATTTTTGGGGAATTTAGGAAATTTTTTTGAAAATGTGGGGTATTATTGGAATTGATAAATGGAAATAAGAATAAGAATAAGTGATATTGAAGATTTTTATAGACGAATTTAGAATTTTTAAGAAAATGATATTGAAAATTTTAGAGACATTTGGAGTAATGTTGAGGCTAACTAGACTAGTTTCTTTAGAAAAACTAGTTAAAGCTTTAGAAGTTAGATAAGTGACAAGTGTCACTTGTCTAGTTCAAGTTTCACTATTCAATTACTTTGTAAATGACTAAGTCACGTTCTTCTATCCTTGAAAGACTAAGTTACTTCTTGACTTAGCATCTTCTTCGTAGCTTTCTCCTTCAAGCTTTTTCTTCATTGAGTTTTGATTCACCAAAGTTTCTTTTTGCTTCACCGAACCTTCAAGTTTTGTTGTCTCTTTATTTTGCCTCAAGAAAAACCTAACCTAAACTACCTTCATGATGGTGTATGTGGGCGCATGAGAGTTAGGGATTCTTGGAGTTTTTGAAGATTTTTGAGTTTTATCAAGTAAGTATCTTGTTAATCCTTTAGAGTTGTTGCATTACGAAACAAAAATGGTGATTTGTTGACATTTCATAATCATGAGAAAAATAGACATTTTTCATGTTTACCGTGAATATAGTATGGAAATGTGGATTTATGGATTTTGTGTGTGTGTGTGTTTCGATGATCAATATGTTATAAGGTAGTGTTAAAATGATTTTTGGAGTTGAAAGATCAATGGAAATGTGCATGAGAAGAGTGCAAAAATTCATGCAAGTTGATTTATATATATACTTTGTTTTTCACTGTAGATATACGTGAATAGTTTTGAGTGTTTAAAATGAATTTAGAGTTAAGAAATAGGTGTATGGTGATGTATGGAGATGAGAAATATTGATTAAAATGAAAGTTTGAGGAAGAAACGAAGAGAATGCAAAAAATTGAAAATGCAATATATATATATATATATATATATATAGGAAAGTGCAGGGAATGAAGAAATAAGTGAAAGATTTTCTGGTTTTGATTTTTGGTTTTGACCTATTTGTGAATGATATTGAGTTGAAATGGAGTTGATAGTGAAGAGTAAATGAAGTAGAAAGGGTGATCTTTGTATAAGATGTGTTAGGTGCATGAGCTTGGATGTTATAAACTGGAGTATTTTCACTAAACAAGCTTCGGTATTTTGACAACATCTTGATCAGTATTTATCCAAATTGAATGATTTTTGTTTTTGAGTAAACTAGAGACATAGGGATACAATTTTTCTGAAGAAATTGAATTTTAATTATATCTCTAAGAATTTCAAAATCTGGCTTGAAATTGAGTTTTGACTGAGACTGTAGCACTACCCGAGACAGAAATAATGTCCTGTTGTTATCGAATAAACTGTATTGATGTAGGCTGAATCAGACAAAAGTGTCTTCACAAAAGTTGTAAATTATTCTCTTATCTTTCAATTGATATAAATTTTGTAATTTTTGGATATTGTAATTGAGAGATATGAGTTGTACAACTTGACAACATGATCATGCATTAGTTGAATTTCTAATGTGCTTAGTCTACAGTATTTAGAATATAACTTTCAGAGTACTAAACCGAATTGAATGATCTTGGAGTCATTAAAAACTTAAGAGGTAGGAGAGAAATTTTATAGAAGAAAGTATTGCCAAATTATTTCATTTTCATGGTCATATTGATCATGAACAGTATACCTGAAAGTATAATCAGGAAAATTTTGAATTGACGAAATGAGTTATGAATTTTGATTTTTATGGTTTTATTGAAGTATAAACTATAAGTATAAATGATACTTATATGAGTTTGGAAATATGAATATTTGCTTGACGAGAATAATAGAGCGATACCCAGAATTGTCATGAACATGTGTTGTGCATATTTCATATACATAAATGTGCATAAATGAATACTTATAATTGTGCAAAAGTGTGACATGTGTATATTGTTTGATATAGAGGAGCAATTGGAACGTCAACATCTAGACGTTGTCGGAACCTCGAAGCAATAGCTTTGGAAGCAGTCAGTGAGTAACCTAAACGGTCTCACTCAATTAATTGTTTGTGTTAGATTATGTTTGAATCATCTTATGAATGTGAAATTGATTATTTTGATTCCGGACAATTGATTGTCCAAGGAGTTTTATATTCGGGACTGTATTGTAAGTGCTACTTGAATGTGAACATGACTGACTATTTGTTCTCAACTTCAATGTTAAATACCAGACTAAAAGTCCGATGACAAATGTGAATAAGAAAGAGTGTGAATGTAACTGAATGAGTTTAATCATTGAATATGTATGATGCATTTCATTATGTAAATGCATGAAAGATAATGACAGTTGTGACCGAGGTTGCTAGTAAAAAAGCTTAAAGCTCAGAACGTGATAAGAGCCTTTGGCTCAGTTGTGCATGTACCCAGTATCCACTAAGGGATATGGGACATTAATTGATACAGCTCGGTATCCACAAAGGGATATGAGCTAGAAAAAAAAAGGCATGTGGTCACAACAAAGTAACAAATGAAACTGAGTCACGTACATTGCAATTATATTTGATATATGTATGTTACATGAATGAAATGACCATTATGATTGTTCTGAAAGTAAAAGGTGATATTTTATGAATATGCAAAGATGTGAAAAATAATAAAAAATATGTTACGTGTATTGATGTGATGCATGAATTGAGTGAACCATCGATGATGGTTACCTCATCTGAGTTCGCAAAACTCACCAAAAAATTGCACGTTGACATTTCAGGACCGAGGGAGGACTTTAGCTACTGAAAGACCGTACAAGAAGCATAATTCTTGTACTTTTGTGAAGAAAATGGCTCACAGATTGGTCAGCTGAGATTGGAAAGATTAGATAGACTTTTTGTATATTTTCCTCTTTCATGGAGCATATTTTGTATTAGGATATGATGATGTACATGTATGGGTGTTTAAAAAGGTACAATGTAAATAAGTTTGGATTTATGGAATGAAATGGGGAAATTCTGGTTTTTAAAAAAAATTTGTGACTTTCTTTATGATTTCTTATAAAGGAATAAAGAATGATGATGCCATGTTAAGTGAATGTTATGATTAAATGTAGCGCACCATTATCATAAATTATGTACTGGAATATCCTTAGGGTGTTCCGGTATGTACCCCATGGTAACAAGGCGTTACAATTTCAATTTTATTCATGTATAGAATTGAAATAGGTGTTGAGAATAGGTTGTGTTGAATGTTGAGTTTTTGTTTATACTTACCTTTAGGATTTTGAGATTAATAAAGTTTGATTGATTGTATTTTTTATTGATTTAATTGTGATTTAATTCTGCTCTTAATAACTTAGCAATAGACTGAGAGGGTGAGCCGAGTGAAAATAATCAAATTAGGCTAATGAGAGTTAGGTGATTTGACAGGTAAAGAATTGAATCAAACCGGTAGAATCGTGTAACGAAAGATCAAGCATAGGTTCCCGGTAGGTTATTAGACAATTTAGAACTAATTTAGGTTTTGGGTTAATTGTGAATCGAGAGATCACAATTTTTTAATTTAAATTAGGGATTATTAATTAGGGTTAAGAATTATAACTCGAGAGAGAGTAATTCAACCTAGGACCATCTAGACCCATCAATTCGATAATTGCACAACTGATTAGGTTTTCGTTAATTTCATATTAAAACTCCCTTTCTCTCACTTGATAGTTTCTAGGTTGGTTTTGGGATTGGTTTGTGTGATTTGCTATCTTGTTTAGATTTCTGCAATTCAATTCTTGAAATTAATTATTTGATTGGTTTATTTTCTGTATTAATTATTTATTTTGAATTATTGTAGTTTAGTATGACCTTAGATTTTAGGACTAGCTTAGCCCTCCTCGTGGGATCGATGCCTTAGGTACTCCATGAATGACCCGTGCCTTTGTGGAATTTACCAAGGTTAATAAATATTAAAACTTAGCGTGTGTAACCTTGCGATCAGGAAGCCCAGAATGAGCCATCCAATAGATGTGAAGGGAGTTCAATTCAAATTTGATCAACATCAACCTCCCAATGTAAGATAAGTCTTTGTTGGCCCAATAATTGAGTCTACTATGAATTTTGTCCAATAAAGGGATACATTCCCTAAATCTTAACTTCTTAATACAAACAGGGAGTCCTAAATAGGTGGAAGGAGGTTTAGTTTTAACCTGGTATTGTTGAAAGCCTATTTACTTTATTCATAGCACTTAAGGAGAGGATGAGTTGGCTTTTACTAGGATTAGCTTCCAATCTAGATAAATCTTAAAATACCTTTAAGTAGGAAATGATAGTGTAGATGGATATGTCATTAGCCTTACAAAAATCTAGGAGATCATTTGCTAAGCATAGATTCGTTAGGCGAAGATGCTTGCATTTATTATGGTATTCAAAACTAGCAAATAAGGAGATATAGGGTTTGATCATGCTAGAAAGGCCCACCGTACATAAAATAAAAAAGTAAAGGGATAAAAGGTCCCCTTACCTTAGTCCTTTGCCTCTTTTGAATAACCTAGTAGGTTTGCCATTAATTAAAATGTTATATAAGGTAGTGAATATGCATTCCTTGATACAGTTGATGAAAGGAACAAGGAAGGTAATATCTCTAATCGTTATTCCATATAAAAATGCACCCTATAATTCATCAATCAAAAAATTTAAGACTTTTGCAATCTATTATCCAAAAGCTTGGAAAGCTTCATAAATGAAGTTACAATAAGCTATAAGCCTGTAATGGGATAGGGAGCTTGGACTTAAGGAAAATATGGGTTTTATTATGTTATTTTAACAAATTGCCCTTGGCGAAGAATTCCTAGATATCTTATGTGACCGTATATCTTATCTTAGGTCATGCTTTATGGAAAAATTTTCATTAAAACCATCTAAGCCTGGAGCCTTATAGGGTTGAGATTAATTATAATTTCCTTAATCTCCTTAGTAATGACTAAGCAATAAAGGAGCCTTTTCATATCATCATTAATTGAATTATGGACGAAGGACCTAAGAAGAGAAGGGTAGGATTTATTTGTGGTCTGTTATCCCAGAAAGTTATAAATTAAGAAAGTGCTTTTTTCCTTTAGTTCATTGTTGTTGGGAGATCCTAGAGCCATTAGCTTTAGTTAGGTAGGTGATCCTATTGGTCATGGATCTGGCCTTTATAGAGTTATGAAAAAATTTAGTGTTCTTATCTTTATACTCGAGCCAATTTATATGGGTTGTTTGTCTCATAAGGGAATTATGAGTTTCCAAAGCTTTGACATACTCCTTTAGTGCTTTTTCCTCTATTGTTTTGGGGAAAGATTCTTTACGGTTAGAGCAAAGTACTGCTTATGTTTGAACCAACCTATTTTTATAGCTTCCATAAAATCCTTGGTGCTTAGTACCTTTTTAGCATTGAGGATCTTCATTTCCTGCTTGCTATGTTGAAGCTTCCTAACATAAATATACAATTTGGTTCCCTTAATTTCCGATTGCATACATTTAGTGGCTACTTCCTCAAGTCCTTCTTCCTTCATTAAGAATATTCAATCTGAAAGGCCACTTTCTGTTGCTACTAAGTTCTAGGTCTTGTATAATTAAGGTACAGTGATCACATATTCTAAGAGCTTACAAAGATAGCTTTGTTATTGGGGAATTTATCAATCTACCCTTCATTCACAAAGGTATGGTCTAATTTCTTTCTTAGCAACCAACTACTATTCTATTTATTACTCCAGGAGTAGAACCATCCCTCCATCTTTAGATTGGTTATACTAATATTCTAAACCCAGTCCCTAAGTTAAGGAAAGTAAGAGTTGGGGCTTGCATATGTCCCATTATTTCATCTCTGTGTAAAATGGCATTCAAATCCCCTAGTATAAGCCATAGCCTTTAATATGTTATATGCGTTTCTATCAAGTTGCTCTATAAATTCTTCTTTTGAAAGTTGAGATTGAAGGCATAGATGAATGTTACAAGAATTAAGTGATTGTCTTGAGGAAGAGTTATGGATAAATATATCATTTGGTCATTAAAGTCGATTAGGTTAACCTTTATCCTTCTAGGGTCATAAACCACAATTATCCTACCTAAATGATGGTGCTGATTATTAGAAAAAAAGAGTCAAAAAATTGCCTAAAGCCCTCAGCCTTAATAAATTATCCTGCTTTATCTTAGTTTTAATTAATCCCATCAAAGTAGCTTTTGATTTAATTGCAAGCTTTTTAACAACTGATAGTTTATTGGGGCAACTAATACACCTAGTATTCCATGCAATAATGGACATTAAAGGAATGAAGAGGAAATAGAGCCCTTACCCTTGGACTTTTAACCTTATTTCCTCCTTTTGATATTTAAGAATTCCCCTTCTTCTAACTTTATCATAAGATTTGATGGATCTTTTCTATCTGAGGAAGCAATAGTTTTCTCCTGTTTTTGTCTCTACTCTTCCTCGGGCTTAATATTGTTTGGAGATGGTGTTGAGGGAATCCTAGCAGATTATGATTCTTTACTCAAAACAGACGTAGCCTCTTGCTCTGCTTGGTTATTGGTATTTTGAGTTGCTGGAATAAAGACCTCATTAGAGGATAAGGCTTGAGTTGTTTATTTCACTATATTTAGGGGATTAGTATCAAAATTCCTTAGCTCCTCACAGTCTCCTATGGAGAATAACCTTACAGTTGGACTCCAAACTTTTCCTTAATGTTTTAAAGAGGGTCGCTAGTTGTAGGAAACTTTAAATTCATCATCAATCAGCTTGCCTTCCTTACTGAACCTCATAATGGGGACGAAATTTGAGAGGTCCTTTTCTATTTCCACACTTATACATAGTTTGACGAAGCCAATATGTTTCGTTTTAGATGTGTTTCGTCTATACAAAAAGATCTACCAATATAGCTAGCCAGTAAGTTGAATCCTTTGGTAGTCCAAAGGGATGTTGTTGATGTTTATCCGTAATTGGATGCTCTCCTGTTAGACCTTATCTAGCATAATGTCAGGTGTCCAAAGTTGCAATAATGGGGGCAAGTTAAAGATATGCCATAGATCTAATTCAACTATGAGCTTAAATTCATTTATATTCTGTAAAGTGATGAGGATTTGATGGTTTTCTAAGATTAAGACCTCCTGTAATCCTCTTCCTTTCAAGTTAAGTGAGCCCATTAATAAGTTGCTTGATAAAGGGGTTTATGGTCTAGGAAGAATCCAACAATGGTTGCATTCCACACATTTGCACCTTCTTTTAATACTTCAACCTCTAGAGAAACCACAACTCCATTTTTTGTTCTACAAGAAGGGCAGTATTGTAAGAGAGTTTCAACAGATTCACCTACCACTCTTTCTAATTCATCTGTGGAGATTAAACTTATATTGTAGGAGCAACTTGAGGAGAGTTTGTTACTGAAAGACTTATGCCTACCTTAGTTAAAGGGGTAGAGAATGGTGAAAAAGTTAGATCCATATTGTCTAAGACATATGTTATACTCTCTTAAACTAACTTCTAGATTAAGTATCCAATCATACTTTCGTCAAAGGTTTTATTATAAATACGTATTAATCTTATCTGTAAGTAATTGTAATTCTAATTTTTTAACAATAATAAAAATCCTTTTTTCACAAATCTCCTATTTAGGATATTTCAATCAATGATATAAAAAGGGGAATGGACCTACCGGTCCGACTAGGTTAAGTGCGAATCGGATTGGTTTCCGGTTCAGTTCTTATTTTTGACCATTGTGAGTAAAAGTCGGCTTGTTAATCGTGAAGAACCGGAAATAAGGATTTCACCATATGATTTATTAGCTCCAGGCAACTTGACAGTTCTTCGGGTGTATGACAATCAACTGCTAGACCTTCATCGGAATAAAAGTGTTTAATCGGCGTTGAATAAAGAAAATACCTCACATGTGATGCACAACTTTCACGCTCACAATCCAACTTTCACACTTACAGCTATTCTCATATTTTCAAGGGCAGCTTCGATGGTGGCAATAGAGGATAGAGATTGAAAGAGAAACAAGGAGAGGAACTGAGGAATAACATTATGGACTTGTGGTTAGAGAGAGAGAGTATAGAGAAGATAAATGAAATAGGTTTTTAGTATTCTGCATTAATTGAGAATATTAATATATTATTATGACTATAGAACAATGGCTGCATTGGGAGTATGTGACGCTTGCTTCAACTTGTCCACTCAACTCTTGAGACACTGTATTGGTACTTCGTGTACAATTAGAGAAAATAAACTAGCAGCCTAAAGTAAAACTTTTACACCAAATTAGAAAGTTCAATTTCATTTTCTAGTTATAATGGTTTGCCTATAAAGTTTTGGTCATCCTTTTTTATCACTAAAATTTATTAATTAATAATTTAGTTAGAAAAATAATTTTATTTAGGATAATTTTGGAATGTGTTAAGGAGTGATATTAAAAATTCAAAGAAGTATTTTTAAAGAAAGATACTAAAAAGTTAAAATTTTGTTTAGAATAATTTAATAATATGTTGAGAAGTAATATGTAGGTTTCAAAAGAAGTATATTCAAAAAAAGACACTAAAATTTAAACATAATTCAACCTCTTTCACAAGTACAATATTAATTTTTATTGTTGTTTAAGTTTTATACTAAACTCATGTTTAATTTGAATTATTATTAGTTTATTATATAATAATATACATTGTTTTATTTTTATTTCAATAAAATATTTTATTTTTATTTACTCTAATAATTTTTGCTTTTTATTTATTATATACCAGTTTTATAGCAGTTTAATATCAATTAAATCTTTAAACTTTCAACATTTTCTTCGACCAGTTCAATGTCCAATCTGGTTTTTAAAACATTAATTTCAATTTTAAAATTTTTCTATATAATTTATAATTAATTTTTTTGAAATTTGTGTATTTCATAATAATTCCCTTTTACTACAAATTTTAGAATTTTTTTAACATACCTTATAATTAATTTTAAAACTTCTTGATATTTCCTAATCTTAAAGATTCATTTTTATTGTGTTTCTTAAGTTTGATCTAACTATTGATTTTTTGTTAGGTGTTAGTTTCCAGTTTAAAAGATGATCCACATTAAAACATGTTTATATTATTTTTCTGTAATTATTCCAAATATCAGTTGAAACAAAATAACAATATCATTGCACATTCATAGTTAAGAGCTGCGTGGAGATAGATTTAAGAACCATATACAACTTTATAAGAAATAATATTCATGATATTTTATAAAAATATCAAATATATTTCTATTTATAATATTTAATATTTAATATTTGATATTTTTATCATGAATATCATTTCAGTTACTTCTTATATAGAACTTTCAGAATCCAACATTAGTATTTGCTTCTCACCATTACACGCAAAGCAAACATAAAGTCGGCTTCCGATGGCATGCAGCATGCATAAAGATAAGTTCTTAACAGTAAGTTAAAGAAGAACAAAAAGAAAGCGAGGGAGAAAGCATAATGGACCAAAATCATAGAATCTGGAATGGCAGCACCCGCAGACATTAGATCCCAAGAATACAGGACAAGACGATTTCGCGCAGTTGCGTACGTCAGTTAAAGAAGAATAAAAAGAAAGCTAGGGAAAAAGCATAATGGACCAAAATCATAGAATCTGGAATGGCAGCACCCGCAGACATTAGATCCCAGGAATACAGGACAAGACGACTTCGGGCAGTTCGTAAGTCAGTCTAGTCACTAGACAATTGAAAGTCAGACGTGCTTCCTCTTGAAGCCCATACCACGGCGCTTGTTTCTAGCAAGCTTGAGTTTCTTTTTTAGCTTCTTTCCAACAGGCTTCAGGAAATCCTTCATTCTATTGTCCCCATCCATCTCCATATCTGCAGAAAAAAAATCAAGATCTTCGCTTATCATCCAACCAACAAATAAATCAAGATCTTTGCTTAACAAAACAAAAGGCTTACAGTAGCAGCTGACAAAACCTTGAATTATACAACCAGAAAAAAACTGGATTTCCTCATTTTAATTTTTTTTAAGCTTCACTTCCATATCCAAAACTGTAACTGTTACAGGAGAATGAATAAGAAGTGCGGGAAGCAATAAAGAGCGCAATGTTTAACTGCATCTAGTGGTGGTTATGTAAGTGATGTCTTTTAGGTAATTGCGTGAACTAAAATTACAAGTCGTGTAAGAGGGACCATTGGAGACATGAAATTAATGCAACTGTCTGATATTCCTCAACTTTCACTCTCTCCTAACAAATCCCGACAGTCTTCTCTCTCTTTTCCTCTCTTTGTGTGGGTCCTGAATTTTTGGCATAACAACTTGGTATCAGACTAGACGAACCTCAGATCGCGACAATGGCATAAGGTAATAGGGGAGTAGAACTGAGAAGAATCAAGGAGGGAATGACGGTTCTGTTAGAATCCCAGATGAGGAACGAAAAACTGTTAATGGAGAATCAATCCCGGATGGACAAACAGGAGAAGGAACTAGAGGATCTGAAGTATTTGTACCATCAATTCATACAGAAATTCAGAGGGCACAAGGAGAGCCTTGAGCGGGAAAAGAAGAAAACTACCGGAGGGACCTGACAGAGCATGATGGGTATATTGCTCCAACAAGGTTCAACAATATTGATTTCCCCACCTTGAGGAAGGGAAATGAAGGGCTGGATCTATAAGTACAAGCAGTTTTTTGCCTTGGATCATATGTCAGAGTCGACGAAGGCGAAAATCGCCACTATCCACCTAGAAGGCCCCACACAGGAATGGTATCGACAAGTGATAAAGAATAAGCAATGAACGGAAGACTTGGGGTGGAAGGAGTTTATGCTGACACTGAAGGAACAATTTGATGGAAGAAATCTTTGGACAAATATTCCAACAAGCTACCGCTCATAGAGGATTATCTTATAGGGTTTTTGTTTTTTAAGGGGCTAAAGTGCCAGAGTTAGAATTAATGGTGAAGATTTTCGAACCCAAAGTCTCCAGCAGCTTTTGTGCCCACAAGGAAGCAGGAAGCAATGACGTCGACTAATATGACTTTCCTCCTTCATAAGAGTAGCCATAAAAGAGCACAAGGGGCAGGACTGAACTGCAGTGGCGTTGGGGCGAAGGAACCTATTAACCTTACACCTCAAACAAGGCACTTGAGAAGTAAGGGACTATTGCCGCTACCAGAAACTCCAGGAAGCCCACTGAGAATGAAGACCATGAGTCATCCGAGCCACACAAAAGCGATGAAAAGCAAGGAGTTCAATGACAAATGGGCCAAGGTTCGGCTTTTGGTGAGACAAGCACTACGACCTGGGGCACAAATGCCAAAAAAAAAAAAAGCAATTCTAATAGCTTATGATAGAAGAAGAAAACAAAACAGAACAATTCAAAGAAGTGGCCAACCCAAAAGAAACTAAAGAACCCAGATTCTGACATCTCTTTCCATGCCATGACGGGAATAGAAACCGAGGAGGATTATAAGCAGATGAGAGTTAAAGGGCAGCACCAAAGGAGGCCCCTACAAATCCTAATAGACAGTGGGAGCACCACAATTTTGTACATGAAGCTGTAAACAAAAGATGTCATGGAGAGAGAGAGAGTATCCTTGCTTTCCAGATCACAATGGTGGTAGGCTCAAGTTAAAGTGTCACCAACGCTACAAGGGTTTTGCATGGAACATGCAAGGATCTTGGTCTGTGACATGCACGAAGGAGATGTCACCAAAACCACTTTCGAATACATGAAGGACATTATAAATTTCTTTTACTGTCCTTCAAATTAACCAGGGCACCTCCAACGTTGTAGAGCCTAATGAACGACATCTTTCAGCCCTTCTTGCGACAATTTATCTTATTTTTTATTTTTACAATATTCTCATATACAATAAATCATTTCCAGAACACCTATAGCATTTGAGGCAAGCCGTGAACATTCTTCGAACCAATAAGTTGTTCCTCTAGGGGAATAAATGTAATTTTGGGGCAAAACAGGTTGATTACCTAAGCCACTCTCTATCCAAGGAAAGAGTACCAACAGATGCTCAGAGGACCAAAACAATTCACAACTAGCCAACTCCTAGAATCATGAAGGAGCTCCAAGGTTTGTTTAGGTCTTACGAGCTATTATAGGAAATTTGCTAAGAACTAAGTGCAATTGACCAAGCTAGTGACGGAACTATTGAAGAAGCGAAACAACAACAAAAGGGACTGGGTAGAAACTTAGCAACAGGCATTTGAACAATTCGAGGAAGCCCTTATGACCACTCCCATACTAACTATGTCGAACTTCTCACAACCCTTTACATAGAAGCAAATGCTAGTAGAATAGGAATTGGGGTCCTGCTCCAACAAGCTAAGCATCTAATAGCTTACTTGAGTAAAACATTGGCTGCGAAACACATGGGTTTATCAACCTATGAAAAGGAATTCCTAAAGATGATCCAGGCTATCAAACAGTGGCATCATTACTTAAATGAATGGAAGTTCTTGGTCTAGACAAATCACTAAAGTCTCAAGTAATTACTGGAGCAATAGATTGCCACTTCCTTTCAGCAATTGTGGCTACCAAAGCTATTTGAGTACAACTTTGAAGTGATATATCAAAGTGGGAAGGAAAATGATGCAGTAACTGCACAATCCAAACATTCCAACAGTGTGGGAGCGATTAGTTCGCATGAGAGAATCATAATAAGAATGGCAATGAATATAGTGAGAAATAAAAATGAATATTATCATTATAATTACAATTGTTGGTTAAGAGGAAGGAATGGTTACCATTACCATTAACAGTGGTTGATCCGTAAGAAATATTAAGAAATAAAAATTTATTATATTTTAATTAATTAATTATATTGTAATTAATTACATTGTAATTAATTAATTACAATATTTTAATTAATGAATAAATTATATTTTTAATTATATTGTAACTAATTGATTAATTATATTTTAATTAATTAATTATTAATAATATTTTAATTAATTATATTGTAATTTATTATATTTTAATTAATTAAGTATATTTTAATTAATTAATTACAATATTTTAATTAATGAATGAATTATATTTTAATTAATTATATGCTAATTAATTAATTAACAATAATATTTTCATTAACGAATAATTATATTTTAATTAGTTATATAATGTAATTTAATTAATTAATAATTATATTTTAATTAATTAATTAATTACAATATTTTAATTAATGAATGTATTATGTTTTAATTAATTATACTGTAATTATATTAGTTCAATTAATTAATTAATTAATTAAAATATTTTAAGTAATGAATGAATTAATTACAATATTTTAACTAATGAATGAATTATATTTTGATTAATTATATTGTAATTAATTAATTTTAATTAATTAATTGCATTATTTTAATTAACTATATTTTAATTAATTAATTGTATTTAATTAATTAATTTTAAAAATATTTAAAAAAAGAGCCACTATTAAGGAATGAGTTTCATTCCTCTACTAAATGGAGGGTATAGAGGATTTCTCAAAAGTAGGATATCAAACTATTGCCTCTATAATGATAATCAACAACCAACCACTTACTTTTCATTCCTTACCCATCAACTCCTTCCCAAACCCATCAACCAAGCACCCCTTGAGTTAGCCTCTAAGATCGAAAGGTAGATTGGTAATAAGCTTCAATCCCAAATTGAGGAGAAATTGATTTCAATCAACCACAATGATACATTTGAGGGGTTGGGGGCACTCAAGGATCACTGTCACCACCAAAAGGATTCAGAATGTATTCCACTAGAACTTGGCAAGGGACGTCAGAATGTACATGGAGTGTGAACTATGTCAAGAAAACAAAACCGAGAACATGTTGTACCAGGAAGCCTCCAACCTCTACCCATTTCAAAAGGGTACTAGATGTAGATCAACATGGATTATGTGAGGGTTTTGTCAACATCATAAGACAATTCCAAAATTTTTGTGGTGGTGGGCTAACTCAGCAAGTACTCTCATTTTGTGCCCATAAAACATCCCTGTACAATTGCAGAAATAGCTCAATTGTTTGTAGACCACATCTTAAAGCTCCATGGAATGCTAGAAAAGATAGTGAACAATCAAGATCTTGTGTTTTTAAGAACCTTCTGGAGAACAATGTTTAAGCTCCAAGGGGTGAGTTTAAACTTTTCCACAGCGTATCACTCTCAATCAGATGGCCAAATAGAGACTATTAATAAAATCTTGAGAAACATACCTACTTTGCTTTTGCGAGGATGCGAAGAAGGTGGTCCGAATGGATTTCGATGGCGAATTGGTGGTACAACATCACTTATTATGCATCCATTAACACAACCCCATTCGAGCTATTATACAAGCATCTTCCACTTTTCCCGATTTCGCATAGGATTCCAAGTACCTAGTGGTGGACCAAGTAATGAACAATAAGGAGATCGCTCTGTCCATCAACAAGTTCCACCTTTGCTAGGCCCAACATCAAACGAAGCAATAGGTTGACAAGCGACGAACTAACAGGGAATTTGCGGTGGGGTAGTAGGTATTCCTGAAGCTCCAACCGTATAAGCAACATTCAGTACAATGTCGAGGCAATCATAAGCTCTCTCCACTGTATTATGGAGCATACCAGATTATCGAGAGGGTCATAAGGTAACTTAAAAGCCGCAACTACCCCCAAAATCCCTTGTTCATCAAAAGTTCCACGTGTCCCAGTTAAAAATATATGTATCAAAGAAGAGGTCAATCTCTGGAGACCTGACCCCAAGACGACACCACTTCAGTAGAATTACAAAAGTGGTGTAGGATCAAAGGATGGTAAAGGTACACAACAAGCCCACAACCCAGGTACTGGTGCAGTGGTCTAACAGCTCACCTTCGGAGGCAACATGGGAACCTATGTTCGAGTTACAGAAAAACTTCCCACAAGCAAACCTTATAGACAAAGTTTTTGAAGAAGTGGGTGTTGTTATGGGAGAATGAAGTATAAGCTAAATAATGCGCTAAGATGTTTAACTGCATCTAGTGGTTACATATGTGACATCGTTTAGGTAATAGTGCGAACAAAAGTTACAACACGCGCAAGAGGGATAGATATCGCCCATATATGTAAGAATGTAAGACGATTGTTGGCATGAATTAATGCAATTGTCTGATATTCCACACTATCTTCTCTCTCCCCTAACGAATTCTAACACTCTTATCTCTCTCTCTTTCTGTGCGTACTGAATTTTTGGCGTACCAGTAATCAGTCGGGCAATAACCACATAAACATTAATTAAGATACCAAAAGACCGATCGTGAAGGCAAAGGGGCCCAAAAAAGACCAAAAAGACAGAAACAGACAATTGAACAGAAAAACGAAGATTAAACATCTAATATGTTGCCTTCTGCACGAACCACCAAGTGGATATCAAGCAAATAGCCATAAATCAAAAATAGTACGACGAAGAAAGACATACCCACGTTGGTATTGGAGACAATATTAGAATCGGCAGTGACGTCCATAGCAGAAGAAGAAGAAGCGAAAGGAGAAAGTTTTACGGGCACCTTAGGGGCGGCAAGAGCAGCCTCTTGGGCAGCAAGCTTGGCTGCGTCTTTCTTGTCGTAGAAGGGCTGTACTAGATCTCTCCTTATAGCCCTAAGTCTCTTTTCTCTCTTCGATCTCATTGACTTCGCCATCTTTGGTTTGTATTCTAGACTTGGACTTACTGACGCTGCCTAAGGGGTTTTGCGGTTTTGCCAGAGAGTGGCGATGGGACTTTGCGCCGTGTCCTAGGGTTTTGAACTTTTGATTGTTATTGTTTGGTCAGTCGGTAAGGAGCACTGTACTATCTTGTTGCATATATAATGTTCCATACGACGATTTATCACGCTCTTTCACGGTTCAGATCTTTTGTGTGCAGATAACCGATTCGTACCGTATTCTATTAAACCTTATTCACGTAATTATATAGGATATACATAAATATATAGATTAAATGTTAAAACAAATGTGTAGACTAGATTAACTAAAATAGGATTGTAACACGCCACTAAGAGGAGGGTACTCGTTTACAAGTAATATTACTGTGCTGTTTTGATGAACAAGGCCTATGGAACAGTTCTTTTGTTCCCCTTACCTAGTTCCCCATATTTCCAATAAATCTCAACCATCTAATACAATAAATTAGATTGTTGAGATCTACTGGGAGGAACAGATCTTCGGAAACAGAAGATAATATATTCCCAAACAATATGTCAGTGTTTTTCTATCTTTTTAATTAACTAGTTTCCTTTTGGAATAGAATGTTAAAATTAAATTATATAATATTATTTTCTAAATAAATTGGATGGTTGAGATCTATTAGGACAAAGGGAACAAATCTTCAGAAATAGAAGATATGTTCCCGAACACTATGTCAATGTTTTCCTATCCTTTTTAATTAACTAGATTCTTTTTGGAATAGAATGTTAAAATTAAATTATATAATATTGTTTTCTAAATAAGGTTTTGTATAAAAAGATATTATATACTATAATATAAATACAATTTAATTTATATAATTTAAAGATAATTTATAATTTATAATTAAGAAGTTGTTATTAGTCAATACTGATATATGTATAAGATAATAATTAAGAGAAAGCCTCCTTTGTAATTATAAGATTATAGGTTTAAATCACAGAAATAATTTCTTTGTAAAAATTACAAAAAGAAAGCTGCCTACATTGATAACCCTTTTCCGACAACATTGTTAATGTTTTTTAACTTATATTTCACTTAAGTAATGGTATAATTGCTCCTTTGTGATCATAAGATCACATGTTCAAATTACAGAAATAACCTCTTTATGAAAATTACAAAGGAAAGGCTGTATATATTAATGACCCTCTTCCAACTCTCGCAACACAAGCAGTCTTATGCATAGAGTACGATGGCTTTTGTCTAAAATAATATGTACTTCAAACTGGAACATAACCTTGTTAATGTTGGTAACACCTCGATGGGGGTGGGGAATGGAAACACATACAAGCAAGGGCTATATAGTGGGGGTAGATGCAAATGGAAAATTGAGGATTAAATTTCAATGGAGAGAAGGAAGGCCTTGGATAGGAGGTATAGCAGATATTGTTCTCAATAACAATTGATTCTTGAATATAGCTGCTTCAAACACCACTTTTCTGTCATGTGCTACTTTCAATTGATCCATTTCCCTTTAAAGAATTTCACACTTAGTAAGTAGGACAATCAACTCCTCTTAGTTGAAGCACACGATAGGAAATTAATACACTTGTCTGAAGCAGCCAACTTGAAAATTGTGATTTGTTTGTTTTTTCTATCTTTTCAGTAGATACGACTTCAAGCTTAGCCTTTTAGATCGGATGCCTTCATATTAACCCAGAAGACTCCTTTGAAACTTAAGTTTTTAGCTTTAATTGCACATAAAAGAAGGATTCGAGGAAAAGAAACGGTTTGTGTTGCATATTCATTGCTTCATTTACCATTGTTGTTAGATCTACACTGCATTTACCATTGTTGATGCATTTTTTAGCTTGTTCCAGATCTTCATTGCGATTTTGTGTTTAAAGATTTTTCTTTATGTTACTTAAAGCTCTCATTATAGAGTACATGTTTTCTCTAAGCTAGAAGGCTCTCCTCTCATTATTCATTTTTCTGGATTTTTTTCCCTAATTATCATCTTCACCACCATAACCAACACTTCAATATCAGCCTTTTAGATCGGATCCCTTCACAACCTATAAGACTCCATTGAAACCAAAGTTTTTAGCTTTACTACATATAGAAGAAGGATAAACGATTTTTGGTGCGTATTCATTACTACATTTACCATTATTGATGCATCACTTAGGTTTTCGAATTTTTTTCCTTCCTTTTTCTTCTTCTTCTTCTTCTGTGGGGGAAAGTAGTGAAGTTTCCAAATCTACAAACGAGCTCGCCTATACTTCTAGCCTCGCTACCTATATCTAGGTTCTGTGTGTAGAAAGGCTTTGGTCTCGGTATCTCTATCACTGTCTAGTTGTTTCAGCTTTTTTGTTACAAACGTTCTGACTATTGCTTTTAATTTGTTAATTCTTACATGTATCTTTCTTCTGCCTATTTGTTAGATTTGATTTGTATATGATTCCTCTATCCCGTGCATCTGATTGACCAACTGGGCATCTTCTTGATCAGCTAGTCAGGCTTTTCTTCTTTTCTTATTATTATTATTATTGTGCTTATTATTATTATTATTATTATTATTATTATTATTATTATTATTATTATTATTATTATTATTATTATTATCTTAATATTTGTATTCCTATTTGCCTTATTATTATTATTAGTATTATTCAGCTACAGCTCACTGGCTCCACCATTCTCGTCTCCGACATTCCCGAATAGTCTCCACTTGATATTTTTACCTAACAAGATGGTAATGTTGCGAGGACGACGCCTTCTTATGTTGCATTCACCGACACTGAACATTTGATCGGGGATGCGGCCAAGAATCAGGTCGCCATAGACCCTGTCAACATTGTATTTGGTAAAATCTGTTGTTTCTTGACTTTGATAAACTTAGATAACATGCTTAAGTTGTGGTTTTAAATTCTTCATTATGGGAACAAGTTAGTATTTCTCGATATGCTTTGCTTTCTGGTCAATCTCTGTGTTCAAGATCATTCCTTTCTTGCTCCAAGTTGTTGGTGCCCTTGAAACTTTTTTTTCTTTTTTGTCTCTCTTGTTTGCTGTTTCCTGTTTTCCTGTTTTCCCTGAGCTTTGGTCTTTCTCTAATCAGTTTTTGAAATGTTTTCTTTTAACTTGGAACCTTTCATATGTTCTTACCTGCTAAGAAGCTAAAACCCATTTCTC
Organism: Erythroxylum longipes; assembly: GCA_027563885.1. NCBI lineage: Eukaryota > Viridiplantae > Streptophyta > Magnoliopsida > Malpighiales > Erythroxylaceae > Erythroxylum > Erythroxylum longipes. The sequence continues at coordinate 21,934,821 of JAOQMS010000180.1, read as the reverse complement.
TTGAAGAAGAAAAGCTTCAACTTTCATGTCTTGTGCATTTTTCTTAGTATAGCCCATTGAAGGTTGGGAAGGAGCAGTTGAGCCGTACAGTTACCTGATTTCCTATTATAACTTCTCTGGCTCTTTAATCTTCAAACGTTTTTATAATGCTTGTGTTAATTAGAAGGTTTTCTAGTTGCTTGTTTGTGGATTTCGTCTTGGGTAGAATTAAGTCCTTCATTACCGTAATAGGGTGGATGCCTTTTTACGCATAAAGAACCAAAATATTGTTGAATTATCAAATTTTAATCACATTAATTACAAATAAAGTGAATAATGTGCTTCACCTTATTGCTTTCGTTCTATGATTTTTCTGATTGTATTCTTTCTTTTTTATTTTTGCTTGTTCTTCCTATTCTTCAGTTAGTTAGTAGTCAGGCATTTACTTGTATGCAACAACAGTGCGTTTTATTTCGTATTTTTCTTACTAGTTCGTTTTGTGCATAAGCATTTACTATTGCATTGCTTCTAATTGCATGCCAACATTATGATTAGCAAAGTTTAAGTACACCATTTGCCTAATCATATGTGCCTTTAGGGACATATGATAAAATTAGAAAGATATAGAGTAGATTAGCATGACCTTTGCATAATGTTGACATGCACAATTAGAGAAATGGTGAGCAGACGTTTGCAGCATAACAAATATGAACAGAACTTTACAGCTTTTCTAAGTATATTTGTCTTCACACACACACCCACACACACACACACACACACACACACTATATATATATATATATATAACTTTTCTTTTAAACTTGTATCAACTCATGATAATTTTTTAAATTATTTATTAGCAAATATGGGCATCATATCAGATATCTTATTTGGTTTTTATTTTATGTTATTTATTTATTTACTTTTTAAATTTTATTTACCTACTCTTTTAGCATATCAGTTTTCATATCTACTCTTATAATCTGCATTACTTTTATTGTCACATTCACATGTGGGTCTACCGGAAACAACCTCTTTACTATGTAGGGGTAAGGTTGCGTACTATCAAACCTTCTCAGACCCCGCTTTGTTGCGGGATTTCGGACTAGGTGATGATGATAATTATGTTTATTATTAGTATTATTATTCTTATATATATATATATATATACTTTTCTTTTAAACTTGTACCTGTTGGGACCCCACCCGTGCAAGTCACGTGCCCGATGTCCTAAGTGACATCTGGATGCGCATCCCACAAGCGTGGCGTGCCCACACCAGACAAACATAAAAAAGAACTCACTTTTCCTATTTCCGAACAAATTTTTGGGAAGACTCAAATTGGAATTTCAATTGGACTTCTTCAGAACATTTGTTCCCCATTGTTTTAAGTCTCTAATGATACTAAAATCATTCAATTTGGTTCAAAAATCTGAAAGTTATAGCCCAAACATTTATGGACTATTTTTGCTCTGAAACAGTACACTACACCCAACTTCACTCCAAAAATTAAAAGTCTTAAGAACTGAATTAAAATTTGATTCCTTCAGATAATTTGTAACTCTATGTCTCTAACTTATTTAGAAATAAAAATAATCTCATTTGTATCTCTACAGATTAAGGTATCATCAAAATACTGAAGCATGTTCAGTAAAAATATCCAACTCACACTCTTCCAACCAATCCCCTCACTTTGATTCAATCAATAATTTTCAAATTAATACCAAAAGCTATAAATTTTTTTGGAGAGATAGAGGAATGTGTTAAGAATCCAATGCCTCAAAAATCAGGCCATTTGGAGGTCGGACGACAAAGTTATGATCAAAAGAGTGAAACATGTTCAGGATGGGGGAAACGACATGATCGCGACCTGGCGAAAGAACCTGCCGGTCACGATCGTGCTTACCTGGCGTGCTCGCCCACAATGTCGCGATCGCGAATTTCCTCCTCTCTTTTCTTTCTCCGACCTGTCTTGGTAAAAGGGCATAACTTTCACTACAAGTATCAGATTAAGGTCGTTCAAAGACCGTTTTAAAGAAGATTTCTAGATCTATAACTTCCATGAAGACCTTAAGAACAAAATTTGCCTCTAAATGGGTCAAAATTTTAGAATACTGTAGCTGTCCCGAAAGTCCATCCTATGCAACATCCCAAACTGCAAGTAATCATATCTCTTAACTCCAAAGTCCAAAAATTTCATACTATATATTATTGGAAAGATAGAAAAATAATCTACAACTTTTTAGAAGACAACTTTGTCTAAATTAGCCTAGATCAATACAGTATTTCCCTTGAAGCTAGAATATAATTCTCACCCTTTTGGAAAACTTGAAAAATGCGTTGAACAAATTTGACATATCTGTTGGATCGCGTACGGCTCGAGTATTCACAATACGCTACGGAAGAAACCATAACACAACACGATGTATAACCGAAAACATATAGGATGCGCAAAAATACCTTTTTGACACGGATTGGTGGTTGTTTTTCAGATTCGTAGACACTGCTACACGCGAATGTCCTCTACCGGTATCCACATGAGTGTGCACGATCTGGGCTGCGGCTATCGTGTGCTAGCACGTTCTGAAACTCTTTCGAATGCCGCACGCACTTCTC
>JAOQMS010000180.1:21918296-21932127 GCA_027563885.1 Erythroxylum longipes | reverse complement strand
ATCACTATAGCCCTCTCCAACACAATTTTTATACACTCAAGGCCTATTTTACAAAATTCACATTTATTCACACTTATTCCGGGAAATGTCATGAATGCATGTACAAACACTTTTCATGTGCAAAAATCACTATTCACAATTGCATGAGCACAAGATGTGTTTTCCTAATGATCTCACGTATACACATTTCTATAATTCAACCCGTTATACGGAAACGAGATGTTACAGTGAGCTTAAAGCTCATGGGTAACAATCTTATAACCGGTAACAAGCAAAAACTATTGAAAACTCTCATAATCATAGCAAATTTTCATGAAAATCCATAAAAAATATATTTCTCAAATTCTCAACTTGTCAAACCAATTCACAACTCATATAAGTCAAGCATTTTTCAAACTTATCAACACATGTAAACATATAAGCACATCATCATGGTTTAGGTAAGTCCATGAACATGACGAACTACACAATTCCACATAATGGTCCTGTGTAGTTGTAAACTTGAGGGAGTCCATAAAGGAGCTTTGTGCCACTAGCAGGTAGGTGGGAGAAGCCTTTAACTTAGTCAACGTGCACGTGACATTCTTGAATGGATTACATCAAACCCACATAACATGTAATTCATGAATTGTAAACCAATTGCCCAAAGGCACATTTTGAAAAAAAACTTGTTTTTCATGAACATGAATTATTTCATATGCAATTCCATTATTATTTCACACTTCATTAACCAAAACCCCATACCAATCATATAACCATTTCTCAAATCATCCAAAAGCCACAAATACAACAATTATGGAGCAATTTGAAATCATTCCCATATCACTCAAAATTCATTCACAAAATTCATATATAAAAACATATGGCACATTCTCAAACCATTTTAAAGAATAATAAATGCACATTTTCAAGGTAGTTGGAAATCATTTAATTCCATTTATTTCAAAGAAACTTTAATAGCTTATTAACTCAACTATAAAAATGTCACCCACTTTAATTTCCTTGCTTGAAAACTTGGTCAAGGATGTCCCTCCTTTAGCTCCTCTTCCTTCTCTTGCCTCCCTTCAACATTGAAAAAATTCCATTCAAAATGCATTCCAATTGGAAAACCCAAAGAAACCTATGCATGAAATTAATCCTAGAATACTTATACCCATGCATTTCCTAAGCTCTTTGAACGAAAACTCTTCCAAAAATTCAAAAGATTAAACAACAACTTACCTTGAATCTTCGCCAAAAAATGATTTTCTTGGCTCTAATTAAAGCTTTAACCTTCCTCTTCCTTTTTCCCTTCTTGATCACTCTCAAAATCCCTCTTTAAGATTAAGAAAAATCAAAACCTAGCTTAGCTTTCTTTCTCTCCTTTCTTTTCTCTCCAACGACACTCTCTCCCTCTTCTATCTTCTAATTTTCATTTTTTGGCTTCTTCACATGCAATACCACCTTTCATCTTCTCCTTTTTACCCTTAATGAGCCCAAAAAGTCCATTTTACCCTTCCTTATAAGCTTAGGTTCTTTTAACCTTAAGTTAACTACCCAAAATACCCCTTTATGAATTTTTACTACCTTTAATTCAACTAACCCATGAAATAAATTCTACCAATATAGACATAAATAAAAAAATTAACTCCCAAAAATTCACTTATCCAAGCCTCATAATTATCTAAATCATGCTTAACTAAAAAAAAACATTCGGGGGACACCAGTATCAACTCACGAAAATTTTTAAATTATTTATTAGAAAATATAGGCATTAGATCAGATATCTTATTTGGTTTTATTTATTTATTTTCTTTTTAAATTTTATTTACCTTTTTTTTTAGCATATCAGTTTTCATATCTACTCTTATAATCTGCATTACTTTTATTATCACATTCACATGTGGGTCTACCGGAAACAACCTCTCTACTATGTAGAGGTAAGGTTGTGTACTATCAGACCTCCTCAGACCCTGCTTTGTTGCAGGATTTCGGACTAGGTGATGATGATGATGATGATTATTATTAGTATTATTATTCTTATTCTTATTATTTTGTCTTCTAAACTTGCATCACGTACTTAAAGTTTTTTTATTTTTAACTCTTCATGTCACATTTATTTGTGGGTCTATCGAAAACAACATCTTTACTTTGTAGGGTAAGGCTGCGTACTATTAGACCTTCTCAAACCCTGCATTGGTGTAGGATTCAACTGGGTATGATAATGATGATAATGACTTATATTTCACTTAAGTAATGGTATAATTGTATACTATTAATTGTTAAAAAATACTAGGAGTAAAATTATACGTTATAAAATTTGAACAATTTATTTGAACATTTAAATATTTTACATTTTTTGTCGTTATTTTTTGTATCAAAATTTTTGTGCTCAAACTCATCCAAACTTTTAAGGACAAGATGTATTGGTAATGTTTAGCAAAAAATCTAAGATACTCTGGTACTAATTTATAACCGAACGTTAATAAAATACCACTATTAATTTGTGACAAATGACATGATAACTATGCAATTATGGCAATGTAGTCACTAATGTGATTGTTAAGATTTTTTTTAAATTTTGTCAGTATTTTAAAACAAAGATGTAATTTGCTACCTAATATTTCTTATAAGACTAAAATAGCTCCTATCATTATCTATAATTGTAAAAATTTGTCAAATGACATAATTTGCACCCTCAAACTTAATTCTGTTAGATTCTGTTACATATTCATTATGACATAGTTAACATGTGACATATGACATATTAGATAGACAACTATGTTCATATAGACACAAACACAATTGTTATGAATTTTTTTATTTTTCAATATTAATTATTAAATTATTTAAATAAAAATATATTACATTTTTTGTATATTTAACATTTTATCAACGACTCTCATAACACTTTACTTGATAAAATATAAAACATAAATTAATATCAATTACTTTTTAATAATATGGAACTAATAAAATTATAAAAATATTAACGATTATCCAATAATAAAATAATTAGAAAAGAAATTATAACAATAATCTAATTGTACGCATAAATTTTTCACACTTAATTTAATTTTAGGGATACATAATGTATTTATGGATGTAATGAAAAATTTTTAAGAATTATTAAAAATTTACATATATAATTATTATTACATTGTAATATTTTTGGTTTACATGTGAAAATTTTAAAAGTTTGGTATTGTAAACTTACAAGTTCTACTTAAAAAATTAATGGCCCGTTTGGCTCTATTTCTATTTTTCTATTGTAGTTTTTGGTTTTTGATTTATGTGTTTTTCTAAGAAAAACAAAAACTTGTTTGGTTGAAATTTGTAATATAAAAACTAAAAATAAAAACCTATTTGGTTAAAATTTGTAATAAAAACTAAAAACAAAATCATGTTTAGTTTTGTCATCATGTTTCTATTTTTGTAACTATACTCTTATGTTATTAATTTTAATATAATAAATTATATTTTCAAATTAATGAATTAACATTATAGCTAAAATTAAAATATATGCAAATTAAATATAATTAAAAATTAATCATTAATTGTAGTCATTCTAATCAATAAAAGATATCCATCATATTATAATTCTTGAAAACATAATAGTGCTATCATTTACAAAAAGAAACATAAATCAATTAGAAATAATATAATCACTCTATATTTGTCTAGCAATTTTGTCTCGCTTCCAAGACATACCTCGAAGTTATGCTAAAGTGATATTATATTCTACTTGAGAACTTGCATCTTCATTTTCAATTTCCCTATTTTGTTTTTCATTTTCAGCACAACTGTTAAATAATTCATTTTTTTTCCATATATTCTAATATAATTGTGTATAACACAACAAGCAATATCGATATATTTTTGTTTCTTCATATCATAACTCAGCATATTTTTAAGTATAGAGAATCTTGCTTTTAGAACGTCAAAACATCTTTCAATAACATTTCTTAAGGAAGGATGCCTATAGTTAAACAATTCATATAGACCTTGAGGTTTTTCTCTACTTTCGTAATCTCACAAATGATATCTTTCACCTCGGTATAGTGAAAGATATCTAGGCATATTAGTGTAACGTGAATCAACGAAGTAGTACTTACATAACATATAATATTAACAAAAAGATATTAAAAATGAATCATAATTACTATGTTTATTTAAAATAATATAATACCTTATCGAGGCGTAAGAAATTGATTCATTGGATTTGTCACTATTTCTAAAAAAACTCAAAATTTATTTGCAGTACCTTCCTATCCAGCCATTATATATGTAAAACGCATGTAAAATAAGCAACAACATATAATATTTTGGGTTGGATTAATTCTTTTGCCCCTGTATGGTATTTGGTCATCGGTCGAAACATGTGAATCAATATATGGTACATATATTGCTCCTATACAATCCTAAAAATTAAAATGTATATTAAAATAATTATTAATCATAAGGACATGATTAAAATAGTAATTAAATATATGAATGTACTGAAAATATGGAAATAATTTTGAATTATGTTGAATCTTAGGAGGTGTATTAGTAATTTTGCAAGAAGATTAACTGCATATAAAACTTTACCAAAGTACTTCGAAATTGTCCAGGTTGAATGTTGAAAGCATTCTACATTGACTCTAGTTGTCTCATTATACCCTATAGTGATCAAGAAAATTACTACTTGTTCCTCCACAGTCAAATGACTTGTTACCTTTAAGCCTCTTAAACTCTTAAACTCATCACATAAGCTCAAGAAGATTATCTTACTCATTCTTAAGTTTTCATAAATCCTTGTAGGATTCCTTTTCAAAAGTTCTAATATCCAATCATGACCAGGTAGGGCATTAAATACATCGTTTGATTTTCCTTCTTCACTTCTTCAACCATCAATGAGATTAAATACATCTCTATGTTATCATTCCATACTCCGTCTTTTTCATTTATTTCCACATAATCATTGGAATCGTTCATGTTGTTCAAACCTTCCATCACTAAATGTAATCACATATAAGTGATATCAATCACAACAATTTCTACAAAGTATTAAATGTTAAACATAGCTCAAAATAAACATGAAACAAATATAACAATTTCTGCAAAATATTAAATACTAAACCAAATCCATAAAGTTACGAATAAAAACAAAAGGATTGTTGGCAGACAGAAAAAGTTTAGGTAAACTAAACCTTTCAGCATAATCGGATGACCCCTATAGTGATGATGTTCTTAAGAGAGACATGTTAATGAAACCGAGAGATAACTTGGACGGGTTTAATAGTGGTAAGGAATATCCTTCAAATGAAGTTAATCATCAAAATTCAAGAAGTGGCTTATCTGAAGTTACAACTGATGCAATTTACAATGCACATATGAAATCAGCTTCCTAGGAACCAAATTTGTTAACCTATAACTTTAGGTTGTGAGTGGGCCATGCATTGCCAGAGGTGATCAAGACTTCTAGTAATAAGGTCCTCTTTGAAGAAAGGAAGTCAAGTTCAAAAGCAACAGCTAGACCAAGGTCTGCTAAAAATAGGAGAGGTAGTTATTATGGTAATGAAATATGGGGTTCAATGGCAAGCAAAGTAAATCAACTAAGGAAATTATCATAGTTTAATTTGTCAAAGCACGAGGATGGATATCGTTATATCCCTCAACTAGGTGATGAAGTTGTATATCTAAGAAAGGTATCACATCTTTTTCTTTCTGGTTTTCCTTATATGACTGCAACTTTAATTATAATTCACTCTAAAATCTGACTTTAGAAACAAACTAGTCAAGAAAAAAAGAAACATATGACAACTCGAGGAGTACAAAAACAAAAACTAGTAGTAATATCCATAGGGTTTACTTTATTAAATGGTTATATAACTTAAGAACTCATAAGAGTGCAATAGAAATGGGAGTCTATGACACTTAAGTTGAGGTTCTATGTGTTGACAACTTATAGTTAAGACAAATTCTTCATGCACTATACTTAGCATTGAATTATATCATTTGTAAGGGACCCTTGTCCATAGTTATAGGCCAAGGTAGACATTAAAGAAGATGCAAGCATGTTATATGCTAATTGTAGTCATTGAGCCAATATTGCTTGGTATCTAATTTGTCAAACGAAATGTAAACAATATGCTTTTTGGTTATACCATTCGATCCTCATTACAAACTACATCTTATGGGCTAAAATGGGGTCTCAACTCCAAGCTTTAAGGAGTAATAGAAGTGAAAATTAAGGGGCACCTTCCACGATTGAAAGAAAGCAAAACTAAATGTAGCTATAGAAGATATAACTTAAGCTTTGTATGATAACATGTATTAATCAACATCGTAATACCTTCTTTACATGACAAAGTGGTTTCCTTGCTAACCTGTTTTTCTACTAATAATTAAGTATATATATCATGTTACGGTTATATGATGCTGCTATGAGTAGAAACTGGACAAAGGGTGATGAATGCCTGTTGTGATGGAGAAACACGAATGAGGAAGACGGTAGTTGATGGGAAGGTAAAATTGTTTCCTCACAAGCAAAGTGAGACAAGTTTCATAATAGCCCTCGGGAGAAATACTGTGTTTGCAAATGGATAAATACTTCAAAATGTCATAGGATAAATATGGGATCTAAAAACTAAACGAGGCTTCGAAGAAGTTGGATTTCTTCAACAAGTAACTACCCTTTGCACACTAATGGGAGGTTAGAGACCAACCATTATAGGAGCTTAGAAGTAGTAAAGTATGAAGTGGATGTTATGATGGAAAATGCTCAATATTATTTTGTGAGAAATGATGAGCTATCTATAAGGTACTGGACTATCAGTCTAGAAACTACTGGACATTAATGTAGAATCTATAATTTTTTTAAAGTCCAGATGCTACTGAACTTAGCAACTACTGGACTACTGAACTTATCAGAGGTTTGATATAAAACTTCATCAATCTCGACCCTTGAAACATAAGAAGGCCTTTCTCTTGAAACAAAACATAGTTGATGAATTAATGAATTAATTTTAATTATGTTATAGCAACATGTGCATGTTACTATAGCATAACTCTCACTTCTCTTTTGCGTGAATACTGGAACATGAGAGGAAGGTGGTTTTGTCATTGTAAACGATGTAATAAGAGAGAAAAAAAGACTTGGTGATAAAAGAATACTAGAACGTGAGAAGAAGGTGGTTTTGTCACTACAATAAGAGCTAAACGATGCAAGAAGAGACAAAAAAGACTGTCTTTTTAAGACCAAAACTTGAAGAAATATCCAACTTATTTCCCTAACTTTGTTCTCCTAAAGCAGATGTTTAGCATGACCAACCAAGCCTACTAAGCAACACAAGAAGGGCCTCTCTTATGAAACAAAAGTGTCGATGAATTAGTGGATTAATTTTAATTATACTAAAGTAAAACGTGTATGTTATTGTAGCATACACATGTTACTGTAGCATAACTTCCACTTCTCTTCTTCGTATTCACGCTAGAGAAGGTGATGGTTGTGTTCATGTATCAACGCAAATAACAACAATATTTGTCAACCGATGGGTTAGAAAACATGTATAAGCTGATACAAAAACAAACTTAGAAATCATAGATGAGAAGACGCAGACACTGAGAAGACGACAAAAGACGTAAAGATGATAGATTTTTTGTTGATTTCTATGTGTAAAGACCTTTTAAGGAAAGAGGCAGAAATAAGGAAATAGAAATAAGGAGAAATAGTAGAACAAGCTGAAGAACTATAGTCAGTGCAATAGGGTCTCAACATATAAAAACCTATTTTAAAAATACACGAAAACGTTATTTTTACGTTTTAAAAAACATGTCATTGTTTTTTTATTTTTAACAACAAAAAGCAAAAACCACTTCAACCAAACAAGTTTTCGAGGACTGTTTTATTTTTTATGAAAATAACAATTAAAAACCAAAAAACGAAACCAAACACCCCCTTAATATATTTTTCATATTAGAAAATAATTATGACGATCTTTAGAATATGTGAAGAAAAAATTTAAAGTCAATTGTATATCTTATAAATCAATGTTAATTTTTAACTTTTATGTTATATTTTTAGGGTTAATTACCAAAACGTCCGAACTTTCGTCAAATTTTCAATTATAGCACTAACTTTAAAAAATAGCAATAAAATGCCCAAACTTTCAATTTTATTCAATTCTAGCCCAAAATTCAAAAAGTGGCAATAAATTGCTCAAACTTTTAGTTTTCTTCAAGTCTAGCCTAATGTTATTTGTTGTTCTTCCGATATGCTCAACCTTTTGTTTTTTATTTGTTCTTCTAACGTCCTAAACTACTTTTGCATAATAGCATACTGCACTAGTAAGCTCTTCGTTTTTAGTTCGTTCTCCTGATGTCCTTAGTGTGAGGGCATTGGGGTTCTATAATACGAAAATAAAAAGATGAGGGTGTTGAGAAAATAAATTGAAAATGAAAGGAAAAGCTGAAATCAAAGCGTAAGGTCTTCTAGGCTGTGTAATCTAATTTAGGTTATTTTTAAACAACGACGTCGTTTTAATTATGTAATTAAACAATGTCATTTCATTAATCTTCATTTGTTGTGTTAATTTTGGCTTAAGTTTCTTAATAGTTAAAGTTTCTGAAACACATAGCAAGTCACATTAGCAAACTTAACGGAAATACTAACGTCCAGCTAGAATTGAAAAAAATTGAAAGTTTGAGCATTTTATTGCCACTTTTTAAATGCAAGTGCACCTATTGAACTATAGTGTCGTAATAGTAAGTATTGAGTATGGATCCCACATAGATACAAGTAGTAGTAGTTACTTCTTTCCTGTTATTTAACCGACAAAAAATATGATGGTTTAATTAAAATAATAAAACTAAACTAAAGTTCAACACAATTAATAACTTAGAGTGCAAGATTAACCAAGTCAAATAAGTAGCACCTAGGTAATGAATCTCCATAAGATTTCTTTAGTAATTAATCCTTTATTATGCAATTCAATTAAATATTATTACCTAATAGAAATTCTTATTTTATGTTCATATCTTTCTCAAGATTATTTATGCTTAATCTTAAGTTGATTAGCTAAAATCTCCTTTTAGTTAAAACCAATAAGATTGCTTTAGTTGCCTAATGAATTCTTATATTAGGTTTGACCCTAATCTGGAAGATTTATGTCTAAGATTATATGCAACTCCATTCAATTATGCTAGATCTATTCATAAATTATATTTTTCAACCTTGATATATAAAATCAACATGAATTAATATCCTAAAAATATCAGTTTAAGAAATAATCAAAAAAATAATTAAGTCCAATGAATCAAAAATCAATTTGCATTAAATAGAGAATCAAATCATAAAATCCATCCTAAGGTTCATCCTTTTTAGGAACTAAACAAATTTAGTTTGTAAAAATAAAAAAATAACTAGTAATTCATAGGAAAAACTAAAAAATAAGAGAATTTATGATAACCCCCTTTTTTTTGGATAAAGTTCACTGAATCTTTATGGAAATATGCTCTCTATTAGGATCTCTAAGTTAATATTCACATCACTATAGCTTTAAGGCTCAAAACATGTCAAAAACTTAAACTCCCTCAATTTTCCTTCATATATGCCTTTTATACTTCGAAACACATAATTTTTCACTGGACATATTCACTAGATACTAGTATGCTCTTAACCATGTCCCTCAATCTTACCTAGATACATGATTGTTGTGCAAAAATAAAAAGTTAGGGCACTAATATGGTCTAGAAATAACCTAACATGGTAGTGTTCAACATCAACGTAGGCACGTTTGACCTTAACACAGGCAAAAATTATCCTTCAATCTGTACAAAATTATGTCAATGTGATGAACTGGGCAATTATTAGCTAACATGGTCACAGGGTCTTACATAGTCATTAAAACAATCATGTTCACCCTCATGTCCTTCAAAATTCTTCAATTTGTTTGCCTATATTCCACCTAATTTCTGCTTCTTTGAAGTTAAGAACTAAAAACACAAAATAAAAATAATAAGCACCATTATCAGACAAAATTACTAAAAATCACAAGTAAAATATACTAAAATTCTTACTAAAAATAATATGTTAAGCATTTATCAAACTTCCTTGCATTTAGGCATTTTCTTATCCTCTAAAAAGTCATAATTCAAATCATTAAATTTGAAAACATTCATTCCTTTTCAATCTTAACATGTTTATCCACTCCTTAAAATATCATAATCTTATGAATCAAATTAGCATATAATTAGACTTTAGCAATCATAGAACAAAATTCTATAAACCAATATCAACAACAATCAAATTGACAATCTTTATAAAATAAAAAGCATGGAATTCTATCCTAAATGATTCACTCAATTTGCTAAGTTTTAGGGTGGAGGATATAATAATACTCTCAAATTAATATATAAAAGGAGTCTTAACTATACACTAGGAATAAAATCACATCTTCACCACTAGTAAGTAAACTAGAAGCAAAAATCAAAAGGTCTTTTAACAAGGTGTAATGATGCTCAAGTAAAGGTATAGAAAAGATAATTATAAAGGTAATAAGGTGAAGGGAATTTACATAAACAAGAATCTGCAAAACTTGATTCTTCATAGAATAGGTTCTTTAAGCAAAAATTTCTGGCATAACAAAAATTCTCCTAACACTCCAACAAAATCAAAACTTTTCTTCCTTCCCTCCATTTTCAATTTTCTTTTTTTTAATTCATTTTCTTGCAACAAATAATTTTCAAATTTGAAATTTATGCAAATTTGGAGAGAATATAAAGTTATAAAAACAAATGAAGTTGAGAAGAAACAACTTTAAATGATTAGTGTACTTCGTCAATCATAAGCACAACAATCCTTCCCCTTAAAATTCTTTAATATAATCCAAGTTTTATGCAACTAAGAAAATTCAAATCTTTCAAAGTTCAAAAATAGATGAAAAATTTTCAAGAAAAAGGGGTAATTGGCTTATAATATGGCTATTGTCGATAAAAGAATAGGCAAATTTTCAAAAATGGTTACTTTTGAAAGATAAAACATGGTCGATAATAATAAAAGAAAAATACCCTAAAATAACTTGCTAAATCTAAGTGCCTTTATCAATGTAATATCTCTAGTCTGACAATGTGATGTCACCATAAATAATGAAAGTATGTTTTAAAATCATCCAACTATGCATGATAAACACATAACAAATAATAATAGATAATAATATGATGATATATTGCCTTTAGGCTCAAAAGCTCACATTTGGGCTTAATATATGTAAATAATATGCAATTTTCATTCAGATTAACTGTCTCAATGACCACTAAAAATATGGATCATACAAGTCTATTCCAACTTTAATAAATCATTTTGGAAAGATTTAGACTAAATTGGGATTTTGGTTAATAAGAATGAATAATAAGGATTATAATAAGCTTGATAATTAACCTAATATTAAAAAAATTTCTTCAAAATTTTCATTAAATAATATTATTCAAAATCCAATATACCCTTCTCCATACTTAAAGATGTACATTTTCCCCAGTATATACAATAAAAACATAGAAAAACAAAGTGAGAAAGGAATATTGAGTCAATTGGTATTTCCCTGAATAGTATATACAATTATGAACTTGTTGCAATTTCAATCCCAAATTAAGTATATTAATCCTTGTAAAAGAAAAATAAAAGGTGTTGGGGTCTCCATACGGATCTTTTGGCGATTACGTGTCACCATTAGGATTTATTTGAAATAATAAATATATTGGGGAACATTGCAATAAAATAAAATATAACATTTAAATTTAGACAAGGCAAAATTTGTGGTGGGACTTTCCTAATATAGGCAAATAGTAATTAAAATGTCACAGAATAATCTTAGACATAAATTAAATTATTTTAAAAAATAATTTAATATCAAAAAATTAATTATTAATAAGATACACAATTAATAGATAATATCAAAATAAAAGAAATAGGTAATAATGATTTTAAATAAATAAAATTCATGGGAGAAGTAAAAATAATGCCCAACAATTTAATGAAAAATTTTCCATAGCAGAAGTGATCAAAGAATAAATAATTTGGGTGTTAAAAGAGTTTATAGCAATTTGGATTTAGAAAATGAAAATCGTAATTCATAAGCAGCATAGTCACGGGCGTGACTTTCATTTCTCACGCCCATGAGAAGGAACATAAAACATTGAAGTCGTGATCGTGCTGTGTCACGATCGCGACAGATGGTGAACAAAAATGAGGGGAGTCGTGATCGTACCGTGTTATGATAGCGACATTGGACATTTTTGGGCCCGTCGTGATAGCGCTTCATCACGAACACGATTCCCTGAAAAAATTTGGGACGGTCGCGATCGCGACTTTCCAAATTTCTGGGACTATCGCGATCATACTGTGTCACGATCGCGACTTCCCAGTTATACACCTTTACTTCTAAACACCATAACTTACAATCCAGAAATCCAAAAATTACACACTATATATCGTTGGAAATATAATAAAAAGATATACAACTTTAATGAAGACAACTTTGTCTAATTCGGCCTATATCAATACAATTTAATCATTTTAGTGAAAATTTCCATTTCTGCTAAAAATTGGTACTCCTATACAATTTCTGTTATCTTATAAAGGCCATAACTTTTACACCTGAAGTCCAAAAATTTTGATCTTGATACCATTAGAAAGATACAAGATTTATATAGAACTTTTATGAATACTACTTAGCCTAATTCTACCTATATCATTGTAGTTTAATCCTTAAAGTTTCAGATCACTGTTTTATTCCATTCTCTGTTTTCCTTCATCAGTTCACAAACATTTTTAACACCAATTTCACAGGAACCGAACCAACATACCATTTTCTACATACCAAAACTCCTTTAATACACAATTTACCTCAAACATGTCCATCCAAAGATCTCACAACACAAAACCAACTTAACAAAGGAGTAGAATCTGCATATATATCTATCCACACATATATCAGAAAAATTCTGCTTTTTCACTGTCAACTTTCAACAACAAAGTTGGTACACATCTTCATTCTTCATAGAAAAATGCCATATCAGTATTATGGTTACAAAATGCATACAGAATGTTTATGCTGATACGCTTCTAGAAATGATTCACACTAACTTAGTTTCAAAAGTCTAAGATTCTTGGAGATTGTCAACACTTTGCAAGGCTCAATTAGGATCTGCTGATTCTTCACCTGAAGAGTAGAAAATTTTGGGGTGAGCCGGAAAGCTCAGTGGCTAATATGTTTATAGCCAGTAATAATGAACCACACACAAACATATATGAATATTCATAATATAACACGTCATCACATAAGGCATATTGGCTGAAAGTTATCATCAAGCATAACACTCAAATTTGCATCATAACTTGACATATCAAAAATGCAATGCACAACACAATGGCTCGAGAGTTCCGTGGAATGAAACGGCAAAATCGAAGTTTACACCATGAAACAAAACGAGTCTGATTTCTCAGGATCTCGTCGCCACAAGCGGGCAGCCGGGAGAAGGCTATAGGTCATCGTGCACGAGACAAACGAAATGGATTCCTCTCTTGCCCACATAACAGATTTTTCAATGCTCATACATTCCATAATATACTCCTGCTTGCATGCTTCTTAAATTTTCTATTTTTCATTCACACAAAAGTCACAAAGTTCTCACAAAGCAACAGGATAAACATTCACAGAGAATAAAACAAGCATATTTATCATACATACACATAAATATTATCTCATCATCACAAAACTATAAACATATTACCCACTTTTTTATGGAATACTACCAAGAGTCAAGCTTGCTCTTCTCCTTGCTCTTGTTGTCGGTATTCTTGATTCCCTAA